>CAJQZP010000501.1:3150000-3750000 GCA_907164705.1 Parnassius apollo | reverse complement strand
TAGTCTTTATTTTCGTTCTTTACAGTATATATACATATCGCAGCCAACTAGATTATTTAGCCTTTCATTTAATAATTTAATAGTCTAGCTTTTCACGTTATTTTTATTATATTATTTTATTCCTAATTATGCACTATGTGATATTTTATATTAAGCTTAACATTCGGCTTAACGTTCTGACGCTTAAATAACAAGATAGTTGCAATGTTGTACGAGACGCATCGACTGAATATCATTCAGGCTGCTTGTTGAAGGGCGTACTTTAGTAAATAGGCTGGACCGTTATTTTAAATATTAATTAATCTAGTTAGCTATGACGTTTATATAAAAAATAATAATTTTATTGGTAGAACTATACTACAGCTATATCATGGTTATATAACGAAGGGGTTGGCTCTACCGGGTAAGGACAACGTCCTCACAGAATATCAGCGTAAAACTTAGCTCAATGCCATTGTTTCGTAATATGGTGAGTGTAGAGAACCGGTGACCCCTTTTACTGGAAATGAGATAATCCATCTTAGTTCTCACGGGTGGAAATGCATCTCCATTTTAATTTTTAATCGAGGATAGTTGTAAATGTCTTTGGGCTACATCATCCTTATTCTTTTAAAAATAATTTAAAATATTCAATAATTTTTTGACCAAGTTTACCACGTATCTACTTTGCATTTTTAAGTTATAAAATGTGTATTAGAATTTTCATAGTCTAACTTGTTCTTAAGATGTGGAATTACTATATGATGCTAACAGTTTCCTTGTTTTTTTATAGCTGATGGGGGCAAACGAGCATACGGCTCACCTGATGATAAGTGATTACCGCCGCCCATGAGCAACTGCAACACCAGGGGGATTGCTGATGCGTTGCCAGCCTTTTAAAAAGGAGTAGGCTCTTTTCTTAAAGGCCCCTAAGTCGTATCGGTTCGGAAAAATCTCTGGTGGTAGTCGATTCCACAAGGAAGTTGTGCTAGGACGAAAACTTCTTTTAAATCGCACGGTGGTGGACCGGCAGTCATCCAGATGGTATGTATGATATCGTGAGTTTTGTCGCGATGTGCGGTAGTGAAATTGTGCAGCTGGAATTAGTCCGAATAATTCCTCCGAGCACTCCCCGTGGTAGATGCGATAAAATACGCAAAGAGATGCAGCATCTCCTCGCAGTGTCTGTGAGTCAAGCCGATCGGAAAGAGCTCTGTCACCGACGATTCGAACAGCTCTGAGCTGGATGCGATCAAATTGAAGGAGCTGGCACTGCAGAGCTCCAGCCCAGAGATGGGAACAGTATTTCATGTGCAACCGAACCTGTGTCTTGTAAAGTTGCAGACGGTGAGCCGGCATGAAATATTGTCCCGCTCTGCTGAGTACACCAACCTTTTTAGGGGTCATTGTGGTCTTTTCTTCCAAGTGACCACGAAACTGCACGTCACTCGATATGTCGACGCCAAGGATTCCAATACTGGCTGAGACAACAAGGGGAGTGCCTTTAAACTGAGGAGATACGACGAAAGGGTTTTTTAGTGGTAAACGCGAAAACTTGTGTCTTCTGGGGCACTGGACTAGATTTAGTCGCCCCCAGTCCGAGACTTTGTTCAACAAAGTTTCGACTTCAGACACAGGTTTGTCCCGGTACTCGGACACGTTTTCCCGAGAAATATTGGCACAGCAGGTATATAAAGCATCACCAGTGCTGTCGTCCGCATAGCAATGAATGTTTTCGGTTTGCAACATGATATTGAGAAGAAACAGCGTTGGTGATAGCACGCAGCCTTGTAGAACACCAGCGTTAATGGGCTTGTAATTGGTCATCAAGAGTCGAGTTAGACCCAAAGAGAGAGCCCAGCAGATCGGCTTTGTCCTTTGCGGCATAAGCCAGTGAGTCGTCCTCCCTGCGCAGAGATGGAAGAGATGGCTGACAGAAGTTCCCTTGGACAGCCTTGGCGAGAGACTAGAATGCACGTGTTTCCGAAGGAAGACGAACTAGTTTCTCGTCAAATCTGCCGATGTGCTCCCACTTTGCCTTGACAATGACACTTTTGAAGTACCTGGAGGCAGAATTGTACTTCTTTTTAAGGACTCTTTTTAAGGAGGTGGGGAATGCACGCAAGTTTTTGCATCCCGTGACGGCGATGCGTGAGCCCAGGCCTGGTAGCACTCCTGCTTATGGCATAGTGTAATTTTACAGGACTGACCTGGGAGGGAAGGTACATGATCTTCCACATCTGGGATCCGCGTAGGCGAGGTAACCAGTTATGTCAGACCATATGCTAAAGCAAAGTCATAAACAGATCTACCCGCATGATCGGTTAAACGAGAACCAAGCCATTCAGTGTAGTGGGCGTTAAAATCTCCAAGTGTCACGATCTCTGCGGATATGATCTATTGTAGTACGGAGTCTGTTGCCATCTGGATGTGGTCGATGAGTCGGTCTGTTTCGACATTACCGCTATGGGATCTATAGCGATACCTGTAGACGCGGGGATGGTCGTCGCTGTCTACGCGCAGCCATAAGACGGACGGGTCCGTACCTTCAAGGCTGCCCATGCGTCGAAAACAGATGTTCTCTCTAATAACATACACGCAAACTTAAGCCCGGGGCACAACAGAGTGTTCTAATTGGCACCCCGGGTAGGAGAGATACGACGCATCAGCCGGAGAGGACACCTGTGTCTCGGACAGAGAGAGCAAGGCCGGCTTCGCCATTTCCAGAAGTTCTAAATTTCACAAAAATTCATTCAATTTTTAGGTTTGTATGTAAAGCAAGCTGTATTTCACTTTCTATTGCACATTAATATACAATAAAGACTTTTTCTTTTGATATTCAATCCATATACTATTGAAAAATAAAGATTTGTCGTCAGTTATTATTTGTACTCTGCGCGACTGTTTGACTACATACTAATAAGTGTTTGACATTAGCTTTAGAATAACAGCATATATATGCTTTTACTTGTGCTGAGGCATGACTGCTTTAAGGCCATACCCCTAGCGAACGACCTTGAGCGTTTGGTCCGCCGACTCTCGCTACGATATATCGCATAAGAAATCTGCAAGACGCCACCTACTGGTACGAACGTAGTATTATTTTTTCAATGTCAATGAACTATTTTATGGAAATAGACACGGAAGACAATGATAAATGTATTTTAATTTTCTTTATTCAGTATATTAGTTGCATTATAATAAAATTATGTATTCTCATATATTATCTAATTAATAAAAATGACTATCTTGATTATTTTTAACTATATACTATACTGCTAATATTGAATTAGCTTTTTATAGTGTACATTATAATATTTGTCGAAATGTTAATTATAGATTCGAACTTTACATGCTAATGGTGCTTCATTTTTGTTATTTTCATTTACTTACATATTGAAAATATACTTGAATAGTAGGTATTATTATTTTATTTAGCTACTGAATTTTAGGATATGTTTTACCTAGAGGTCAAATATAATTTTGAGGAGCAATAGTCATTACTAATCTTTTAACTGCTATTCCTTATTTAGGTACAATATTAGTAAATTGAGTTTGAGGGAGATTTACTGTTTATAATGCTACATTTATTATTTTAATCTTTACCTACTGGGTAGGTAATTATTAAAATAATAAATGTAGCCTTAGTAACTAAATAGATATGTTTACCCAATTACAGTAACTAATGAGGTATTGTGATTATTCGTGATTAGTAATACTGGGTAGGTATTAATAAATTGAACAAAATAAAATATAAAATCAATTTTATTATCTTGTATGTAAGAAATTGATTACAAATTGTTTAACTTCCTTAAATTATAAACAAACAGCTGCAGCTATTAAATATATATAAAAACATATGCGCATATATACGCCCGTATATATAAGTGGTTATATATACCTAGGCTGCCCAAAAGTATCGGGAATGGAATATTTCCACTGTTCCTGTCATATTAAAATCTTTTTAATTGAAAACTCCTTGGTTTTAAAAATCGAAATTCCTAATTCCTTGGTTTTAAAAAAAAGAAAAATCTGCCTTTTTCAACCTCACAAGATATTTGTAACTGCAAAAAAGAAAACAACGTATAAGTAAGTAAATCAGTAATATAGTGTTATGTATGATTCAGACTAAATAAAGGTTCCTAAAAATAGACGTAGATAAAGAAATTGCATTAAAAATTACTCAAATAAAAATGCAATAAACGTGTTAATTTTATAGATAGTAACATATTAAAATAATAAGTTTTTTTGATATATTTATGTAAAACATAAAGGTTATATTATTTTCTAACTACGTTCACGCTTGCGCATATAAAACAGCGGAATTTCACCAGTTTTATTATCAAAATAATAATTGACAACCCTACCCTAAGTTTGCCTTGATTTTACCAACTCAAACTCGTTTTAGAAGATCAAAACACAGAGAGAAAGATAGGAGACTATTTTTTATGGTTCATCAAATCCGTAAAAATAGTTTAAAATACTCACACAATAAAATTTTGAAGTGCAAATAAAATATCTGCGACTAACATTTGCATAATTCTGACGTTCACAGACGTTTCACAACTTTTGCCAGAACCAAAAATAAGCGCTGGCATGCGACAAAAATCGTACCATAAATAAAATAAAGTCTCTAGCTCAAGAGGAGAGGAGACGTGGTAGCTCAGATGGTTAGCGCTCGCTTAAATTTTCACAGTGCGCGAGCAAACCGGGTTCGATCCCCGTCAGCACAAATGAAATTGTAATTGCAATTTTAAGTGTTGATTTACCACGTGCTCAGCGGTGATGGAAAACATTATGAGGAAACCTGCATGTCTGAGAAATAAGAAAAAAAATATTTCGAAGAGATGCGAAGTTCGCCAACACGCATTGGGGCAGCGCGGTGGACAATCCCTTACCCTAGGACCCTTTCAGAAATGAGCGGAGGCCTGTATCCAGGAGGGGGACGTATATAGGCTATAACTTTAACTTTAACTCTAGCTCGAATAGCCTAATAATGAAATTCAAATGATCGGTTTAGGTAAAGTAAATTTATTAAGTCAAATTAGGGCATTTTACGGTACTTACTTAGATATCTTTTACCTAATCACAATACCTACTAAAGTATTTTGATTAGGTTAGTACATATTTGTGCACCATAATATCTACAAACCAAAAATTTAAATAAACAAACCTTTACATCTACAACCATTTCAGTTGAACCAAGACAGGTATACTGTAATTCTATAGTTTCTTGACTCATGTCGTTTACTGCCGTATCGTCATATTTCGTATTTATCCTGCAATAAAGAATAAATTATATTAGATCTTGCATGACAACAAAACGGAATTACTTGTAATAAATCATTTAGATACATATTTTAGCTATATATTTGAAAAGGTTCATATTATTTATAATATGGTAACCACAAAAATATCACATAAAATTTCATAAATTCTGGTTATAATTTCATAACTCTATGGTCTCAAAAGTGCGCCCGACTTACCCATTATCATTTCCGATTATTGGTAAATTTGAATAATTATTTTTGTCGTCAAATTCGCATTCAGGTATTTTTCTTCTCCTCCTAAAATAAAAAGATACTATGTAATAATACGTAGGAATTTAACGGTATAAAAGTCAGTGAACTTTGCATAATACATCAAATTACTTACAGAATTTCGTTCATCATTAGAGCATTTTGACATCGTTGATGTTTATTCTTCTTGAATTTAGGCATTTGCACTAATCAATCCACAAAATTATATTTTCACATTATCACAATCGTAGCGTCTTTTTGTCTTAAAACTGTATTACTCTAGTCTCTGGGGAAAAAACACGTAAGCGCATCGGTTGGTAGGTACTCAAATAATATTATGTTTGCGGCGAAATACGGAGACGTCGACGACGGCGACGAGCTACACACTCACCTCTAACTTACTTAAAAAATTAAATAAAACGTGGAGAATATAGATTTTTTAATTATCCATCCATTAGTGTATCCTCAAATGATTTTGCAAGATGGTTTGGCAAGATGCATGTAATCAAGAATTTTAGTCATTTTTTAAAAGTTGATTTTAAATGTATTTATAGCACATAAAAACAAATTAGAACGTGGAATGTGATGATAAGATATCGAACATTAATAATGTGCTTTTAGATGTAGTTTATTTTTCATAACTAATGAGATAATAGAGTCTAAAAAACGCACTTTCGCAACATTTTGGTCAGGGATTTACCTTAAGGTGTATCCCTGACCAAAATGTTGCGATTTTACTAAGTACCTATAAAATTAACAAGTTTATTGCATTTTTATTTGAGTAATTTTAAGCTATTGCATAGCTTCTATCACGGGCCTTGAGTGCGGGAAAATCCAGAAATTCCGTAACGAAAAAAACCTCACGCTCTCCGACGGGCACGGAGGTGTGGCTTGAAGGCCGTGCATTGTCTAACGATGGTCTAACGTCGTTTCTTTTCCTCAGTCTTCGACACGGTGTTTGTGTATAAAGTGTTTTGAAATTTTGAATATGAATGAACAAAGTGCATTTATTATTAATGAAGAAAGTTACGAAAAAATAGTGAAAGAAAATGAGTGAGTACTCTATATACATACCTACATTTTATTATTATCACAAATGCAGTACTAATTTTGAATTGAAAATATAATACTGCTATAAAGATAACCTAAATTTTTTATATTAAAATGAGCGATATTAAAAGTAGCCCTCTTTATATACACACAAACACACACACACACGCGTATAGTTTAAATTCTCAATTTAGATTCTAAATATGCATATATATACTCGATTAACCGGACTAATTGTTGACGTTAGGGATTCGGATAATCGAAAATCCGGATGATCAAATGTATGAAGAAAAGCGGGTTTTGTGCATTTGTAGTACATATGTACATACATAATGTTATGTGTTTATTAAAAACAACAATTTCAACGAAAATCAATGTTTATTAAGAAATTATTATTTTTTAATAAACATTGATTAAATTCCACGAAGAGATATAAATCTATATAACCATCCGTTACTTGCGACAAACGAGCCGCCGTCACCTAATTTTTTATTTAACTGTAATGCTTTTTCACAAAGCAAAGGGCCAGATATCATTTGCCCAGTTGATCGTTTTTGTGAAAACCAACAATACAAAGCGTCTTCTAATTGCCAATTTACTCGCGGACATAGGTCCTTATGTCCGGAACGGGGGTTTGTTAGCGCCTGATAGTAGATCGTCTTATCTCAAGCGGTGTGAAGCGACGATTAGTGAGGTGCGGGAGGGGGAGGCTAGCTGCATTTTTGCGCGCGGTCGGTCACCTCACCCTTGTTGGCATCGAGCCGAGCTAGGGAGCAGACGGCGGGGCCGGGCTGCACCCGGCCCGCCGCTAGGGCGCGCTCTTAGCTAGGCACGCGGTGCCTGCGCCGATGACGTTCTCCGGTCGCATTATAGGGGTCGCGAGAGTTTTTGCCCGAAGCCGGGTTGTTCATATATTGAAAGTCTCCCTGTTTTGTCTTAGACTTATGTTAATAGAGCGTGCCATTTGAACTTAAAGACAAAAATAATAAGTGACAAATCTTGCCGTGGAGCGTGGAACTGAGTAGTTGCGCGTCTTGTTAATATAATTGCCGTACGGCCGCCCTGACGTATGTACTGCGCGAACCTGAGTTTTTTGCGACGCGGTCCGGTGATACAGTATTTTTCACAAATAGTGAGTTCGTTATAGCGCGGGTTCGGTTAAATCTCGTTGAATTTGATTGGATTAACCTAAGTAACTTGAATTAATATCAAAGAAAAAGAAATACTGCATAAATAAAATAAATAAATAATTATAATTGCATAAGTTGATACAAAATGCTATGCAATAGCTTTACCGTGGCAGTCCCCGAGTGCCACACGTCTTTTTTTATGCAATTTCTTTATCTACGTCTATTTTTAGGAACCTTTATTTAGTCGGAATCATACATAACACTATATTACTGATTTACTTACTTATACGTAGTTTTCTTTTTTTCAAGTTCCCTTCTTTTGTGAGAAAATCTATTATTTCAAACCCTTTTTTTTAGTAATTTTTAGAAATAAAAAAATTTAATTTTAAAAATTTAAAAAAAAATATCTATTTAGTTATTAATGCTATATTTATTATTTTAATAATTACCTACCCAGTAGGTAAATATTAAAATAATAAATGCATTATAAACAGTAAATCTCCCTCAAACTCAATTTACTAATATTGTTCCTAAATAAGCAATAGCAGATAAAAGATTAGTAGGTAATAACTATTGTTCCTCAAAATTATATTTGACCTCAAGGTAAAACATATCCTGAAATTCAGTAGCTAAATAAAATAATAATACCTACTATTCAAGTATATTTTCAATATGTAAGTAAATGAAAATAACAAAAATGAAGCACCATTAGCATGTAAAGTTCGAATCCATAATTAACATTTCGACAAATATTATAATTTACTCTATAAAAAGCTAATTCAATATTAGCAGTAGGTATAGTATATAGTAAAAAATAATCAAAATAGTCACTTTTATTGATAAGATAATATATGAGAATACATAATTCTAATATAATGCAACTAATATACCTACCGAATAAAGAAAATTAAAATACACATATCATTGTCTGCCGTGTCTATTTCCATAAAATAGTTCATTGACATTGATAAATTAATACTACGTTCGTACCAGTAGGTGGCGTCTAGCAGATTTCTACGCGATATATTGTAGCGAGAGCGTCGGCAGGCCAAACGCTCAAGGTCGTTCGCTAGAGGTAAAGCCTTAAGGTACGCGTCCACTGGCCCGCGCCGGGCGCAACGCACGCACGGCACACAACGGATTTTAGTTTGCTTTGTGTGATTTCACATAGCGCTGCGTAAACTATCCGCGCCGCCCACATCGAATGCCGGCATTCATGAGCAAAAAATGTGTTGCGTGCCGGTGACGTCACACAAATCAGTTCGATCGCCGCTGGCATCGCCTATTGCCGCATGTGTTATATTGTTTTACTTAACCCTTAGCCAGGCCCAGCGATTATTTTGAGTGTTGAGTTTGGTAGAATATAAGGATATAAAAATAAAAATACTATGTTTTTTCTGTTTGCCTATTCCTGAAATAGCATTCGTTAGCTATCGTTAGCGTGGCAGTTGTTCAGCCACGTTATACGTGGTACAGCCACGTTATACGTGGTACAGCCACGTTATACGTGGTACAGCCACGTTGCAGCTATATTATGGTTGTAGCACAAAAGGGTCGGCTTAACCAGGGCCCGGGACTCCAATGGATCCAGTACTTGCTAAAGGTTTGGAAAAATACGTTTTTTGAAGACTATACCCCAAAAGTTGAAGGAGCCCTGGTAGAAGGCTCTATAAAAAAAGACTCGTAAATTTTGTTTAAGCAAAAACAGCAAGGCATCGCCATTGCTGCTCTAACTGCTGTTGCCGATATAATAACTTCGAACAAAACTGGAAAACAAAATCTTTTAAAACCTTTAAGAGAGGAGACACCAACGAAGGCCGCAAACACCTCACGCCGCCAACCGTCACCCAAGCGGATGATGTCTCGCTTGACATAAATCATTTTTGGGACGGTATCAGTATTTTGCCTATAAATGATAATGGGCTGAAACAAAACGATTCTATCTTGGGTGAAAGATTATCAAAATACCATTCAGAAGTACACCATATCATAGTAGTAGTCATAATGTTTACCCAAAAAAAAAAATCGCACGAAGCACAATTAAAACACATTTAGATAAATTAGTCGAAACGCGACATTTTAAAATGCGGAAATCGTCATCAAAATTGATTACCTACCAAAAACTGGTGTATGGCTGTTAAAGATTTAAAAGACCATACCCATACACAAATTTCGTAAAAATACATTCGTTTTAAAATAATGATGTGCTTTTTGAATTTAATTGTCTACGGATTGGTTTGTGCATATCACTTTACGTTTTTACTAAATTACTGAATCCAGTAATGGAATTTCTTAAAATTAATGGAATGATATCTATGATATGCCTTGATGATATATTGGATGTTCGTTTTTATAATGTAAAATAAATATTATTCTTACAATGAAATTTATCCAAAACTTGGGTTTCATAGTGAACAAGGAGCTCAGTGCACAGTCGTAAAACAAATCATAAGTCGTAAGGCTTCTAATTTTCCATAGTATTTTGAGGGTAGGGAAGCGTCAATTCAATGCAAATTAGCGGTATTTACACGCTCAAGGTAATTTTTAACTAATTACAAATCTAAGTTTCCCCAAGAAGTTATTCTTCACCACTTCACCCTACACATGAAAAATATTCTACGCGCATAAAATTTCCTAACAAGTTTCCTTATTCTTTATGGGAATCGTACTTGTTTTGCTCCAGTGCCATGAAATGTTGGTTCAATATAATTAAATAAAACTAATAACAACTGAAAAGAAGCTTTCGCGTGATTGTGAACCCAATATACCTAGTAATAAGTAAACCAACGATGTTACGAACTATTTCGCCCGGCCTTTTTTCTTTTTGCTGGTCCTTTTTTGTGTTTTCCCCGTAAAACTCCCTTCTGCAGACATAAAACTTCAAATTTTGACAATGTGTTTAGTGTGATTTTGTTTTGATTTCGTTCTTCAGTGAATGAATCAGTGTACTTGTATATGTATTAGGTGTAGATAGGTATGATGTTGGTATTCAAGAAGTAGAAGGTACTAAAAAGGTAAAAATTAGGACTATACTATCTACAAAAAGAAATGAGATGCCATCAAAAACATGACTTGTAAAAAAAAACAAGTCTCGCAACTCAGTTCCTCTGCCGTAAAATGTTGTGAGATCCATATAATACCAAGTCGGTTAATTTATTCAATCCCTACTTAAGGGTCCTTCTGTTTTAAACAGAAGGACCCTTAAGTAGGAAAAACATCTCACAACTTTTTTGGGGAGTTTGGAGTTGAAAGAGAGAGAACGGAGTTTGGGGGAAAATGAGAAGAGAAGAAATAAAAAATAAAACATTCGAAATAATAATTTAATATTTTTATATTTACTGGTACTTGTAATACCATAAAATATTGTCGGTAAACTGCACTTTTTCAACGTGGTACGGTTCTCGTAATAGTCTAATAAAATAGTCGTCTGTAAAATGTTTAGAACAAAATGATTATATATATTATTCGCAATATATATAAGCCATAATGTTAGTCTAGGTTCAGTTGGAAACCTGTTGATTAATAAACATTTGATAATTAACATGGTAGGAAAGAACATCAATAAATATTATATACAAGGAACTCGACAACCCTATTGAATTTTATTATTATTATAATGTAATTATGATATTAAAATAAGTAACAAAATTTTAAGTACCTATATACTTTTAATTTGTTTAATATTAGCCGCAAATTCACTTATTTGTGGAATGTTATACCACTTTACTTTTTGGTAACAAGTTTTACAGATTACGAACACTCTCATTATAATTAAGAATAATTCTTATCATGTAACTAAAGTTATACACAATCAAAAACCATAAAATACTTTCGTTTTTTAGTTTAAAAGTTCAAAATACAGATTTTTTAAATAAGACTATTTGAGACAACAGACTTTGGCATATTATGTCAATATTAGTTCTCAAAACGACCAATAGTTGCGCTTCAAATTGGCACAGACATTTTGTATGGTATAGACAGTCCAGCGTACTTTTATATATAGAGGTCATTGTATTATTCTAAGATTACTGCATAGCGTATATATTCGCTCCGTGTATCAAACAAAAATCGATAACTCGTAAAAATTGAACTAATTAACATGATAATTTTATGTCTTATCAACTTGAAAAAGAAATTGCTTTAAAATATTAATATGGTATGAATTTATTGTATCTTACGGATATAGCATAATAAAATTTTGTAATCCACATGCTTCTAAAGAAGAGATTGGTATACATAATTGTAACTATGTAATCAGAGTTGCAAATAAATGGCGGTAGTTAGTTGAGCACCGCTGAGGGCAGTTTCTAAGATTTATGTTCCGAGAAGCAAAATTTGCAGGAGGAGAACACCGCTGGTCGTAGATGCTTATATCCTTTACAACTTTAGGTCAATAGCTACCAACTTATATTTACTATTCAAATATTTAATTAAATGATTTACATATAAAATTAAAGTATACGTATATTAGATATACGTTATAAAAAAGTTTAATACTTAATTGTCTTTTACTTGGCAATACAGAATCGGTGATATTATTTTTTAACTTAAGCAATGCAAGCATGCTGCGTTCTTTTACTAAATGGCTAATATAGGAAATACATTAGTATGTAACAAGCTGGAAAATATAATACTGCATGAACCTGACTATTATCTTTATTTTAATCATTATATGTTAGAAATTAATAAAAAATATTATACTGTGAAAACCACACTTAGGCATTAATCATTAACGGGTATATGCAATTACTTAGGAAATAATATACCATTAACAACAGTGATATATAAAAGATCCTATGTAACAGTCATAAAATTATTTTAAAATCATTGGTTCATTTTTGCAGACGTATAAGTGTGCAAGTTAGGGTGCATAAGTTATCTTAGTTAGTTTTAAATTGTTTTATTCAGCATTCTATTAGAGTAGTGTATGCAGCCATAATTCGTTTTAAGGACATAAATATATGTATTTTATATCTTGATTTTTGTACACTCGATTGCGTATTGTGCCCACTCGATATGTACGAACTTATTAAGGTATAAATATTAAGAGAAATAGTGCGTCCCTTGAGTCAATCCTTAGAAATAAGTAGTTTAATAAACACGTCACAATAAGTTAAGTAATATTTTCTGTTAAATTGAACATTCTTATTTATGGATACAACGGAACTGAATTGTCAATTCCTTATAAATATTATTTGCACCTTTTATACCTAAGACTATTCTTCATAATCATCATCATTAGAGCAATAATAAGTCCACCGCTCCGCACGCAGGCACGCACGCACCAGGCACGCACGCACGCACGCACACACACACACACCAGACACACACACACACACACACACACAGACGCGCACACACACACACACACACACACACACACACACACACACACACACACACACACACACACACACACACACACACACGCACACACGCACGCACGCACGCACGCACCCGCGCGCGCATTTTTTTGTTTTCCTCTCTCGCCTCTTACGACACCCACGGCACAATATGGCAAAGCATATTCTCTTACGACGCCACTACATTTTGTTTACATTTAATTTACTTTTTTCAGCAAAGAAATTTCTGTGTTTTGAGCAGCCTAACAATATATTGTTTCGCTAAAAGTCAACGTAGAATTTATATATAAATATACTTATATGTATTGGAATTTATAGAGTGATCTGATGGTGTATTTCGGTATCTGCAACTGAAACTACTCGAAGAGTAAAACTAGGTGTGCCGAGTTTGTCTTCGTTTTGTTAGTTATGATGAAATCTTACCTCCGGACTTGATAGAGTGACCTGAAGGTGTACTTTGATGAATGCTACATTAAATACTGATTATGACAAGATGAAAACTTTTTGAAAACGAAATAAAGTTGATTAGAAAAAAATTAACGAGTCAAGTAAAAAAGACTAGTTTTTGCGATAATATTAAATTTGATTTCTAGTGCTTATTTCGTGAATGGCAACACTTAGCTCATGTCTAATTTGACAGATAATTAGTTTTATCCTTCCGCTGAATGAATATGGTTGTGTATACCCTTGAAACAACGCTGGGAAATATTGCGACATTACTTTGAAAATCATGGTAATGTTGCAGAATGTGTGCGAAAATTGCGTACGGATTTTGGAAGAAATGAAGCACCGTCAGCTCCGTATGTTCGTTACCTTATGAAAAAAGTGAAAGAAACTGGCATCCTCATCGATAAACCAACGCGTGAAAAGCCAAAAACAGTGCGTACACCCGAGAATATTGCTGCTGTGGCCGAAAGTGTGCGTGAAACGCCATCAACATCAGTTTACCGTCGTTTTCAACAATTGGACATTTCGGAGACATCATTGAGACGAATTCTGCGTAAAGACCTTGGTATGACGCCGTACAAAATCCAATTGGTTCAGGAGTTGAAGCCAACTGACCATCCAATGCGTTTTCGCTTCGCTAAGTGGGTCTGCGATCGACTTGCAGAAGATGCGGATTTTGCCAAAAAAATCATCTTTTCAGATGAAGCTCATTTCGAACTTGGCGGGTATGTAAACAAGCAGAATTGTCACATTTGGGGCACAGAAAACCCGCACGCATTCATCGAAAAGCCGGTGCACCCAAAACGAGTCACTGTTTGGTGCGGATTTTGGTCCAGAGGCATAATTGGGCCATTTTTCTTCGAAAATGAGCAAAGTGTGGCTGTCACAGTCAATGGCGATCGTTATCGGGCCATGTTGAACGAATTTTTGTTCACAGAAATTGAAGAGGAGGATATTGGCAACATTTGGTTTCAACAGGACGGCGCAACGTGCCACACAGCCGACGCTACACTTGGTGTTTTGCGCCCTGTTTTTGAAAATCGCATTATCAGCCGTAGAGCTGATGTCGTTTGGCCACCTCGGAGCTGCGATTTGACAACGTTGGACTATTATTGCCGTCAAAGATAAGTGTTACGCCGACAAGCCAGAGACAATTGACGCTTTAAAGGACAATATTCGTGAAGCCATTGGTGAAATACAGCTACACACAATCGATAATGTACTCAAAAATTGGACCGATCGTGTAGGCTACTGCATGGCCAGCCGAGGCAGCCATTTGAATGAAATTATTTTCCATCATTAACGGAGTTGTACTTTCAAATAAAAAAATAAATTTGAAAAAAATATTTAGTAGTTTTTTTTAATAGCATTTTTTCAAAAAAAAGTTATTTGGCGGACCCGCTATCTTAGTTAATATTATATTACATGCTTAGTAGATTTCTTTGCGGTAGGCCTATGTTCAGTGGCGGCCCTAGCAAAAATTTTAGGTGGTGCGAGACAAAACCTTAGTGTTCCTATACTACGCAGTTGCTTTTTCTTGATTTTAAATAGTATTATACCTATCAAATATCTACAGGTGTAAATGCGGGGCAAGCACAGTTGTGTCTGTCACTCTTGCCATAGCAGTTGTTCTGCTTATTTGCGTTAAAGAATGATCCGCTCGCACTACTCTGTTGCGACAGACAACGCCACTATGGATGTCTTGCTGCGGTAACTAGTTGTACAGATTATTTCTCATAATAAGAATTAATAAATAATCTTGTTTGACAACTTTTATTTAAACTGTTGTTATGCAGACAGTGTTAAAAAAGATAAAGAACTACCAACAGCAAATTTAATGAAAAGTCAGGCCAGGCCAGCTTTCTGGCTTATGCTCTTGCAATTCTTTTATTAATTTCGGAATAGTTTAACTTCTGGGAAATAGATTCTAATTCTATGAATACGATTCCAAGATATAACATGAGTCATTCCTGACACATAGTAAAAAAGTAGTAAAATTTTTAAATGTACTAAAACTTCGTTTCCGTTTAGCGATAGTTATAGTACAGGAATAGTCAGCAAGAAACGAAGTGCTGTCTACACATTTGGAAAAAATATCCTGCCAATCATTATTTTAATAAGTCTGAGAACTTAATGTTGCTCTGCCGATTGAAGATCTTTAAATAATAGATTTAAGCTCATATGTTCCTGAAACAATTTACAACTAGACAAATCACATTATTTCCATTTGTTTAATTGATTTGCAAATCATCTCAGGCTTTTTGACCTTTCAGGAATTATTTTCATTTTGTATAAAATAAACACGTATTTTGAAAGTTTAAGTCTAGAAACCAATGTACTTTTAATTGTGTCAATCTTGCATACAGCTTCATACACAAATAATATTTTCTTTCTTCGAGATCAGGCTGGCTTAAAAGTTCGATCTATCTGTTATTAAAGCAGATGTAAAGGATCGGTACTGTTTCAAAATTCTGACAATATGACACTTTTGGCGAATCCACAGATTCATACGGCATAGCTTTTTTATGCGAGCAGCTATACAGGTCTAGAAAGACCAGAATCTCTGAGACCTAAAAGATCTATTGCGATCGTTGCTATGGGTATAGTTCACTGCTAAGCCCTATGTCTTCAATGTATAGGAGTTGCTTAGCTGTGAGCAATTTCACTTCTTCTAGGCGAAGTAGATAATTTCCCAGATGTGTTACGTTTGCGCATTAAGAGTCCACAATCAGTCAGGATGTGCAGAGGCGTTCCTTCCGTTAAGGAACAAAACCGGCACAACCTTCATGTGCTTAGTCCCAGAATGGCCATGTGCTTTGTAAGACAGCAGTGCCCAGTCAGGACTATTGCCTGAATGTGCAGTTTATTTTTTACCTAATCCCAGGGCTTCTGAAGCGAAATTACCATCAAAAGCCCGGATTAAGGTTTTAAAATATTTTTTGTTTGGTGTATCAGACCAGATCTTTAGTGATTTATTGTGATAAAGAGTTTCAAGGGTCAATCGGGGTAGGATTTTTGAGATTCCACAAAATGGCTCAATTCCAAATTGTGTGCTCTTTATGCGAGCTCATCGGAAACTTTATACCCGCGTGGCACGGAACCCATCTTAAAACGACACACTTGTTACATCAAAGGGCGTTTAGGTGGTTTACGCAGTCTCCAACTAGCTTCGAGTTCACTAAGTTTGACCTCAGCGCTAGCAGTACTGCTTGACTATCAGAGTTTATATAGATTATATGATTGACGTAGTGTTTTTGCGGATTGATTTCTGCACACTAAAGTACGACGAAAAGGAGACGGGCGAAAGTTCATAGAAAGCTGGGCCTGATGTTACAGCAACGATTACTGTATTATTTTATTTATATATTAATACCATTTAAAAAACTAAAATGTTTACGAGTGCTTCTAAAAATATAGGTTGTTATTTTGCTTATGCTATGCATACAATGTTATTCTCACACCAAGCTCTCAGATTACACTTTAAGAAAATAATTATTAGACTTTATTGTAAAATAAACTTCACCATAATTTTATGTATTGTAGGACATTTACAATTAGAAGATTCAGACGCCGACGTCCAACTAAATTCTAGAAGTTTGAAATTATTACAAAAAAGCAGAAGGAGGATGAATTAAAAACATTTTCTCTTTTAATGATTTATTAATCGTCCACTTCATCATAAACAAATAAAATATCGTCTAAAAACGGTGCAGGCAGTATTAAATTCTCTTGAAGCCTTGCCCAGATTAGGTACCATATTATGGACATTACATGACAACAGCAACCTACAGTTCTTTTTCCTACCAAAGAATTGAAATAATACTGTTTGATGATCTCTCCACCATTAAGAGGACTGTCAATTAAAATATATTTTTGAGCTTAAGTATATGTATCGATTTTATTCGATCTCTCAATAGCCAGCTAGAATGGTGGATAGTACCATTCTAGATGGCTATTAAGAGGTCGAATAAAGACAATTCTCTTAGTAGGTTGATGTCCGTTTCTAGACACACTTCTATTTCATATCTCCCATCTTGTATGTGTTCACCATAATGGGACCTAGCCTACTTAATTTGACAAATACCTAAAGATATTTTTATTAAATTACTGTGTGTGAGCTGGGGAAAATCATTTATCATTTTGCACATGTATTCTTGTAAAATCATAAAACAAACCGTCAGAATCCTTTATACGCAGCCAGAGTCGTTAAAGATGGGAATATTATTACAGCACAGAAAAACAACAGAAAATATTTACTACCACCGCAAGCTCAGAGCCAAACAAAAGTTCTCTATATAAAAAAGTAACAAATGATTTGAGTGACGTTTATAGTTTTTAAATTAACGTTGACATTTCCGCTTTGTGACCTGTATAAAACATTGATAATCGATTGTGAAATCGATTTATTAATTTATTCAGTCAATTTATTTTTACGACTATTTCGAAACGTTAAGGTGTCACGAGGGAACCATTATTTAAATAAGAAGTTTCTTAAAATTACCTAAAGAAGAAAAGACTGAATCACTTTTTATTGTCTTTTTTCTATTTTTGTATTAAAATCGATTAACTAACTTATTTCATCTGGCAGCATTGTTTAAAAATAAAAATAACGGAAGTCAGTATTATTCTTATTAAATATTTATTTCTTTTGTCATGATAAAACTGCTTAATATTTCATTATTAACTACAAAAAAAAACTTTAAAAAAATATTGATAAATATTTCACTTGTGTAACGTTAGACACAAATTCGCCCGTCTCCTTTCTGCCTGGAAGATAGAGGTGAATCTACCCTAATTAATACTAAGTTTGAATTTGGAGCATTCTTCATATTTCATTCCATATCTAATGAAAATAAATTAACAAAGATTGTTAATCAACATGAGGGGCACGATTGATCGCTTAGGCAAGACGAAAGTTATTGACTTAAACTTGTCGGATTCAATAGTCCGACTTGTTTCTTGTTAGCTTGTTGTTTCTTAGAACTTAGATTGACATTACTTGGTAAATTCATTTATGCACACATAAAAAGGCACAGAAAAGTTTGTAGTTGTTTGGTCAAGGGAGCAACTTATACCATAATATAGAGAAATATTTTCCTGTGTATATATTTTAATATTATAGAAATAGTCTATTCTTTATGATACTTTTCATACTCGATATTTACTTTTGCGATAATTAAAAGAATCAGGCGTTACTTTGCGGAAAGCCATTATATTGAAGTTGTTAGGACTTAATTTGCCCATTTTCGCAAAAATACAAAGATGTGTCTTGCCCAGTCTGAAGAGCACTTACCTCCCATCCTTCCCCAGTTGCGTGCACTATCCCCTTTACCACCACTTTCAGCAGCCCACTCTCATCACCACCATTCCCAGCGCCACCCCTCTCAGCACCACCATACTAGGAACGACACGCCACCCTTGGTAATACGACATGTGTTTCGTCTCTGCACGAGGCATCCTCAGATGTAGTAGACTCTGCGGAATCTGACACAATCTTCGTCACCACTAATCCCATTACCACCCCTCCTAGCACTCTCTTCACTCTCCACACGCTGTTCTTTATACAACTTGTTGGTCAGCGAGTTGTATAAATAGCAACTGTCGGCTCGCCGCTCACTTAGCCTTCAGCCACCGAAGAGACTACTTCCCCGGTAGATTTCTCGTGTAGAGGCGAAACACGTATCGTATTATCCAGCGTGATGTGTCATATATTATCCAGAGTAGTGTATTGTGTTATCCAGAGTGGTGTATGTAGTGTGATGGTGTTGGGTGTTTTGGTACTGGAAGTGGAGGCAACGGGGACAGTGAGTGACAACGGGGAACGGGGTAGGACACATCATTTCATTTTATTACGCAAATATGAGCAAATTAAGTTCTAATAACTTCAACCACATGAATTGAAAAATGCCTGAGAATATTGAGTCCAATTCTAGCTTTTAATTTTCCTGGCATTTTCGCACCATTATTGTACCCTTGACCTCGACATTCATTCATTTCTATGTCAAACACTTGTACAATTGCATCAAGAGTGAGGCCAGTAAATCCTTTTTCTGAAGAGTCACTGGATTGTGATCAAAAAAATACTCGTGCTTTGACTTCCTAATTAGCGTCAACAAAACGTAATGTTAGTGATAAGAGTGATTGAATTGGTTACCGGTACCCAATGGTAGCGTTTTGGTTGATTTTGGCGCCCCCTCGATGATAGCGCGGTCGCACCGCCCTAGGGCCGCCCCTGCCTTTGAACTGTGTAGTTGTAATGAGCTGTAATCATGACATTCATACTATTTTATGCTGCATAGAACGCACCACCGCTACGAGCAGCACGGAAGAAGAGGTATTTAAATGAGTAGATTTTACAGCGAAATAACTGAATTTGTTACCTAACTTTTGTTATTTGCTATTCATAAAACGTTGAAATTGAAAAAATATATGAATAGATGCGAATTATCTTATGTTTAACTGACGCACGAATGTGTCGAGAGGTTCGAAATTTCTACGCTTTGATCTACGACATAAAGCGTATTTGTGCGAATGTGAACAGCCATCATATGTCAAGCTTTTCATTTGTTTTCTAATAACTGGATATTTGCAGACACGGCAGGCAGGAACGGATTGACTAAACTTTAGTTCAGTTGGCTTATTTTGTAACAGTACCTTGTAGATCACTTATGTCAATGGAATGAAGCTGATCTGTCTGCGTGAATTTTTTTCGTTTTGTAGGTACAGACGTTAAAACAGTTGTATTCATTAGGATGGATGATTTGTACCAGGTTGGCCGGAAAAGTTTACGACGTCAACGTAAAGATGGTAGCACTTGTTAGTAAAGGAAGTGAATGTAGTTGTGCATATTTTTACAAAGACACAGTGCATCTTTTGAATTTAAGCGTGTCCGTGAGAGTTTGGGAGATGATGAAGGTTCGGGACGTCTAAAAATTGCAACTACTGACGATAAATATCACTAAAGTTTACCGAATGATGCTAGATGACCGCCTTATACATGATGTAACGCTTCCCCCCTCTTATAATAATAAATATATTAAACATTAAATATATTATATATAATTAATTTACCCCTCTTCAATAAAATTATATATATGTAACCAGGATAAATAAGATATGTTTTGATCTTTCTAAATGATCTTTCAAAAGGTTTAATAATAGGCCGTTTTTAATATTTTGGCGTGATCGTCTTAGTTAGGACCCTTATTTACTTTGTGTTTGTTTAGTAACTTAGTTCTTTTAGGTGTCTTTTGGAAGAATGAATATTCACTAGAGTAATTGAAAGCTGTTGATAGTGCCTTATAAACTAAATGAACCCCCTTAAACGAAGACAAGGTTCGAGAAAGGTTAAGAACATATAATGTCCCTATTCCACTTGTATCCATTACAAATAGAATAGGTTTACATTATAAAAATATTATTAATTATTCCTTCCCGCTCGGAAAAGGCTCAAAATATATTTATACAAAATACCCGATACAAGGGCTTCGCTCTCCTACATTCATTTAAAAAAATGCACACGCCGTGCAGGGTGAGTGCCAATCATTTTGATGCACTCTCTCTGAAGGGAACGTTAATTCGGGAACTGGAAGCGTAGTCCACAGCAAAATAACTGGCGAACCAGTAAAAGAGGCTTGGCCCCTTGTTAGTGCGTAAGCACAAACATCGACCGAAGTCGCGCATGTCAATGCGTGTAAACGCCATACAGAATACGAACGAATCCAGCCACAGTGAATGTACGTCACATGGTTTAGGCAAATAGGCACACTGGCCGTAAACCCTCCGTGAGCGCCACCACCTGCCAGACCGCCGCTCCTGCAGATGTGATGTAAGTGTATGGTATCACCACCAGTTGCATGATCAGCACGGCTACTAGCCGCAGAGCGTGTCATGAGTCTACCGCTCACCTCAAGGGAATGGGGTCCCACGTTGTGCGGCTTTCGGCCGCAGCCTTGAGAGTCTCCTCAGATCCTCCCGCCAGCTACCACCCGCATGAGGTCGACACATATGCTCCACCAACCAATACAGCGGCAGATATAGCCAAAATACAGTTATAAGTTGTTAGTAATAATTTTCCGTCAGAAAGGTTTTGTGTCACCGACGTTGAGTAAATGCATTTTATATCATGTGTGTCTCACCCACCAACAAGTTGCCTTCAATCATTTAAAGGTGGGAAAATTACAGAGATAAATTATTATATTGTTATATAAAACATCGTGGAGGGCAGACAGTCTGCAGCCCCGTAATGAAGGGACCCGACTTGGGCAAAGCTACTTAGGTGTTAGTCAAACCAAGACGCAGAGAGCTCTATTGAGAATAGCGTCCCACCAAACAACCATCGCAGAGACGCAATGCTGCAGAACGCAACAAGCATCAATACGACTATCGTCGGGCTTACACCATCCCAAGGTCCCCCATACATCCCAGCAGACATCACCACCCGCATACCTCTATCGACCAGAACCACAAGAGAGCGTCGAATCAGGCGCAGCACACCCGCAGATCTATCACAAGACGCAATACCGCAAGTAGCAGTAAGCATCAATGCAATTATCATACGGGTGGCGCCCCCTCACAACACACCCACCCTCGACTTTGGTAACAAAGTTTTTATTGTTGTTAACTAAAAAATATCACCAACGTATCATAGTAGCACGCTACTAAGACGCCAATGAACAAAAATCCACGTATCATAGCCCTAATGCACTAAGGCATGAAGTTGTTTGCCTGTTACACTTAAAAGTGCTACCAAACACACTCATCTTCCCAATCCGAAAGATAGACGACGCATCGCTGTGCGCTAAGACGCCGTCCACAAACGGTATGGGTGTGCGATGTCCACGGGAAAGCCGTATTGCTACAACAAACCCGCTTACCACCAGCACTAATATGTCTAGGACACATCGGTTAGCGAGTCCAAGTTTACCTCGGACTAATTGCTCGTGAAGCAGCATACACGCCACCATAATATTCCTTTTCAAGTCCCTAATAAGGACTAGTCATTTTGCTACAGTACTAGGAGCAGTCGGTCACCCAACCACCCCATACAATGCTTATGCATCAAGGAGACCTTCTATAATAATACTTTTGTATCATAGACCTCACTTTCAAAGTCATTCATATATAGGGCTCGAACCCACGACCCTACTATTGTAATACATATTCATCATAGAGACCTTCTATAGTATTGCTTTTGTATCATAGACCTTACTTTCATAAGTCATTAATATATAGGACTTCAACCCACGACCCCACTATTGTAATGCA
Source organism: Parnassius apollo (assembly GCA_907164705.1). Lineage (NCBI taxonomy): Eukaryota > Metazoa > Arthropoda > Insecta > Lepidoptera > Papilionidae > Parnassius > Parnassius apollo. Next base: position 3,727,245 of record CAJQZP010000501.1, on the reverse strand, counting down.
AATTCATCATGGAGACCTTCTATAGTATTGCTTTTGTATCATTAAGTTTATTATCATAAGTCCCTAATATAGGACTAGTCATTGTGCTACAGTACTTCAAACAGTCGGGCTCCCGACAACCCCGTATATATGTACAACTGCAGGTATGTATCTCCGGCAGCTCCTCCATACAAGACATCTATACATAAACACCTTCCACAACTTAGGAAAATTTTCTTTTATACATGAACTCCTTCCACAACTTAGGAAATTTCTTTTATACATGAACTCCTTCCAAGACTTAGACCATTTTTTTTTTTTTTTTTTTTTTTTTTTTTTTTTTTATAGAAGAGGGGGGCAAACGAGCATGTGGCTAACCTGATGTTAAGTGACTACCGCCGCCCATGATCAACCGCAACACCAGGGGAATTGCAGGTGCGTTGCCGGCCCTTTAGAAAGGAGTAAGCTCTTTTCTTGAAGGTCCCCAGGTCGTATCGGTCCGGAAAAATCACCATTTTTAACAAATTTTCTAATTAACTTATAAATGTTATTTATCTTTATTTTTATAATATTTTCGACTTGTATTTCTATTATTTATCTTATTTTAAATATTTTTTCAAGTTTTTAAATAAATTTATTTATTATGAAAGACAATATTTTGCCTTTAATTTACTATGTTATTGGTCTAATATTTGAAATATATTTATATTAACTTTATGTTTATTAATGTAATTTTATTGCTTAATATATATATATATATATATATATATATATATATATATATATATATATATATATATATATATATATATATACTAGCTGTGCCCCCGCGGTTTCACCCGCGTTTTTCTCGTTTCCGTGAAAATACCGAGATAAAATATTGCCTATATTATAGTCTCCCTTAATAAATGGACTATTGAATATTTAAACAGTTTTCATATCAGATCAGTATTTCCCGAGATTACCGCGTTCATAAAAAACAACCAAACTTTTCAGCTTTATAATATTAAGAAAAATATAGATTAAGTTAAGTTGTATAAGTCGCAGGCAATAGCTGTCTATCTGTTCGACATTCAGCCAGACACATAAGAATTACGACTACAGGCGGGAGTGTCCGTTCACTTTAAACCGGGTTAAAATATTATTTTAAAGTACTTCTGAGTAAATTATATTTTTCGTTTTATTTTTTTGTGGCAGAAGAATATATTGATTGTTTCCGCAACCTGATCTTGACAACGCGACATATAGTTGGCCGTGCGAAAAACAGTCTTGCCGTAAATCTAACCCTACATATTTAAATGTTTGCCCCTGTGATTTATTTATTGTTACGGCAAAAGATATTTTAATTGGGAATTGGACTCTTTTAAAATGAAAAGGCAAATCATTTGGAATCATTGGAATCCGAGGTATAAGTACTGTTTGACCAACCGCTGGACCAGTCAAAACTGTTGCAACGATCACGTTATTGCGAAGAAATTTAACCTGAAGTCGAGTCCCGTTACATAAATTTGGTGGCTTGAGATTTCTAAGTAAAATAATTGGGACACCAATTTTTAACTTGAGAGAATGGTGGGGGTGACCACTCGGGTTTAAAGAATTAAGAAATTCCTGTGGATAATGGACTGCATCTTCTTGATCCATTACATTATCAATAGAAGTGTAGGTGACTATATCCCCTGGAAGTTTAGTTAAAATTAAATCGTTAATTTCGTCAACACTACTGTTTCTCGCCGCCAATATTTCTCGTTGACACATCCATTGATAATCTTTATTTTCTATTTCGACGATATCTGGGTAAACTTTTGATATTAAACTCTCAATGCTAGTCACTTTTTCTCCTAAATCTTGATCAATAGGTATTTTATTTTCAAAATGAGGTACTTTTCCGTCTCCAATTAAAAGTAACTTCAAAGGAAAATTTGTACTACCTCCCCCGAAATATGCTCTCATGTTTGTAGATAGCTTTAAGGTATTGTAACGATCTCCCCCCTCTATATATTTTATAATAAAAATATGTATGATATTGAATATAATTAGTTCCCCTTTATAATAAAACTTATATATATATGTGACCAGGATAAATAAAATATGTTTTGATCTTTCTAAATGATCTTTCAAAAGGTTTATTAATAGGCCGGTTTTAATATTTTGGCGTGATCGTCTTAGTTAGGACCCTTATTTACGTTGTGTTTGTTTAGTAACTTAGTTCTTTTAGGTGTCTTTTGGAAGAATGAATATTCACTAGAGCAATTGAAAGCTGTTGGTAGTGCCTTATAAGCTAAGTGAACCCCATTCACGAAGACAGGGCTCGAAAAAGGTTGAGAACATAAAACGTCCCTATTCCACTTGCATCAGGTTTACATTATAAATTATCCCTTCCCGCTCGGAAAAGGCTCAAAATATATTTATACAAAATACCCGATACAAGGGCTTCGCTCTCCTACATTTATTTAAAAAAATGTAGGGGAGGTACACGGCCCCACACACGCCGTGCACGGTGAGTGCCAACCATTTTGATGCACTCCCCCCGAAGGAAAAGCTAATTCGGGAACTGGACCGTAGTCCACAGCAAAATAACTGGCGAACCAGTAAAAGAGGCTTGGCCCCTTGCTAGTGCGTAAGCACAAACATCGACCGAAGTCGCGCATGTCAATGCGTGTAAACGCCAAACAGAATACGAACGAATCCAGCCACAGTGAATGTACGTCACACGGTTTAGTCAAATAGGCACACTGGCCGTAAACCCTCCGTGAGCGCCACCACCTGCCAGACCGCCGCTCCTGCAGACGTGATGTAAGTGTATGGCATCACCACCAATTGCATGATCAGCACGGCTACTAGCCGCAGAGCGTGTCATGAGTCTACCGCTCACCTCAAGGGAATGGGGGAATGGGGTCCCACGTTGTACGGCTTTCGGCCGCAGCCTTGAGAGTCTCCTCAGATCCTCCCGCCAGCTACCACCCGCATGAGGTCGACACATAGCTCCACCAACCAATACAACGGCAGATATAGCCAAAAGGCAGTTATAAGATAAGAGTAATAATTCGCCATCAGAAAGGGTTTGTGTCACTGACGTTGAGTAAATGCATTTTCGATCATGTTTGTCTCACTCACCAACAAGTTGCCTTCAATCATTCAAAGGTGGGAAAGTTACAGAGATATAATATTATTAACATAGTGGAGGGCAGACAGTCTGCAGCCCCGCAATGAAGGAACCCGACTTGGGCAAAGCTACTTAGGTGTTAGTCAACCCAAGACGCAGAGAGCTCTATTGAGAATAGCGTCCCACCAAACAACCATCGCAGAGACGCAATGCTGCAGAACGCAACAAGCATCAATACGACTATCGTCGGGCTTACACCATCCCAAGGTCCCCCATACATCCCAGCAGACATCACCACCCGCATACCTCTATCGACCAGAACCACAAGAGAGCGTCGAATCAGGCGCAGCACACCCGCAGATCTATCACAAGACGCAATACCGCAAGTAGCAGTAAGCATCAATGCAACTATCATACGGATGGCGCCCCCCTCACAACACACGCACATGATCCCTATCGACTTTGGTAACAAAGTTGGTATTGTTGTTATATAAAAATATCACCAACGTATCATAGTAGCACGCTACTAAGACGCCAATGAACAAAACTCCACGTTTCATAGCGCTAATGCACTAAGACATGAAGTTGAGTATGCCAGTTACACTTAAAAGTGCTACCAAACACACTCATCATCCACATCCAAAATATAGACGACGCATCGCTATGCGCTACTACGCCGCCCACAAACGGTATGGGTGTGCGATGTCCACGGGAAAGCCGTATTGCTACAACAAACCCGCTTACCACCGGCACTAAGATGTTATTTGTTTACCTCCATCGACCAGAACCACAAGAATGCGTCGAATCAGGCGCAGCACACCCGCAGATCCATCACAAGACGCAATACCGCAAGTAGCAGTAGGCATCAATGCAACTATCATACGGATGGCGCCCCCTCACAACACACGCACATGATCCCTATCGACTTTGGTAACAAAGTTGGTATTGTTGTTATATAAAAATATCGCCAACGTATCATAGTAGCACGCTACTAAGACGCCAATGAACAAAAGTCCACGTATCAAAGCGCTAATGCACTAAGACATGAAGTTGAGTATGCGTGTTACACTTAAAAGTGCTACCAAACACACTCATCATCCACATCCGAAATATAGACGACGCATCGCTATGCGCTACTACGCCGCCCACAAACGGTATGGGTGTGCGATGTCCACGGGAAAGCCGTATTGCTACAACAAACCCGCTTACCACCGGCACTAAGATGTTAATTGTATACCTCCATCGACCAGAACCACAAGAATGCGTCGAATCAGGCGCAGCACACCCGCAGATCCATCACAAGACGCAATACCGCAAGTAGCAGTAAGCATCAATGCAACTATCATACGGATGGCGCACCCTCACAACACACCCACTTGACTCCTATCGATTTTGGTAACAAAGTTTTTATTGTTGTTAACTAAAAAATATCACCAACGTATCATAGTAGCACGCTACTAAGACGCCAAAGAACAAAACTCCATGTATCATAGCGCTAATGCACTAAGACATGAAGTTGAGTATGCCTGTTACACTTAAAAGTGCTACCAAATACACTCTTCATCCCCATCCGAAAGATAGACGACACATTGCTATGCGCAACGACGTCGCCCACAAACGGTATGGGTGTGCGATGTCCACGGGAAAGCCGTATTGCTACAACAAACCCGCTTACCACCGGCACTAAGATTGTTGTTATATAAAACTGCACCAACATATCATAGTAGCACGCTACTTAGACGCCAGTGGACAAAACTCCATGTATCATAGCGCTAATGCACTAAGACATGAAGTTGAGTATGCCTGTTACACTTAAAAGTGCTACCAAACACACTCATCTTCCCAATCCGAAAGATAGACGACGCATCGCTATGCGCTACGACGCCGCCCACAACCGGTATGGGTGTGCGATGTCCACGGGAAAGCCGTATTGCTACAACAAACCCGCTTACCACTGGCACTAAGATGATATGTCTAGGACACATCGATTAGCGAGTCCAAGTTTACCTCGGACCAATTGCTCGTGAAGCAGCACACACGCCACTATAATATTCCTTTTCAAGTCCCTAATAAGGACTAGTCATTTTGCAACAGTACTAGGAGCAGTCGGTCACCCGATCACCCCACACAATGCTTATGCATCAAGGAGACCTCCTATAATATTGCTTTTGTATCAAAGACCTTACTTTCATAAGTCATGCATATATAGGATTCGAACCCACGACCCTACTATTGTAATGCATATTAATCATAGAGACCTTTTATAGTATTGCTTTTGTATCATAGAACTTACTTTCATAAGTCATTAATATATAGGGTTCGAACCCACGACCCTACTATTGTAATACAAATTCATCATGGAGACCTTCTATAGTATTGCTTTTGTATCATTGAGTTTAATATCATAAGTCCCTAATATAGGACTAGTCATTGTGCTACAGTACTTCAGGCAGTCGGGCTCCCGACCACCCCATATATATGTACAACTGCAGGTATGTACCTCCGGCAGCTTCCTCCATACAAGACGTCTATACGTGAACACCTTCTATAACTTAGGAAAATTTTCTTTAATACATGAACTCCTTCAACAACTTAAGAAATTTCATCTATACGTGAACTCCTTCCACAACATTAAAAACACAACAAAAATTTTCTTTTATACACGAACACCTCCCATGACTTAAACAATTTTTAACAAATTTTCTAATTATCTTATAAACGTTATTTAACTTAATTTTATAATATTTTTTGACTTGTATTTCTATTATTTATCTTATTTTAAATATTTTTTCAAGTTTTTAAATAAATTTATTTATTACGAAAAACAATAATTTTGCCTTTAATTTACTATGTTATTGGGATAATGTCTGAAATATATTAACTTTATGTTTATTAATTTAACTTAATTGCTTAATATATATCTTTTAAGACTATTTTTGACGCCCCTTTATATTGAATTTAATTATTAATAATAATATTGGGCCGTCACAGTATGAACAAATTTCCATAATGGAGAACTTTTGAGGCACGATTTTACAATGTCTGCTCTAGTTCCTCTTACTACTACTAGTAAAGTTTGCCGAAAATCCCCAGCAAACATGACAGTAATCCCAACCATGATTTTATCACAGCTTCTAATATCTCTAAAAGTTCTATCCAGAGCTTCTACATGAGCTCTATGAATCATGGTACATTCATCCCAGATTATTAAAGTGACGTCTTGCAAAACTTTTCCTAAAGGGCCATTTTTACGAATAGAGCACACGCTATATTTCTGTAACGAAACGGTTAGGGGCAGTTTAAAAGTGGAATGAGCTGTGCGTCCACCAGCTAATAAAGTTGGAGCGATTCCTGATGACGCTACTGCCAAAGCTAGTTTTCCCTGAGACCTTACTTTTGCTAATATCAAATTAGTAATGAAAGTTTTGCCGGTTTCGCCTGGAACATCCAAAAAAAATATTTTTCCCTCATTGAAACGAACACTGTGCATAACACTATTGTATGCCATCACCTGGTCATTAACTAACTTGGGTTCATTTACAGTAATATACTCATTTAATTCATTTACATCGTATGGCTTCCGCAACGCTATTTCTAAAGGATCCAAATTATGGTGTGTGTTATTCCTTTTTGTTGCAGGAAGCCCAAAATCAGTTAATGATTTATCGCAAATCTCATGAATCTTATCTTCAATTATGATAAGTCCATCATTGTATATGTCATCACTATATGCTAATGTCATATCCTGGGTCTCATTACGCATTCTGTATAATATATCTTGACACAAATCTTCCCGAAATTTGTTCCATAGCTGCAAGGGGTCAGATGGTTGGCAAAATATGAGGATTATGGTAAGTAATTCTCTTAATTTTGGAGCCGACTCGGACATGACAGCATTTGACATAGTATTTTGCCAATGTTCATCTTCCTCCAGTAAACCTAATTCCTTGCAAGCTCCTTGATAAGTATTGAAAATAACACCATTTACTGTCCTTAGATGTTCAAATGACATCGGACCACGAACATGATGTAGTAACATTCTTAAATAGTAACATTCAGTTTGTGTCGGATGAATGTTGTAGACACGACCTAAAGTTGGGTTTTTTTATACCGGGATATCCCTCAACATCTTGTCCACGTCTTCTTCTAGAAAATGAATTTCTTTCCCATACGTAATACTGGGGTACTTCGTGATATAAAAGAGTTTTGGCAAAATCGTCTCTTTTGCAAAGATCAAAGAACGCTGTAAGTGTCGTTGCTGAAGGATTGTTGACGCGATCTTGAAGATTTTCATTATTATAAAAATAAACTCTTTGTCCATTTTCTAAATGAACTGCTAAATGAACTATTGCCGGAAAACGTTCATGAATCGGAAATTGGAAAATTCTCCAGAATGCTTCCGAGGAACTTATATAGCGACTATTTAAATATTTTTCTACCTCATCGTTATTATTTTGTAACGAAAATGTTGCTTGATCAGAACCTTTACCAATATACTTACAGATGTACTTAATGGCTTTGAGCGATTGGCAAAACTCTACGTTAATGTGTGCATTGAAACTTCGTGATAGCACAGGGTTATTGGGAATAACCCACCTATTATCCACTATCATTTCTGTACCTTGGATAAGAATTATTGCGGTGTTTCCACCATTATCTGTTGAACGGCGCTTGTAGGTTGGGTAACCGTCATCCCCGGTTTGTGTTTCAGAAATAAACTGCCTGGGGTATTTTTTAGAGCAAATGTTTTCTATCATACATGGTGACGCAGGATTGTGAAATGCGCAAGGACCATGTATCATATTTTTTATGACAATGTTATAAAGCATTGGGTCTTGTTGTTTGTCAGGTATTTCAGCCGATATTATTGCATCTATGGAATCCTGTTGCACTTTGTTAGCCAGCCACAACAAAATGTGAGCGTGAGGTAAACCTCTTTTTTTGCCATTCTACACTATAAACGAAGGCTTTCGATAGTCCAAATATATTTTTCTTCGTTAATATGTCTATCTTTTTTTTAGTTTTAAATGAAATACTCTAGAAATCAAATCATGTCTGTCGTAAGAATTTTGATCGGGTAGTAACTCAATTTTTATTTCTGGCCATTCGGAGTTACATGTGAATGTTATAAAGAGATCTGGTCTTCCATACTTCCTGACATAGATCATGGCATCTTGACTTTTTTTATTCATGTATCTAGGAGATGCTGTAAATGACGATGGCAATATAACGTGCTGGCCAACATTAGAAGCGTCTACATTGCCATCATTAACCACGGCATCTCTTAAATGAATGTATTCTTCTGCTCTTAGTTTTTTTTTTTTCTTTTTATCAAGTCAAGCCTCTCAGAAATCATTTTTGCCGCCATATCAACACAGTATTGATTAAATAATCCTTTGAAATAATATATGCTGTTAAAGTCATTTATTCTCACCATGAGTCTAAATGCATAAAACTGCATACATGATATAGTTTTAGATCTAACAGCAGTATTTTGCTGTGGAATATTTATACAACATCCGTCGTTTCCAAAGGGAAACAGTAAAGGATATTGAAGTGGGTCATAAGATCTATGTATTTCAGAAACTCGCTGAAGGCGCCCATCTCTGGTATTTAACACTATATCTCGGGGACCTTTGTCTTCATCTATTAAAAGAACAGCTACTTCATCTACCATGGGCGCGTTATATCGACCTTGATGTTCATTAGGAGGTTTCACATCAGCATGAATGATAAGTTTAAAATCATTCGTTGGTCTGTTTTCGAGATTATATTTAAAACTTTGAATATAAGTATTGTGATCGTGAAGATATGTTTGGAGAGCGTCGATAAGATCGGTTTTTAACGCTGATTTTAAATTTGAGCGTAAAGATACCTGGAAATAAAATATATTTGCAAAAATTCGGGTTGTGCGCCTTCAGGTGGAAGTAAATTACCGATCAGATGGTAAACTTGCCCCTGGACTTTAAAAGTGGGCATAAAGTTTCCTTCACGAATTACTTTGGCACCAAATGAAGTCATCTGAAACAGAGTATTATATTGTCTAGAGTGATTTAAGAAATGCTTAGAAGATGGATGTGAGCCTGATATTAGATCTTTAAGAATTGATGTTAGTGCTGGAATTTTAGGAATATTTACTTTGCCACCACTACAACACAGTCCAGGAGCTTCAGCCGGCCATTTTTTTTGCTTGACATGAATTACATATTTTATTCATTCTGCAAATATTAGTACCATTTAGCTCAGCACAGTCAAGGGTATAATCATAAGCAAATGCTAAATTCAATAAATTATATTGCCTGCGAGTTCTGTTCCTTGCTGTTCGTGTATTTTGCTGTACTAATCGATGGGAACGTTCAGCACTTGATTCCCGTTCCCGGTTTGCTGAAGTGCGGGAATTCTGTGTAGCTAAACGTTGAGAACGTTTAGCGCTTGATTCCCGTTGCCGGTTTGCCAAATTGCGGGAATTCTGTGTAGCCAAACGTTGAGAACGTTCAGCGCTTGATTCCCGCTCGCGATTTGCCGAAGTTCGGGAATTTTGTGCGGCTAAACGTTGAGAACGTTCAGCACTTGATTCCCGTTGTCGATTCGCCGAAGTACGGATATTTTGTGAGACTAACCACTGCGAACGTTCAACACTCGATTCTCTAACACGGTTTTGTTCACTGATCGCTCGTTGAGTAGCCAACCTGTGCAGATTTTCTTCGGGTGTTTCATTGCTACGTAGAAGTCGCAATCGCTTTGCAGTAGCAGTCTGCCTAGAAAGCTGAGTTCTTTTTCTAGACATTATAGTAAAGAGGTAAAAGAAAAACCGTATAAAATTAAAACTTAATTAAAATAAACTGAAAAGTAGTAATCAGGTAAAAGAAACGTAAGGTGAGTAATTATTAAAAGTCGTATGAAATATATGTCAAAGGAATTATCGTAAATGACTTCAAAAAACGCAACGCTGCATTCAACCGTTCCGTAGGGAGCCGACCACGCGTCTAAGCCGCGCGGCATGGTACCTTGTAAACCAAAACACGCGGGCGGCGCGGCGGGGGGGGAGCGACAGGCGACCAGCAAGCGCGGACTCCTCGTCTCGCCCGCCGCCGCGCCGCCAGCGTCTCGTCTTGCTTGCATCAAGCGCGCGTGGATTTCCTTAGCATAGTTATTTTAGAAATGTATTTATTATACTCTTCAAAGATCTTATACTTACAATCATCAACAAATATATTTCGAAAAAGATTATTACAGGATTTTATGTTGATAAAAAACTCTATGGCCCATAACTCATTAACAGGTACCAACTCTTAACATCTTACACACGTGATAACTTTTAAACGAAATATCCGATTGAGATGAAACAAAAAGTATTTTACTTATACATAAATACTCTTGATAACATAATGCTTAATTTCGATAAAGATTAATATTACGATACATATTTAACGTAGTTTTTTTTCTTCAGACGTTTTAATAATTATTTTGAACACAAAATCGGTTATTGTGATTAAACCATGATAGCTAAATATATGTTCTCGCAAATTTTTTTGTAGGTCTTAATGGGATCTACAAACCCGTAGTACATCATTTTGTTTTATTGTCAATAGTTTTTGCAGCGCACGCAAAATTAGATTTTCGATTTTATACCTTGTGTTACAAAATAGCAATTTTATTACGGATCCCTAACTTAGAATAAAAAAACATAGCCTATAGCCTTCCTCGATAAATGGACTACCCAATACTGAAAGAATCATTCAAATCGGACCAATAGTTCCAGCGATTAGCGCGTTCATACAAACAAACAAACACTGCAGCTTTATAATATTAGTATATATTTATATATATTAAGACTATTTGGATGCCCCTTTATATTGAATTTAATTATTAGTAATAATATTGGGCCGTCACAATGAGAAAGCTGTCAGCGCGTTGGGTGTCGCGTTTGTCCACGTTAGACCAAAAACGTGTTCGAATGATAATTTCCAACGTTCTGCTAGTGCAGTTTAGGCGCAATAAATGCAAGTTTTGGCGCCGATTAATTACTGTAGATGAAACTTGGATACACTTTATACCTCGGCTCTAGCTAACTAACTAGGCTCCAAAAAAAGAAAAAAACTATTTTTTCGGCTGGGAAAATGATGGCGACTGTTTTGGTATAGTCATAGAGAATCTTAATCGATTATCTTCAAAAAGAAAAACTATTACAGGAGCATCATGCACAACATTATTTGACAAACTGAAGGCACAAATTGCGGAAAAACAACCACATTTGCAGAAAAAGGAAACTATTTTTCATCAAGACAACGCGCCGTGTCACACTTCAGCGGTTGCCAAAATCCACAAATTACGGTTTGAACTGCTTGACCTTCGACGTTACTCACCAAATCTAAGCGCAAGCAACTACCTTTTGCTCCCTCATCTAAAAATTGCTCTCGGAGGACAGAGATTTTCGTAAAAGGTGGAGGCAATCACCTTCGTGAACAATTATTTTGAAGAGAAAAATGCCGAATATTATTTGGACGGGTTAGATAGATGAAAAAATCACTGGAAAAAGTGTATAAGGAGACTAAGTAGAAAAATAAAAATAAATTTTAAGACAAAATTTCTTGTATCTTTGTTGGGTCGGAAACTTCTCCGACCACCCTATACGCACAGTATAAAAACTGGCAAGATTAGTTTGTGGGTTTAGTACATAGCCTTTCAAAGGCGTGTTAATTTACTAACAAAAAATTAACATCACTACACACAATATAAGCTATTAAATTAAAATAAAATCCACATCAAAATTAAATTTGAACAAAATCTAAAACAATTATAAGTATATCAATCAGGTACCAGAACATTAATAATAATGTCCACCAGACCGAACTTTGGTCACGGCGGCCATTCTCGGCTAAGACTAGCCACCTAAACAGGACAGAATAATAGTGTCCATGTGTACCCACACACAGGTGCACTTCCTATTTCCTCACTCTGATAGTACGATGGAAAGGTAATCCGACACGACTACAAAGAGATCAGGCGCATGACCAATGGCTTTACGTCCTTTTCAAGGCACGGGGGTGAATCACCGCCAACTTCTTAACGCCAGGCTGCTGCTGAGATAAGGTGAAATTCCGTAGCTGACTGTAGGCAGCAGCAGCATGAGACGTGTCGCCGCGACATGTCACTGCAACATATCGTGGCGTCAAGTCGCTGCAGTCAATCATGACTGCAGCGACTTGACGAACCCGACTGCAGACGGCAGCACCCCGTGTCCAGTCTGTTCCGAGTGTTCAGTGGGACATAATATCTGAAGTGTTTTAAATTAGCCATCGTGATTTATTTTTGTATCTTTTGTTAGAAGAGGAAGAAGATGATGATGACTTGCTTTTATTATACAAGTATGAAGAGAAAAAACAAAAAGACACACGTGCTATTTTGAAATGCAGAGGAAGTGAGGGAACGTATAGTGCGGGATATTGGGCCACCTGGTTTATCAGTTTCTGTTCTTCGGAATCGGTGAAACTTATTTTTTAATAAAAAATCAACGTGTTGTCGCTCGGGCGTTGGCGGCACTACTGCTCTGCGGTCGTGCTATAGGCAAACGACGTGTCGATAGCAACTGAACGTATTGCATATAACTACATAAAAACCAGTTGTGTCGCGACTACGCGTTGCTTGCTGCTGCTGTCTGCAGTCGGCAACGAATTGTACCTTTAGTTTCTTGACAGAAAATCCAATAACTGATTTTTTGGGCTGACCTGGGATTCGAGAGCCCGGGGCCTCGTGGTCAGCAATCACGTTGACGACCATTAGACCAACGAGACTAGATTTAGAATTATGATTAATTTGCTACAAAAGTTTTCTTTAAGGACGTTGGTTGACATCCATAACCTTTCAACCGACAGCGCCATCTAGTGTCAAAACGAAGAATTAAGCTTCTAGAAGCCCGACACTCGAACTTTCGATGCTTAGTCGATTGGCGCGCGAATTTACTTGAATGTTCTGGATGTTTCGGTGTTAATGTGTATTTATAGGCGCTGCAAGATGCGATCGGGGAAGTTTTGAATTTGGCGAGACAAGCGAAGCTTCGGAGCGAAATAAAGTGAATCAGTGTGGTTAATTACTAGTGTTTTAAGTTTAATTAGTGTAAAGTAAATTAAAGTGTTAATTTTGGTAATTCAATCGGCAGTTTTATCGTCACGAACCTCAAGTTCGTAACAGTATTATGTACTTACATACTAGAGCAGCTATTTCAAACAAAAAATGTGCGCTACTCTGTGTTCGCGCGGTTTGTTTTTTTATCATAGAACAAACGTATAGATAGAATGATCCGTGAGTAATAGTAGATTGTATTACTAAATGCGTAATATTTAATGTTGATTTTATATATTTTATAATAATATAAAATAAATATAAAATAAAATATAAATAATTATATATATATATATATATATATATATAAATATGTATGTAAGTACGCGTTTGACCTTTATAGGCAATAACTTACATTATTATATTGAGAAAAACAATAGTGAAATCCCGGAAAATTTTGACACTTCTTTAGTAGTGTGCGTGACTTTTGACAAGCGAACGAATGGCGACGTTTAAACATTGGCACGCTAGATGGCATGCAAGTGATCTTAAATAATTCTGATAAATCAATATCTTACGTTCAATAATTGGTTAATTTCCTTTCCAACCGTTAAGAAAACAGTATAAAATAACATAAAACTAATGACCTTAGACACCCATGTTTTTTCGTAAACAATTTTATTACTTATTATTGTTATGTGGCAACATAAATACCAAAAGTAATAGGAAGAGCGATGGAGAGTCGCGTCCGGACCGCGCTAGCAGGCGGTCACGTCCGTCGGTCATCGACTCCCGCCCGGGCGGGAGAAGTACAACGCGTCGCTTCGCAGTGGGTGCACGTGCTGTGGGGCCAACTCAGCTTGCGTCAAGCCTCGAGGACGCCCCTGACCCCGCCTGGGATGTTACGTACTCAACGCTGCGCTTAATCTACCATGCTGGGAAGCGAACTCCGAAGACCCGGCGTGCTGCTAGGAGAGCGTGCGCCTGTTGGTGACTTTCGCTCCGCGTCGAGATGCGTCTCCGTGGGACCTGGAGGTTGCTGACCCTTCGGCAGATCTCTTTCCAGAGGCGCGAGATACGCCAACTTCTGCCTAGGGATCCACCAGGCCTTTACCTAGAGCCAGGAAGGAGCACTGGAGGCCCAGAGTGCTGCTATCTGGGGCGCACACCTGTCGGCAGGATTGGCCCTGCGTCGACTCCCTGTCCGCGGGACTCCGCGGGGCTTGAGGGGGATCAGCAGTCTGGACTGCTGATCTTCCGGTAGCACCTACCTGGTGGCGCGTAATACGCCAAAGCAGATTGTCTACAATGTACGGCTCCCAAGACCGGCCCATAGAAATGGGCTGTGAGGATTACCCGGGTAATGGGGAACACCCCGAGGCCCGAAACCTGCATGGGGTAAACAAGAGTAGTCCCTTGTAGACGACAACACTGAGCGATGATACCAACCTTCCTGAAAACAAACTGATAAGAGTACGTTAGTATTCCTGACCTTGAATTGACGAAACAAAAGCGTTGCCTATTTTGTATAGCGTTGTATATTTTGGTAAAAAAATGTATGGGCGGACGGGCGACACCTGAACCGAACAACCGAACCCAGGGCGACTCGCTGGTTTACAAATCATGTAAGGTTGGTCGAGAAATAATGTTAAACAATATTTTGTAAAAAATTCTGTCAAATATAGAATAATGTATACCGTTGTGTTGATTAAAAAAAATGTCATAATCGTGCCATATATAATTAAAGGTTGTTTTATTTTATCGAATTTTACTATTATTGAATTATTAGTATTTTATTGTGTCTAATCATATACCTTTAAACGAGAAATTCTTGTATATATATATACAACACGTAACATAATTAACGCACTTTGAGAAGTTAGTTTGTTCAAAATCGTTTACTGAATCGATTCCTATCATTTTTAATATAGGTAATTTTATATGCCAAAAATAATGAAAACTACGTAAATTACAGTCACACTAAATCTGTACAGTCAAAACAAACTGAAATGGACCGTAACTTAAGGTAATAAGACTTTTAAGATTTCAGTTTTATTTGTATTGTTACTAATTCTGTCATTTATTAAAAATAAAGAAAAATGAATTTTATTTCAAGCACGTTAAAGTCTTTGCGGTTGTGGATTTGTACTGTGACCACAACATTCTTCCGGAATTAGTATAACTAATTTGATAAATATTTAGGTTACATATTATATATATATATATATATTGTATATAATCGTAATCTCGGAAACAGCTCCAACGATTTTCATGAAATTTAGTGTCCAGGGGGTTTCGGGGGCAATAAATCGATCTAGCTAGAATTCATTTTTAGAAAATGTCGTTTTATCCGTGTTTCCAGGCAATGAGAAACCGCTACTATACCATTATAATAAGAAGGTAAATTTTATATAATAGCTCAAATGGGATATCGGGCGGTTCTGAAAACGTAGTACCCTGGTTCGGGTCCTCGGTACGACTTTTTTCCTTTTTTTTAAGTTCCTTTCTTTTGTAAGAAAATCTATTATTTCGAGCCCTTTTTTAGTATTTTTTTTTAACAGGAAAATTTAAATTAAACTAAATGCACTCATGTTTTTTTTTAAATACCAGTTCAGTTTTTTCTATTATGTCAGTAAGATCAAAAAATATTACTCATATTTCATCAGTATGTAATTTGTCTCTAAATATAATTTCCAGAACACGTTAAAAAAATAGTCATCCAGGAACTAGTATTAAAAGTGAGGTTACTTTACAAGAAATGACTTCTTTAATTTATAGTGATTTCGTTCAAAATGTTAGAAACAATTTATATTGATATACTCATTTTTGTTTCGTTATTTATTTTTATTACTTTATTATATGTCTAAAAATACAAAAAAATAGGATATTAGACTTACTATTATTCAAACGATCAAGTAAATTATTTTCTAAATCAAGTGATCATGTATATTACATCGCAAATATTCGTTTCGCAAACTTTAAAAACGAAACGTTCATCCAGGTACTTTCTATAATATAACATGGCTGATGATGTAAGGAGAAAGTAATAAATAACGTATTTATTATGTAATTTAAAAATGGAATATAAATTAAAGGTAAAATCAAAAAAATATCCCAGGTTTGCCACAATATTTTTAAGAACATACCGTCATGTGTTGAAAAAAGAATGTATTGCAATTGAGTGAACGTGAGTCCTTGTTGAATATTTTTGGTTTGAGGGCAACTAAATCTATTCCAGTTCAGTCTTCAGTAGCCATTTGCGTCTTTACTATTAAAAAGAAACTTTTCGGCCATGTTCAACCTTGAATACTGTTCACAATCTCTCCAGCACGAGCTCCTTCCACATTACTGCATTTAACGAAGGATGGCTTGAACCATCGACGAAGGAGTTCTTTTTATCAGTTTTTCTACTGATCTTGCAAAAAGACATTGCATCAATTTGCATTTTCATCGCGTTGGCCACGGAAAGTGTTCCAAGGAATTATTCTGGTATGCAAGATTCAGTTCAGTAGCCAAAACTTACCATCACTCACTGCAGTAAAGTTCGCAATTCTATCCGTGCCAATTAGATGCTGCTTTACGATTAGAAACATGTGCTTTTCTTAAAGTTATTGCATCGCGCAACTATTTTGTAGAATATTGCCATTAACGATATTCCCGGGCCAACATGACTTAAGGACTTTTAAGAAGGTATGTCATTTTGAAATATCTCAAAATATTTGTATGCAATTTAGTAGCATATTATTAATTAGCCATATAACGACTAGTGCGCCTAAGCTAAATTATTTTGTCAAAAATTAAATAAACAAGATAGTACAGTAACAATTTTGCGTTTCAACAGAGGCAGACAAAAATGCAATAACCAAACCGCGGACCGGACAGACCATAAAATTCAATTTAAGGCAGACAAAATAAAAGCAATCGCTGAATCACTGAATTGATACCGTTTTTTCGTGTCACCTCATATGCTATCAATGTTGCGTACTTCAGTATATATATATTATTAACAACATAACATTTAAAAATGTCTTCCTTAAAATTGAATCTGGAAGAAACTGTACTCTCAACTTCCATTGCTTAGAGTAAATAAATATGTGATTTCTTAATCTTACTTAACTTTATGTTACACTTTTAATATTCCAATTTTTTTTCGAAACGTCACTACCTCGTAAGTTATTATAAAATATTATTTATACACCAGAAAAAATGTTTTGTCTGTATCGGTTCTGAATACCAGGAGATATATTTTCATTGTATAAGAAAACTACTTAGCGTGCCCAAGGCGGCCAGCCTGAGATAACCGCTCCGAGTGGTCTTGCCTAGGTCACTCTGGATGGTCTGCAGCGGGAGGGTTGTCCTTACCTCCTTCCTACCGCAGCCGAGTTGCAGTCGCGACGGCAAAGAGTACAGTGATGCGCCACTCATCTTATTCTTCGCGACTCTAGCTGGGCCGGTGACTTGATGTGGGAGGAGTAGTTACGGTATTGCAAGTAAACTCTTTTGTTAGTTTAAAATACATAAAAAGGGTACTAAGTTTTTTCTTCATGGATTAATATAATGATTAGTCACTCTAATATACAACTAAAATTGCAACAATTTGTTTAGTTTATGTCTGAAAAGTATTATCATTATTTATTTGAAAGGTATGTTGTAGTTGTACCTTCGTTTTGTGAATCTGTTACACATTGTCATGACGCAGGAACGGGAAGCGTTTTATCTAAGACCCGGAACTTTGAAAATGTACGTTCCTCACTTCCGACATATATCTTTAGGCACGCTATTAGCGTAAGTCAAACCTTTTTTTATATTTATAAAATCAAATTTAAATTTTCTTTAGCACTATAGTTGCTATTAAAATTCAATGGGTTAGATACAATAATAATCATAGTAATCAATGTTATATTTATATTTTTATATATCCCTTAGCTGAATGATTCGAATTCAGCTTAGGGCCGCAGTTTTTAGCTGTGACGATATGTAGACTGCCGTAGTCACACGGTTCTGAGTCTACAAAAAACTTTTTGATTTGTAAATAACGTCCATTTTTGTAGAATTAATTAACTATAAAAATAAAAAATAAATAGACAATGTGAAAAAAAATTTACGTTCCTGGTGGTGCCTCGTTAAGAGGTGAAGCTTTCAGTCATAGGTCTAACTCTGATTTCGCTCACCTGTTGAACAGCGTTTTTTTTTTTCAAGGGAAATGCCTAGGTAAACCAGTGGGGATTGGTCACATAAAACTCGTATTATGTAACTAAACCCTGTGGTTCTCGTTAAGAGCTCTCTTACATTCGGCGTTCGGCAAATTTGGGTATTTTACGCACCGAGCGAGTGACAAACTACGCTCGCAAAACTTTTTTAATATCTATTCACTCGCTCGCGCTATGATACTGTGGGTATAGCGACTAAACGATCTTGATCTTCCATAATACAAGTTTTCTTAGGATGGAGTTTAGTGGATTGAAAATTTTAGTAGTGTCATTTTTATGTTATCTAATTAACTTACTGTAATCTATTTTGATATATTTTTCATTATTTATCAACTTACGTGTTGAAATAAGTGCACATAACTATTTAACTGTTTCGCAGTAACCGCAGTTGTTACCGATGTTGGGCAATAATCGATTATAATAATAATAATGTCCTCTAGACTGAATTTCAGCTACGGCGGCCTGCCTCAACGGAGACTAGCCATTGTCGCAGGACAGGATTTTAGTGCCCAAGTGCATGCGCAAGCACAGGTGCACTCTCTATTCCCTCACTCTCATAGTCCGATGGGACGGTAAACCGATACGACCGGGGAAAATCAGGTGCAGGACCAACGGCTTTACGTGCTTTCCGAGGCACGGGGGTGAGACACCGCCAACTTTCTGACTCCGGACAACTACTGAGAATTTCTTGACGGAAAGATTCAATAGTTAATTTTTGGCACGATCCGGGATTCGCCCAGGACCTCATGATCAGCAGTCGCGCTACTACAACCACTAGACCAACAAGGCAGTCAAAATAATCGATTATATCTAATAACGGTAGCATAGTGGTATAAATAAATAAATGGTACGGTTGCCTGTTTTAATAAACGAAATACCTACACGTAGCTTTTAGAGACCTTTTTTACTGGAAACGAGGCATTTCATCTTAGTTCTCACTGGTACGCATACATAACGCATCTGCATTTTGATTTGTAATCAAGGATAAATGTAGATGGCTGCAGCAACCACTTAATATCAGGTGGACTGTGTGCTAGTTTGTCACCCTATCCTATAAAAAATGTGGCAAATTTTTTTAGTCTGTACTTACAGGTTTTACCATATTTTTATTATAAAAATATTTGCCGGAACGGTATTGATCAAGCTTATCTCGATTCGATAGTTTCAGACACATTCTTCATAAAACGCTTGTAACTTGGGTAACATATTCAGAATCTAAAATTAGTGATTTATATATTACACTAGATCAGTAATAACCGCGCCAAAGCGTTGCCACTGCACATATGGCCACAGCCATATGCTTAGCTAACGTCAGATCAGTGTTCAACGTGACGCCGACAGAGTTGAGCCGCAACAAAAAATGGGTAAATGCGTAGTGACAGAATGCGATTCAAGTTCACAAAAATGTAATAAATCAAGCGGAATCACTTACAACACATAATTTTTAATAATACTAGTTTTTACAAAATTTATCGCGTATATTTAACTTTTTAAATACCCGACGTTTCGAACGCTTTACAGCACTCATGGTCACGGGCGGGACTGAGATGTTCAACGTCCATATGTCATAGTTAACCGCGGTTACCATAGATTAAAATTTAACTTTTTAACTGACAAGATTGGCTACATCTTGAAGCGCGCTTCCATCAAAACATACTTCAAGCCGCTGAAGAAGATTGGTCAGTTTTTACCATCAGTCAAGTGTAATGTCCCTCTGCAAGATGCAGGAGTGTACAAGCTTGATTGTGAATGTGGTCTCTCCTACATAGGACAAACTAAAAGATCAATAAAAATCCGCGTTAAAGAACATAGAGCTGATGTGAAGAATCGACGCTCCGGGAAGTCTGCAGTCTGTGAACACGTACAGGATCGCCCCCGTCACTACATCAGATTTGATAGACCGCAAATCCTCGCTAAAGAACACCAATTCCTTCCAAAGATGATTCGCGAGGCTATTGAAACCAAAAAACATCCTAATTTCAATAGAGAAGATGGCTGGGTGCTACCATCTGCTTGGGATCCTATAATAAATAAAATTAAATCCCAACCCAAGCATACAACTGCTAGACTTCAAGATACCATAAGTTCATACTGCATAGATCGGAACAAAAGTTAAATTTTAATCTATGGTAACCGCGGTTAACTATGACATATGGACGTTGAACATCTCAGTCCCGCCCGTGACCATGAGTGCTGTAAAGCGTTCGAAACGTCGGGTATTTAAAAAATTAAATATACGCGATAAATTCCGTAAAAACTAGTATTATTTCAATGTGTAGTGTTCGCGTATATATAAGAAATCATTACATAATTTTTAGTTCTTGTTTTCATATAAACGTAAAAAACCTCAAATAATTAAATAAAATAACGAATATTGCCATTTAGGTTCAATGTTGCCACGCTTCCGCATTTGTGATTATACTACATTAATGGGAGACTATGTAATTAATGGAGTAAGTTAATTTGTTACCTCTGATTTTAAATATTTTGGAGATTATAATAAAAACTACGTTTTAACTTTCATACAAAATAATTAATTATTCTAATTTTAGTTTATTCATGAATTATCTAATAAATATAATTTATTACCTATTTTATATTTGTAAATTTATATTAATTATAATTCCTTATAAATTTTATATTAATTATATATTATTACCTATTTTATATTGTTTGATTTATTAGCACAATAAAAATACTTATAAAAATATGTTTTATTTCATCATTATGTTTACTTCTATTCGTCTGATGAGCTTTGTACTCTTTTTTTCTAAGGGGACGCAATAAAGATTTTAAAATAAAATATACTTTTTTAATATAAAAACAATTAACTGCAGTTTAAAAAAATCCTCCTTATTGCATATTTTTGGTAAAATTTCACTAGTATATATTATAGTACGGCTTATAGTAAGCCACACCAACCAACCTGCCATTGCATGTTTGTTTGTCTGTCTTTATCTTGTCGTCGCGGTTGGATAGTGGTTACACTTTTTTCGACGCGCGGTAATGTGGTTTGCTCCTCTAATATTGTATAACTCAATGATTCGATCAGTCACCTTACCTATTTTACTAACCATTTCGCAACCTACTAATTAAATAATTTATTTATTTATACTCTTTATTGGACATAACGTATTACAATAACACACCAACCTTAATTTATAAATTTAAGTACAATTAGGTGGCCTCATCGCTAAACAGTAATCTATTCTAGACAAACCTTGGTAACGTAAATATTACTACATATTATTTATTCTATGCATTGGTGAAGGAGATCCGTAAATATAAGTGTGCATTAATAGTAGATCAATGAGCATAATATATTAATACATATTATAAGCTTAATAAGTACTTACATGTGTTTTTAAAATGGTTATACTACACTATATTATTTTTCTGTGCGGATATTATTGCCCGTTCCTATTTAACAAAAAAAATGAATAAATATATCTTTCATTATCCTTAGGTAACATAAAAAATGATTTTATCTGAATCTTTTTGTTTGCTCCTAAGCATCCATCTACGCAAAAAAATATAGTAGGTTCGAAGTTTTGCCATTAATAATAATAATAATAATACTCGCCCGACAGTTTCAAGAGGCTCTCAACCAGAAGCC
Organism: Parnassius apollo; assembly: GCA_907164705.1. Lineage (NCBI taxonomy): Eukaryota > Metazoa > Arthropoda > Insecta > Lepidoptera > Papilionidae > Parnassius > Parnassius apollo. Next base: position 3,705,275 of record CAJQZP010000501.1, on the reverse strand, counting down.
GCTCCCAAGCCTCTTCACTACTGGGATCACGCATTTGGTTCCTAAAGACCAGGGTACCACAGACCCGAGCACATACCGCCCCATCACGTCTCTACCGACCATATGCAAGACACTAACATCCATTTTGAGCGCGAGAATCACTCGTCACCTGGACTCAAATCAGGTGATGTCGCACGCTCAAAATGGATGTCGGGGCGCCGGTCGTGGAACCAATGAACCACTCCTCATTGACGCGGTCATTGGCAAAGTGGTGAAACGCAACCGTCGGGACTTCTCCGCCACCTGGATAGACTACAGAAAGGCATTTGACTCGGTGCCCCATACATGGCTAAAGAGCTCAGGGTCCTCGAGCATTACGAGATTGACTGTATAGTTCGAGACTTCGTCGGGCAGTGTATGGGGCAGTGGAGTACGATCCTCTGTCATCTAGGCGGGCGGATGACGGCTGCAGAAAGCCGCATAAGGATAAGAGGGGGTATATTCCAGGGCGACTGTCTGAGTCCAATCTGGTTCTGCCTCTCTTTGAACCCTCTCAGTACTTTACTGGAGGACTCCGGGAGGGGATTTCGGCTTCGGAAAGGAGGTACAAAAGTGACCCACCTTTTCTATATGGATGACCTCAAATTATTCGCCTCCAGTCGATCCCATCTTATGGAATTGCTAAACATCACTTGTGAATTTAGCAATTCTATTGGAATGGAGCTGGGGACGGATAAGTGTGCGGTCCTCCATGTTGAAAGGGGAAGGGTTTCTAACTCTGCGGGCATAGACTTATCTATGCCCGTCAACTTAAGAACCCTTTCCGAGGCTGAAATATACCGATACCTGGGTATGTCACAGAACATCGGTATCGATGAGGCTGGTATGAAACAGTCAGTTTGCGACATGTTTTATGCACGCTTGACCAAAGTGCTTAACAGCCTTTTGTCCGGTGTGAATAAGGCACACGCATATAATGGCTGGGTCATGCCTGTCCCCATGTATATCTTTGGCATACTCACCTGAGTCCACCTGGACTCAGACTGAACTTAACGGCCCCCCGGGATCATCACGTGTGTAGTTTTCGGAGTGGTGGTGTTCTGAGCGCGTCAATGAATCGCAAAGTGTGCAGCCTTCGTGATTACTTCATGGCGAGATCAGATGATCCATTCTATAATGACGTCATTTCTAGTGGTAAAGGGCTTACCCTTCTATCCTTAGACAACGAGCAATGGCAGGACCCAGCAGTACAAAGTATTTCCGACCGGAAGACCGTATGGAAGGAGAAGGAGCTCCACGGGAGGTACTACGGGGGCTCTACATGAGCCCTTCGTAGATACAGTCGCCTCCCTCAACTGGCTACGTTTCGGTGACCTTTTCGGGAAAACTGAGGGTTTTGTCTGTGCAATACAGGATCAGGTTATTAAGACCAAAAACTATCGGAGATACATCCTAAAGGATGGCACCATCGACGTCTGTCGAGATTGTCGCCACCCCGGTGAGTCACTTAGGCATGTCATCTCCGGTTGTTCGGCGCTTTCTAACTCTGAGCTACTTGCAGGCACAACCTAGTAGCCAGAATTCTACACCAGGAGCTCGCTCTGAAATACGGTCTCGTGGACCGGAAATTGCTTGAACTTTTGATCGACATTACCATTCCGTAGGACGAGAACTGATGAACTGAAGAGATAGGCTAATCCCAGTCAGCCTCTCGGGTCATCTGAGGCGACTGGCAGTCCATGACAGACCGCTCCGAGCTCAAATGCAGAAGGCGATGCTCCTCGATACCGCCCGCATCGTCCGCCGGTTTCTTTCCCTTTCTTCCTAACCCTCGGCCGTGTGTTCTCCCCTGCCGAGGGCTTCCATCTGGTTGAATCTTATTTATTTATGTATTTTTTGTATTTATTTTATTTTATTGATATTTATGTATATTTATCTTTTCATTTTAACTTAAAATTATATATTTATAGAACCCAACCAGATGAGAAAATTATGTAGATACCCTAAAAATAAATCTTTATTGATCAACTAAACATTTTTTACAATGATCTTGAGACGTGTGGAAATCTTCTTTTAAGTAGTAAAAAGTAAGTAAAAACACCTGTGCCAGAAGATCCCGCTCTTCCATAGCCATAATACAGATAGTGATCAACTTAATCCGTAAGATATAAACTATTAAAGAAATGTGCGTGTGTGCGCGCGTCTGTGTGTGTGTGTGCTTACTAATATTGTAGTGTCTAAATAATGCGTTGTAAAATAGCCTTTGTTTTTTCATAGTCTAATTGTTTTAACCATTTTGTCAATAACTGTTTACAATTATATCTATTCAATTTATATATATTGAGAATTTTGTTCATTTTATTGTATATAAAAACTGATTGCTTATATGACATTATAATTTATCAAATATTATACACGTATATTATTTTTAAATCACATTAAAATTTTTTGAACTATATTATCCTTCAATTAAATATACTAAACACTAAACAAAAATTACAATAAGTGTTTACAAAAAACTATTCACGTAAACAGCGTTAAAATTGATCAATCGCCTACAACGCGCTAGCCCTGCTTGCGTATTACACCGTCGGTGACTCTCGATTTTAGGTAATTATTTCACGCAGGTAGCAAGAGTGACAGAGGCCTGCCTATGCGGCAATAATTGATGCACACTACACTAAGTAAAAATAATAGTACAGTTTTATCAATTATTGGTGATTATGTTTGTATAGATTTTACGTCAAAATGATGTAGAACTTTGGATATATTAGAGCTTGTATCGAAGCATTTTCGATCGTTATTGAATTATGTCGATTATTTTTCCTTACGTGAAAGGCAAATAAAGAAAATGTATTCTAGGGTTACTAAAGTATAGGATATTTGATATATATATATATATATATATACTTTATTTTTTTTGGATGGTCGATATTCAATAGAATCTACAAAGCAGAGCTCCCATATAATGTCTTAGCGAGTTTTGGCCTAAACATGCATCAGGAGAATGATTATTACTAAATAAATAAATTATCTAAAATTTGCTCTGAGTTTATTGTAGGAGAGAAAACGAACTACTTTATCAAGTAATTGTTATTTTAAACAACGAACGAAAAACATATAATTTCAACGAGAAAACCTTGTAATTTGGCGTTTTTTTTTTGTAATACTCCTCATAAGTGTGTTATCAGAATCAGTATTCAAACGTATATAAATAACTTTACTTCAGAAACTTCGAGCATAATTTTTTTTACTAACAGATTATATGTTTTTGTTACCTCTAACTGACATGTGCATCGGTAAAGCACGCTCTTTGACAAAAAAGTACTCGCTGGCCAATGCAGAGGTTTGATCCCTCTTTAACATGCAGAAGTGTACAAGCTTGATTGTGAATGTGGTCTACAACCCAAGCAAGACTTCAACTGTAAGCTCGTTCTGCGGAGATCGGACTAAAAATATATTCAAAAGCTAAATTTTGCCGGGCTAACTACGATATCGGAACGTCAAACACTTGTATCTCCCATAGTCGACGACATATTCATGGAGAACTTTGAGGAGAAAGTCTTTTTTACAGATCTTGTAAATCGAAGTTTCATCTAGCGATAATAGAGGACACTTTCACAACTTTACCACTAAGTAATTGCATTTTTAGGCCACCCTAAATTCTAAAATATTTCACAATGGATTTAGAGGCAAATAATTCTTTAACACTATAAGTCATACCGTTTTTAGGAAAAAAATCCCATAGCAACCGATGTTTAAATAATGAATCTCATTACCATCCATCACAGTTAGTTACCGTGGGAACTTCTTTGTTTTAGCACAAGAACAAATCAAGCAAGTATTGCCAGACGACAAACTTCTGATCCCGCGCCTACGTCAGTTACCGTGTCACATGTCAGAGGAGGCACGGACAAGATTGGCTACATATTAAAACGAGCATCTATTAAAACCACAAGCCACCGAAGACGTTTAGTAAAGTTTTACAATCCATCAAGTATAATTTTCTAATCTCTACAAGATGCAGGAGTGCACAAGCTTGATTGTGGATGTGGTTTCTTTTACATAGAACAAACAAAGAGATCTATAAAACCCGTGTAAATGAACATAAATCTCACGTAAGGCACAGGCAGGAAAGTCAGTCAGTCAAGTGCAGTCTGTAAACGTGTTCAAAATCGTCCCCGCAGTTACACCAGATTTGATAGACCGCTAATTCTAGAATAAGAATACCGATTCCTACCAACAATGTTTCAGAGGTAAGGTTTTGAAATTAAAAAAAAAACAACCCAATTTCAATCTAGGATGGATGGGTGCTTCCATCTGCTTGGGATACTATATTTCATAAAATAAAATCCAAACCCAAGCATACCACTAAATGATTTCAAGATACTGTAAAAAATTAATAGTAAAGAGCTGAAGGTAAACGGCCTAACTATGACATCAGAACGTTAAACACCTCTTTGCGTCCCGTCAACATGGGTGCTGATAAGCATCCGAAACGTCAGAAAATTATAACATGAGTTTTATTTAGTATAACGTAGTTTTTGAGTGAGGCCTTATATCGAACAGACAGTGTATGACAATTTCAATTTTAATCATTTTTTTATTACAATATTCAATTAATTCCGATTATATAACTATTTTATGATCTCTAACCATATTAGTAATTTGAAAGCAAATTTGAAATCTTATTAATACAAGTTCATTCACGATAGATAGGACAATATTGATTCCCAACAATCTAGACGGACATTTCCGCTTGATGCATTTTTGATGTTTTTCTGATATGGGTCTATCGGAGCAATCTATCTAAATGTGACAAATAAACTCAACGTTAGTTTTGTGAAGACATGCAACATAACATGTTTTATATGCCTTATTTCGCCTCCAAAATGCATAGTAAAACACTGTAAGTTGGTAATTTGTTTTTTGAGTTTACTATTTAAAACTAAAATTCACTGAAGTAAATAGAGCAATGTTTTATTCGTTTTACTGAGTATATAATAATAAGTTCAAAGTTATCCATATTTAGAATAAGTTGTGATGAGTCAAATATTGTAAGACTTGCAATTTGCAAATACCTCCAGATATAACATATACATAGAGCCCTATTCTTCAATTCTTGAAATAATACCTGTGTTTGTACTTTCGCGTTACATACTTTTATTACATTATATACATTAGTATGAAAAGAAATCATTTTTCCGCTCGAATATCTTGAGAAGACTTTATAATATTGTCTCGAAACCAATTTGACACTATAACTGGTATAATTTTCATTAAAACGGATCGATTATATTTATATTAAAAAAAAACTTAAACGTCACCAAAAGGTAGATGATTGATAGTAAAGTCAGGCTAAATTACTCATTTTTTTAATTTTGTATTGTTACCACCAATAGCTCAAATTATGACCTCTGTTTTTACTTATTCATCTAATAATTTATGATTTTCTTACAAATACTAATTACGTATATTTTTGTCTTATTTTAAAACATTCACACGTAAGAATACTTTCGTTTAAAGTGTCAGGGTATCATATTTTTGTGTAAATATATATAAATAGGATGTCCACATTATTTGTAGCTATTAATATATTTCACTAGAACGACAGCGTCTGTGAAAGCCTATCAAATAAAAAAATAACGCTTCTGTTTATAGATAAAAGGCATTTGACCTGTCGTCTACGAAAATTGAATTTTGTTCTGATAACAAAATCTTAAATAATAACAAGATGATTTGATATACAACCAAAATTTTATTTCGGTGCCGAATTTTTACAATTTTTTAACTTATTACAAACGAGTTTGACTACAATTCCATCATTTTATGATGTAGCCTCAGATAGTAAATCACATTATCCCAGCGTAGCAAAAGCCTTTTCCCCCGTGCCTTTGAGAATTCTTGTAACTAACGTAATTTTTTAATTTATGGTTGTAATCACTATACTAGTAATGGTGTAGTTGTTATGGTACTATTTATTTATGTTTTAGTCACCACTTACAAACCTGGTTTAAACTAAAAACTTAAAAAATAATTTAATTTATAATTTATATACGAGCTGAGCCTTATAACGTCGATAAGTCATGACAAGTTAACGCCAAAGACGGAGCACACTGATCCTGTTAATGCCAACTCACTCTCGCCTTATACTATTTTTGTGTTTTTTTTTTTTTTTTTTTTTTTTTTTTTTTTTTTTTTTATAGAAGAGGGGGGAAAACGAGCATGCGGCTCACCTGATGTTAAGTGACTACCGCCGCCCATGATCAACCGCAACACCAGGGGAATTGCAGGTGCGTTGCCGGCTCTTTAGAAAGGAGTAAGCTCTTTTCTTGAAGGTCCCCAGGTCGTATCGGTCCGGAAAAATCACCGGTGGTAAATTATTCCACAGAGAGGTTGTACGCGGAAAAAAAATTTATAAATTTATGAACATTTCGGAGAAAAACTGAAAACATACTCAGATAAAATCAAAACACGATTTCCGTAATGGACAAACTATCTACATAAGAGTTTGTACGGAACCCTCGGTGTCCAATTCAGACTCGCACTTGACTGTTTTTTTATTGTGCCCCCTGCTTAACCCTCAGCATTTCATATACATGAGCTACTTACCAAACACAATCAAAAGAACCCAAATACGGCTTACTTACTAGCTATGTGCCTTCGCAGAGTTTGCTACGACGTTGTTCGCTTCATGAGATCCTCATCAGTTTGTGTACAGATATTACTCACCTAACCCTATCAAAAGGTCCTTAAATCTAAAGCACTTGATATATATATAGTTGGTTGTGATAAGATAATTTGCAAATAAATCTCAAACACTTCATAAAAAACCGTATCAAAATCGGTCAAACAGTTGTAAAGATAAATAGAAACATTCGTTTGCATACATAAATAAACTAACAAAAAACCTCTCACCTTAAACGCATACACCTTCTGCGTTCCGTGTTGAGTAAAGTGGTGTAAATAATTCCCTCAGCTAAATAGAAAGCAGAATATTACAGACAGACACTCGCGATTTTATTTAAATGTATAGATAAATAAACTGCCCAATCACGTTATTATACATATAGTCATTTTTTAAGACAGGGATATATTTTTTCCAAAAAGTTTCAATGTAATAAAACAACAGAATTTAATTCTTCTTAACTTATATAATCTAAATATTAATGTAATTGAGTGATTGATACTTTGTACAATACGTCTGATGGGACAGTATTTCTGTCTAGACCTAGCTAGCTGGTTTCAAGTGGCGGACTAAGACAACAAACAGCGCACTAGGAGCGACATTGCATTCAAAACACGGGGAATCAAGAGCTAAGTCAACTAGCCAGCGTTCCCTATTTGCACGCTACGAATCCGAGGTCACTTCACTAACATACTTGCAAATAAGAACATTAATTAACTGGTGATCAGAAGCCGTAAAATGGTCGATAATTTAAATTTATATTAGGCTTTCCTCCCGTAGAAGTGTTTATTAATTTATTTACACCTTCAAGCAGAAAGTAGTACATATGGTGGACTTGGTTCAACAGACAACCAGGTTAAACAGAGATAGACATATAAGCGGCAGAGCATCTATAATCAAAATAGAAAGGGATGATAAAAAGTTAAATTTAATTTAATTATAATTCAAAATAAGAACTGTGTTAGTTCAAATTTGCTATAATTTTTTCACATGCTTACGGAATTTTTACTAAAAACAAATTTGTTATAAGCTTTTTTAATGTCAAAAGGAATGCTGTCTAGAGTCTGATGGCCGTGAGGGCGAAAGAGTGAGATAAGTAACCAGTACGGTGTAAAGGAATGAACAACTTAAGATTAGTCCAAGAACGGAGAGAACATTAATGAAAATTTCCCAGGTATTGAAATTTGGATTTTAAATTCTCGGGAGCACATGGATCGTTCAGAATTGTGAAGAGGATGCAGAGTATTTTAACATATCTGCGCTGAAGGATAGACAGACAATTTAGATAAACGCGAAAAGAAGATACATTATGTATTTACTATTATAAAATGTATCTGATGCAGTTGTTAAGCAGACGATCCAATGTATAAAGGTCATGTTGAGACAGGTCTGAGTAGCGCACATCGACATAATCAATAATCGTTAAAATAAGTGACTGTACAAGTAAAATCTTAATATTGGTGGGAAGAGAATTTTTAAAGATCAAATAAGTGTGGCAAAGTTCCAGTAAAATTTTTTCAGCGCATATTTTAAATAATATAACGGCATAAACAATGCTCCGAGATTGTATTGTGTACCTCTATAAAACAATATTGAGTGCAGCTATGACAAATATTTATTCAAACTACATGGAGAGTACCACCGTGCAATATTGTTAATATTTCATGAGTAAAAAAACATATTTTAAATATTACCAGTATTTAAAAATATGGTTTGCTAATAAATGCAACACAAAATTACTTGACTCCATTTTAATCTAAATTTTGCTTACATTAAACCTTAATATTACATTATTTTTATAATGTACAAGCGATCCGCTCCGTCTTCACACGGGTGCCTTTTAGATCTCGACGACAGTGCCACCAACCGTGTTCAAATGTGAATATTAACCATCTAGGGACCCATTCAAACACAAAAAAATTTCTTCCAAAATCCAATTTTGAGTTTTAGCGAGACTAACGGACAGCTATAGATTTTTATATATAGAGATTTAGGGATTAAAAGATCATTAACGGATCCTGCCTATTGTTTTATATATAAGACGAATACTTACAATCAACCTCAAATCAAATCAACTTTTATAGCAATTTAGGGAAATATTTATGTACTATTACGTAAGTACTATATAGAAATATTTATTTGTAATTGGGCTTTACGCGTCTTCGCTACGCAGTGTGTCTTATAAGTATTTATGTAATTTATTTATTTTGAAGGACATCCTACGGTAGTTAGTTCTACAGTCTGGAAGCAGCCTTAATATCATAAAACCTGATCCCAAATTATCCTGACTAAGCTTTTGTTATTAGATTACTCGTCAACACTCAACGTTATAAAATTGCAAGTGGCCGCAATTTTAAAAACAACATGTTGATCATGAATTAAGCTTTTGATATTAGATTACTGAAAAATGTTATGAATAAAGATTAAGCTACTGACCGCTAAGTTAAGCCTCTAAGGCTTAGGCTTAGCGGTCAGCCGCCGTAGGGTCTATATCTCCTGAAGATGCCTTGTGTAGAGGCGAAATACGTGCCGTATTATCGTCGATGGTGTGTCTTTCTTGGAATAGTGGTGTTGGAATTAGTGGTGCCAGGAGTAGTGGTGCTGAGACGAGTTGGTGGCGGGATTAGTGCACGCAGTTGAGGGAGGGCGGGAGGTGCTCTTCAATCCAGGTAAGACATATCATTGTATTTAATTGATGCGGATGGTTGTGAATTAGACATTAATCTTTATTATAATGAATTTCCGCAAAGTATCGCCTGATTCTATCAATTACATGTTATGAACTTTAATACTACAGAAGATGCTTACTCCATTGTATAATTGTTATCACTGGTCGAACCAAGGTGTCTACTTTCAGTTAACAGACTTGTTTTGACCATCTTATACAAGCCGTTGCATTTAGAATAAGATTCATTATAGTATTCATCGAAGTAATGTAATAACTTAATTAAGGGAGTCAGTATTTCATTGAATTAGGTTTAATTCATTATTGTGATGAAATAGTAATAAATGTCGAGACATATTTGTAGTTTTTAAAAAGTTTCAGCTCCGCTACCGAAACTTAATTGGCGTAGCCAGTAGGATATCCGCGATAACAGCTGAGTTCAAGTACACTGAAATTGCTCTTGTCTACGGTTCCGGATATCCTCGATCAAATCTAGTCCGAAAGAGAAGCTATGGTAGAGCGTGTGAAACTCACACTACAGGCAGTCTCCGAATAGGGCAATGCTAATCTTGTGAAATTCAACGCCACCAAAACACAAGCGTGTCTCTTCACTGCAAAAAGAAGCCAGCTCACCTTGGCTCCTTCTTTCCGAAATGTATCACTGGAATACACCGATCGCCTCCAGTTGTTGGGGGTTGAGATAAACTTCGGGTGGTTCGTTGAGTCCAAAGCCAAAGCAGCTGTAAGGAAGCTGGGAGTCCTTGCAGCTTGCAGGAATAGCATAATTTAATTCCTTCCTCTCCTTTCCACCACCAGAAAAGCACATGTTAGGTCAGTCTCCTTCCTTTGGTTGTTGACTTACTAAGGTTTTTAAAAAGGCTTACTTACGTTCGAACCAAGCGGTTTGCTACGTCGTTCATCATGCGTACAGCAAAGGAGTGGAATAAGTTGCCAGCATCAGTCTTTTCATCCGATTACAGTGTGGGTGTCTTCAAGGCAAGAGTGATTTTTTTTAAGTCAGTGTGATTCACAATCTTAGGCTACATTACTACTTACCATAAGGTGGGATTGTAGCTTAGCGCTGGCTTGGAACAATAAAAAAAATAGTTAAATCAGGCACTGTAGAAATCCTAGACGTGGGAACCATCGGTCTGTAAGTAAACCTTTTTACTATCCTCTCTAATCCTAGTTATTTCATGTGTTTGTTTCTTTTTGGCTCCATATCGTAACTTTTAAACTAAAATCGTTGATAGTTATTTGATATCGGCACACAGCTTGGCAGTTATTTATTAAGTGAATTTAAAAAAAAAGTGTATTAAATAAAAATTTATCGATAATTCAATCACTTTTTCAATTATAATTAAGTGAATATAATTTAAAAAGTGATTGAATTTTTTAATTAAAATGATATATTATAAATGTTTATTAAATATTTTTTTGATAAAAATAGAACAAGGAGGAGTTTATCCCTCTGTTAAAATTATTCTTAAGGATTTACTAAGGGTGATCCATGTTTGAAGGCTATCAAAGCATTTTGAATTTATATATTGAAAATGTGAATATATTATAAGAAATTTAAATGGACCGAACAATCCTGCACAAATTACATATGTATATCATTGCAATGACAAATAGATTGTGCGATAAAGCTACATCACTTTTAAGTGAAAGAGATGATGTTTTCACTAGGGAAAGTTTAAAAAAATCATTTATACATTATTTTGGTGATCCTAAATCAGAAGAATGCATTGCGATTGGATTAGATAATTTAAAAATAAGATCTGGTGAATTATATTTAGAATTTAGTAACAGAATTCAACATACACTCAGCACTCTCTTCTCTAAGGTCAACTTGCTTATTGATGAAGGTGTTAAAACAGCAAAAATTATTATTTATATATAAATATATCTCTTAATGTGTTTTTGTATAACTTACCGGAAGATACAATTAGAATTGTGCGTCTTAAAAATTGTGTCACTTTGCTAAACTGGAATGCCCTTAGTATGGTTATGGTACAAGTTAATTTCCATTTTATATATAATACCAAAGACAAAAATGAAATTAATAATAAACCTACTTAGCATTCAATGCCGAATAATTCAGAAGGTTTAAGATATCTACTCGCATTAATATCTCAAACGATTTTGCAAACAATTTTCATTCTCCAGTAAACCATAACTTTAAAATTACTATCCAACACGGAGCACAAACATTTTTTAAGCTTTTTAATACACTTCAATTTTATTTATATGTATACATTAGAAGCTTTAGATGCTTAGCCATTATCTCCAAGTTACCAGTTACTCACTTTATCCATTTAACTCTTCACAAATATTATTGTGCAAGCTAAAGTTGTGAGACTTTGACCTATTACATTGAAAAGCTAGAAGACTACTTTCTAAAGAAGTTGAGTGCAAATGCATGTTAAGTTACAGTTCGCCGACAAAGTCCAGCTTTAAAAAAAGATTATTTGAAAACTTTTAACAAGTGACAACTTCCTGAATGTTTGAGAACTCTCTTACCTTTCTCTGTTGTCAAGTAACAGTGCACTCACATCTGTATTAAGGTATTAAGGTAAAGATAGTCTGTATAAATGCCGAATTTCATTTTTGTCCTGTCAGGGCGGGAGTGAGTTTGTGAGTATCTGTAGACACAATCACATGGATATTAGCTCGTTCCCTCTTTTAATTTATGCCATAGCCGCGTATAAATTAAACCTAAGTTACTCTGACCACTAGGCCTTTTTATCGGTAATTCAGTAGTAACAATGCTATGAAATATAATATAACTGACTTGGATGCTGAACCAGGTCATATTGTTCTAATTTTTTTTATAAGAGAAGTGGCGAACTAACATACGGTTCACCTGATGTTAAGTGACTACCGCCGCTCATGAACAACTGCAACACCGGGGGAATCGCAGGTGCATTGCCGGCCTTGTAGAAAGGAGTAAGCTCTTTTCTTGAAGATCCCTAAGTTGTATTGGTCGGAAAAATTACCGGTGGTAAACAATGCCACAGAGAGAGAGAGAGAGAGAGAGAGGGAGAGAGAGAGAGGGAGAGAGAGGGAGAGAGAGAGAGAGTACAGTTTACTCTCCAGAAGACACAAGTTTGCACGTTTACCGCAAAAAAGAACCTCTTCGTCGTATCTCTTCAGTTTCAAGGTATACTCCTTGTTGCTTCAGCCAGCGTCGGAATCCTCGGCGTCGACATATCGAGTGACGTGCAGTTTCGTGGTTACTTGGAAGAGAAGGCCACATTGGTCCCTAAAAAGCTTGGCGTGCTCAGCAGAGCGGGACAGTATTTCACGCTGGCTCACCGCCTGCAACTTTACAAGACACAGGTTTGGTTACACATGAAATACTGTTCCCATGGGCTGGAACTCCGCAGTGCCAGCTCCTTCCATTTGATCTCATCCAGCGCAGAGCTGTTTGAATAGTCGGCAACAGAGCTCTTTCCGATCGGCTCGACTTACTGGCACTGCGTAGAGATGTTGCGTCTCTTTGCGTATTTTATCGCATCTACCACGAGGAGTACTCTGAAGAATTGTTCGGACTAATTCCAGCCGCACAATTTCACCGTCGCACAAAATTCGCGATACCATCCATACCATCTGGATGACTGGCGGTCCACCACCGTGCGATTTAAAAGAAGTTTTCTTCATTGCACAAATTCTTCGTGGAATCGACTACCACCAGAGATTTTTCCGGGCCGATACGACATAGGGACCTTGAAGAAAAGCACCTGTTCCTTTTTAAAAGGCCGGCAACGCATCTGCGATTCCCCTGGTGTTGCAGTTGTTCATAGGCGGCGGTCTTTAACGTGGTAGAACCATGCTGCAGTTATATTAGTAGTATAGTTTTAGCATGAATGTCGGCTCGACCGGGGAAGGACCACGCTCTCACAGCATACCAGCGTGAAACAGTAACTTAATGCTGCTGTATTTCGTATGGTGAGTGTAGAGAACCGGAGACCCTTTTTACTGGAAACGAGGCATTCCACCTTAGTCCTCACAGGTGACAACGCATCTGCATTTTGTTGTAATTGAGGAAACATGTAGATGTCTATGGGCCTCAGCGACCACTTACCATCAGGTGGACTGTGTGCTCGTTTGTCACTCTATCCTATAAAAAAATCATTTACCATCAGGTGAGCCCTATGCTCGTTTGCCCCCTCTCCTATAAAAAGGAGAGGTCTAAAGTGGAAGATAACTCTTAGTGAAATGTACAGTGGTGGGCCGGACAAGCATCCAAATGAAGTGGTTGGTATCAGGAATTTTGCCGTGACTTGCGTTCATGACAATTGGCGGCTGGAATTAGTCCGGACAATTCCTTAGAGCACACCGTGGTAGATGCGAAAGATAATGCAAAGAGATGCAACATCTCTTCGCAGAGCTAGTGAATTGAGCCGATAGGAAAGCACTCGTTCGTTGACGATTCGAGCCGCTCTGCATTGAATGCAGTCAAGTGGAAGAAGCTGACACTGAAGAGTCCCAGCCCAGATGTGGGTACAGTAATCCATGTGCGGCAGGTTTTAAAGTTGCAGGCAGTGTGCCGGTATGAAATACCGTCCCGTTCTGCTGAGCACGCCAAGATTTTTAGAGGCCAATGTGGCTTTCTCTTCCAAGTGATCACAAAACTGCATATCACTCGATATGTTGACGCCAAGGATTCCTATACTGCGCGAGGCAACATGGGGAGTACTTTGAAACTGAGGAGATATAACAAAGGGGTTCTTTTTTAGCGATAAACGCGCATACTTGTGTCTTATAAGGATTAAAATGGAATAGATGTAGTCACCTCCAATCCGAGACTTTGTTCAGCAAAGATTCGACTTCAGACACAATGTTGTCCCAGTCCTCGGTGACGTTTTCCCGAGCAATATCGGCTATGCTGTCATCTGCATAGCAACGAATGTTACCGGTTTGCATCATATCATTGATATGCAGAAGAAAGAGCATTGATGATAGCATGCAGCCTTGTAGAACGCCAGCATTAATAGGCTTGTAATCGGAGCATACACCGTCTACAACAACCTTGATGCTCCGATCTGCAAGAAAGCTGGTGATCCAATTGCATAATCTCTCGTGATGCCCATGGAAAGGGAACTTTGAACGAAGCGCTTTGTGCCAAACCCGATCGAAGGCCTTCGCAATGTCCAAGCTATGGAGGTATTGGCCGTTAGCTTGAACTCTACAGCCTCCGCCCATCTATGAGACAGGTAGATCAGAAGTTCATTAGCTGATCGAACCCAATGAAAACCGTATTGGTGGTCACGAATCAGCTGGTGATCCTCGAGGTACTGCGTGAGCTGGCAGTTTTTAATGGATTCTAATATTTTTGAGAATAAGGAGGTGATGGCGATAGGCCTGTAGTTTCACGGATCTAAGCGGTCTTCTTTTTTAGGGATCGGGTGGATGAAAGCCGTCTTCCATGATTTTGGGACTACGCCTAGGGAGTAGGAGTACCGGAAAAGACGCTTTAGAAACGGTGTCAACTCTGGAGCACACGTCCTCAGCACAATTTGGGGATTCCGTCAGGCTCACTCACAGTGCTTTGCGAACCAAGTACTATGTAAACCGCACACTCCTAATTTTATTTGAATGTATATATATATATTTTTCCAAGGATTATTTATATAATTAGTCTATATTTAAAGATTCAGTTCCGTTGCTTTTAAAAGCTTTTATTAAACTTGCGATGTTTGTTTGTTAGAGTCTCCACCGCTTGTGCTGTAATTGTGTATACATGTTTAGTTTGTGTGACAATGCATGATTACTTTAGTGACTCCCAAAGATGGTGACTTATGTTTTTTTATTCACCCCCATGATATGGATATCAAATTACGACTAAGCGTGGTTACATCTTAACTTATTAAACCCAGCCTACACCCTGTGAAAATTCAGCAGTTTTAAAAAAAATTCAAAATTGCGAAAAAAAAGTTTGCTGCCATACGAATTTGAAAGAGTTATAACTCGGCAAATGTTAGGAATAATTTGGTGGTGGTCAAATAAATGTTGTAGGGACCGACAAGAGCCAATTGCTGGCAATAAAAAATGGTCGATGTAAGATGGAGATCAAAAACCAGCAATGTTGCTGGTGGAAACTATAAGGTCTCAGGTTCGATTCCCGGGTCGGGCAAAATCAATTATCCAAAATTAACTTTATGTGGACTGTATATGCGTGATTCCCATATAACCAGATCAAGATGGCTGATGTGGAACGTGGCAGGCTTGAGCAATGCACTCGCTATTACCGTATCCATTTTATATTTAGTTCGTGCCTTGAGACGGGAATTAAATTTGCGCTGTTGGGGAAAAAGGACACAGTAAGGAGAAAACAATAAGAACAGCTCAAGATGAATTAAAAGGGAAGAACTTACCGTGGTGGGCTTCTTACTGCTTCAGCGGCCTCAAGGACGATGATCTTTGTGTTGCGACTGCATTGAAAGCCATGTGTCGCCAGTTGTGACGCTACATTCTAGCTTCCCCCTCTTTCAGTGTGTGCAGGAGGAATGCGGATGAAATAGAGGGAGGCACCGGCAAGCTACTAACCAACTAAACAAAATGCGAGAGTACTCGATTTTCACATATCAAACACATCAACTTAAGTTAACGAATTTAAAAACATGTCCATCAATAACTGAAAAATAAAAAATAAATTGAAAGTAAAGAAACATTTTTAAATTATACCTTGCCAACTCAAACAATCTTTAATTGTCATATAAATTGTGTAATGTAATAAATTGATGGGTTTGATTTAATTTAAAGTTTATTTTCTTCTTTTTAGAGCATCTCAATAAAAGCTTGTTTTTAAAATGTTTTTTTTTTTTGCTTTTTTTATTTGTAATATTTATAGAAGATAGTTATTGTAATATAATAAATATGTAAAATTACACCAATATACGTTATTATTATGTCGTCACAAAGACATTAAAAAGCCGTCAGGAGTAGAAGGAGCAGCGGCTTTAATGACTATATCTTCAGACTTTTGACGCGTTACGAACAAAATATATGCAATAGCTGCTTTTGTATGTAGTAATGCTTTTTAAATTTCCGTAATGTCCTTGGATTCGATTCAAGAACAGCTGACCTGACCTAAATATGTTGGGACTATAATAAATGTTTGTGGGTGTGGCGATATTAATAATAGTTTAATAGGAGAAATGCATCTATTTATTTTTTTTTTTATTTATTTGCTTTTTCAGGGAAACATACAGTACAATAAAAAAATACATTATAAAACATATAAAAGTAATCCTAAAACCAATGAAGTTTCCACAGATATCTAAAACATATTAAAAGCTTGCAACCACAATATGTTTAAAGATTGAAAAAAAAATACCTAAATGGATTTATAATTAAACATTAAGTTCTAAGCATAAAATAAAAGTAATACAATACACACGACCTATAGTGAAGCTACCAATTATAAATTAAGTTTTACAATATTTTTTTATAACTATTGTATTTAAGGTGAAAAATATCTAGTTCACAATATTTTAAGTTAAAATTTTTACATGTACGAGATACAAAATTATTAGAAGCGTACTTCGTTTTTACTTTACGTAATGCAAAAAGAGGCTTTTTTTCGTGCACCTAACCGGTGACACGCAAGATTCACTTTGCTTAAAAGTAGGGGTGAGTCGATGATATTATGTAGCAATTTGTACAACAACATTTGATCTCTTATATCACGGCGTTTTTCGAGTGTATAACTGTGTAAGCTATCAATAAAGGAGTCTACGGAAGAATCATATCGCTTTAAGTGACGCAGAAACTTATTATTGATTGTTTCAATCATTTTAACATAAACTTTGTATTGAGGATTCCAACATGAAGAGCAATATTCAAGAATAGATCGCACCAGAGTATTAAATAGTATAATTAATGTTGTAGAGTTTTTAAAATCTTTTGAGATACGCATCACAAAACCTAGCATTTTATAAGCTCTTTGAGTTATTATATTAATATGTGATCTCAGTAACAACTTACTATCCAACTGAACACCAAGATCACGCAGTTCATTTACTCTCTTTAGTAAATTATCGTCGAGCTTGTAGTTAAAGAGGATTGGATTCTTTTTCCTAGTAAATGAGATAATATTACATTTCTTGATGTTCAAGTAAATATGATTTGCTTGGCAATATGAGCTAAGCCTACACAGATCCTCTTGAAGTAGATTGCAGTCTTCTATAGATTTAATAGATCTGAAAATTTTTTATATCATCTGCAAAAAGGAGAATTTTGGAATTATGGAAGCAGGATATTACATCATTTATAAATATTATAAACAGTAGTGGACCAAGATGCGAACCCTGAGGAACACCTGAACAAACTGGGAGAAAAGATGAACAGTGTCCTTTTATTGCAACTGCCTGACTACGATTTCTAAGATAAGAAGATATCCATCGAAGTAAATCACCATGTACACCGATTTGATCTAATTTGTGTATCAGAATACTATGTGAAATTTTGTCAAATGCTTTTGTAAAATCGGTGTACACTGCATCTACCTGCAGTCCACTATCCATTGCAATATAGAGGTGATCAAGAAACTCGCAAAGATTACTTTCTGTAGACTTTCGACCTATAAAACCATGTTGTTCAGGAATTATAATTGGTCGAGCTATTTGGGAGAGTGTGTCATAAATAATTTTCTCAAATAGTTTTGGAATCGAGTTTAATTTTGAAATTGGACGGTAATTTGAAATGTCGTGCTTATTACCACTTTTGAATATGGGAGTTATGAACGATTTTTTCCATTCTAAAGGCATTTCACCCAACTTCATGGAAGTTCTAAACAAAATTGTTAATGGTTTAGGTAATTGACGGTCACATCTTTGTAAAAACAAGGGTGGAATGCCATCAGGTCCTGGTCCCTTACTGACATCTAAGCGTTTTAAATACATTGAAACTTGAGGAACTGTAAAAGTGACCGAATTTATACTAATCGAGTGAGCGGAGTTAGAAATTTGAGTATTATGATTTGGACTATTAACACTAAAAGCTGAGCTAAAATGAGTATTGAATAAATCACATATTTTCACAGGATCTGAAGTCGTATTATCATCTAGAAACATTATGTCAGGAAAATCATTACATTTTCGTTTTGATTTTACAAAAGACCAAAAGAATTTACTATTAATACCAATCTTATATTCAGCATTATTGATAAACTTGTTATAACAGTTGTCCTCCATAATTTTTTGTCTCTCTCTTAGTATGGCAAAAGACTTGTAATCACTATCCTGTTTATACACCTTCCACTTGCGATGAAATTTTAATTTTTCATTTACAATTTTAATCAATGCGCTATTATACCAAATTGGGTACTTAGTGTTAAATTTAATAGTTTTAGTAGGTACGTGTTTTTCTATTATATTATTTAAAATGTTATAAAAATTCGACACAGAGACATCGATATTACCGTCACTCATCTAATATCTAATAATATCTAATAAATAATCTATGTATTAATACGTGAAGGGAAATTTTTGTACCCCTTTTTAATCATAATATGCATACTACGGAGTGTGAAATTTGGCGTAGTAAAGTTTTCGTAGCAAAGAAGTGCAAAAATCTAAAATTTACTAGTATTTATAATAATTGTTACAAATACATTAAATTAAATAAGACAAAACATATAATAGGTCTTTAACTATGAAATTGCCATTTTTTATGAAATAAGTTAATGCAATTTTTTATAATTTTTATTTCTATTAATCAAAGATTTAAAATTTAAAAAAAGATTGATCGACGAATCTTCGACAACGCAGAGGCAGTTTCTTGACGCCCTTCTTGAAGAAATCAGCAGGACGGGAGGCAACAAATTCTTCAAAGGCATTTTGTACTGCCTCTCGGTTATTGACTTTTTCCGCCAAAAATATCTAAATTCTAGAAAGAGTAAAACTCGAGACGACGGACGACGGAAAGCTTCCAACCCCAGCTCTTGTAACTTGGAGATCATCTTTTATGCAGTATGAGGTCGCGCGTTGTCGTGCAAAAGCATGGAGGACGAGTGATTGACAATAGCTGGTTGGAGACGTGCAAGCTTCTCCATCACTGTGTTCCTCACAGTACAGAACTGCAGTAATGCTAATCCCGTTTGATAAGAATCTGTGATGAATCAAACTGGTGCTACACCATAAAACAGTGACCATCTCTTTTGTAGGGGTAAGTTTTCGTTTAGGGCATTGTTTACTACTTCACTTTAGCGATCATTAATTTCGTGGGGCGCCCATTTGTCAAAGTTATATACCTCGCCAATTTGACGCAAATGGACTAATATGGTTTTGATGCTAAAGTCAAAAGCTGCTGCTAATTCAGCCGTAGGTATCCGTATATAGCCGTATCATCAGCTTCCACAAACGCCTTTAATTAGTCATTGTCGACCAAATTTTTCGAATGACCACGGGGTTTGTTTTTCAGGTCAAAATTTCCAGAACCGAAGTGGGAATACCAATAACAGGTGGTTCATTCGTTTGTAGCATTTGCTCCGTAAACGTAGTTGTTGTTGCGTGTCACTTGTGCCGGGTTGCTGCCACGACGTTACTCATATTCCATAATTACTCGAATTTTTAACGTATCCATGTTAACGAAAAAGATTCAAATGCGAAGAAAATATAACGCTAATGAATAAACAAATGAATAAATTTGAAAAAAATTCCATGTTATTAAAATAAAACTAATTTTAAATTAGAATTCTTAGCCAAACAAAAGTGACGTCTATCTCGGCAATGAAGGTGGTTGAAAAATAAACTAGATATAGGCATAGGCAACCTGAATCACTGCCGGAATGCACAACATCTGCTTATGCAGACTATAGTTGAGCAATTTCAGGCCAAAACAGTTGGCAATTGCCCTTGTAGTAGTAGCGGAGCCCTATACCATCCCCGACCATCCTCGCTGATTCGGTGATGAATTGAGCACTGTATCCATCTACTGAGGGGGGGGAGGAAGTGTGGTGTGAGAGGGTGCCAACTTTGTCAAGTGATAATTCTGGGAGATTTTAATGCCCATACTAGGACCTGCAGCAACTCCAGAGATGATGGAAAGGGAGAGACCGTGATGACATGGGCGGCTGGTCTGCACATGTGTGCGATGGCAAGGGAAGTAATATGAGAGGAGCAGAAGTTGCCCGTGTGTACATGGGCAACTCCTGCTGAAATGCAAATGTTGTCGGGCTGGCAAGTGTCGAGGAGGAGCTCATGTTATCTAATCACCGTCACATCATGTTTGATATCGCATTTCGCCTGCCTGACAGTACCGCAGTCGCCGAGAGAGTAGCCCAACACGGCGGTGATGTCTCAAGCGGTTCAATTGTGACACCGACTTCGAGCGGGAGGTCAATCGACGGATTCAACTCTGTACTTGCGCACACTCGTGCACTATAGTTTATGGGCATGATGTATTTTACATCATTATTACAGCCCTTCGCAAGCTCACTGCTGAACATGGGCCTCCCTCAAGTAATGCCACCAAGCACGGTTCTGAGCCACATTTATCTAGTGATTCCTGGATGAGTTACTGGGTCGTCACTCGTATCTAGTTGGGGGGGGGGGGTACCCTACACTTCGTTAATATTATTATAAGATTGTGAAATGTGTTTGAGACGGCTTTATCCATCTTATTAGTTGGATGCTTGAAGCTCAAATCACGGTCTTGGATTTATAGTAATCTAAGTAAAAATAATAGTCTAATATAATATTTAATAAATTATACACATTTACACTCAATAAATAAAATACCTATCTAAATTCTGCGTTATCTTTTTGTAACCAGAAAAGAAAACGATTGTAAGTGCTCACAACTCGTGAGATTAAAAGTCTGTTGCAGTTATTTGCGGTAGTGTGCTTACTAGCTTTTCCTGCATGCAAAAGCTTTCACAACAGGAATACTACGTATGTATGATGTGATTTATGTAGTTTTATTGATGCGAGCTATATTGGTGCAATTGTTCTTTTTTATAAAAAAAGAACGAGGGATTTATCTTCAAGTATATTTTATATTAAAGCTTAATAAAAGCTTATATAATGTGTGTGTTTGATTTAGTTTCAAAACTAGCTTTTACAAACGACATGTAGTCTTTAGATATTACGTAGTTCAATTGTGTAAGAAAACGCTTTTTCGAGACTGCGGTCTGGTTGTTAGCTCTGTTTTTGAAGTCTGTTGTTATTGATATCCGGTTCTTCCTGGTCTCGAGTATCAAGCCAGGATAGGTAAGATTCGCAAAAGTCCCGTCAAGAATAGGATGCAAAACACGTCGCATTAAATCCTAACTTGCTGATTTATACTCGTCGAATACCTCGTGAATCAATCATATGTGTGAATATGATTTCACCAGACAGTTCTCAGATAAACCCAAAGGGGAGGTAAACTATACGTCATTCCGGTCTGGTTCGGTAGTCGGCTATTACAAATTAGCACGGAATAATCACTTTGGGGCTGACCAAACATCTAATATTTAAGGAACATATTAGGAATTTATAGGACACCACCAATCTTAAAAATTGCCAATAGCCTATTATTTCCAACCGTTTAGACGACTGTAAATTTCAGTTAGGTTGCCACCATAGGTTTTTGGTGTGTACACTTTGCTCACTACCTAGAGTCAATAGATCGTGTTGAATTGTCTAAATATCGAAAGAGCCAGTCTGCCGTTTTCCTTATAAAATTAAGGTTAAAAAATAATGCCATCTTTGGAGAGAATAAATTATAAGACTGCATCCTTCCCGCGCACACACGTAGTTGGTTTGTCGTTCATTGTATACAGTGCTTGTTAGTTCACCCTTGCCATTATTCATAACACACGCGGTACATAATATGATGTTTGGTATGATTTTTACATAAGATATCACACACTACAACGATTGTCACTATAAGCATGAGACGTAATACACGCGCTGCATACGCAATTGGTGTGGGTAGCCCACTTAATATTTTTATAACGAGTAAGGACCTTTGGCATTTTTTTTTTGGATTCCTAGATCTATGGTATGGCAGGCAAGAGCACATATGAAATAAGTGAGAATGCTAACAGTATTTAAGGGTGAAGTATTTAAATTAAAAATTGATTAAATTTCGTAATGTAGTTATTCAAAAACTGTTATTCCGCATTTGAGAAGCAAACCACTTTACCCACAAAGTTTTCGTTATTAACGGGCATAAGTTTACAATAAACTACTGGGAATGTTTGTCAGACTGCGATAACACAAGAGACAGCTTATTGTACCCATGTTTATTGTCACTTCTTACTCTAAGTTGAATTAAGCTTATTGTAAGCGATGATCTGTTCAACATTTAGCATTAAATGCGTTTTATATTGTTTCTAACTATTATTAGGTAATCAAGGTTATTAATCTTAGGCTCACCAGATATCGCCACTTGTAACTAAAGTAAACTTCTTTGTTACGCAGATAGACACGTAGTGTCATTGAAAAGTTGCAATTTAAATAAAAGCTTTTTGGCTTTTAGTGTATGTATAATATTCACAAAACAATGCCTATTCTCTGTGTGCTGTATTCATCATATTTTTACACATTTTTACTTTTTTCCTAATATTTCTACGTAAACTCTTGATAATCTATATATTTCGTTGATTCTCTTGATAATCTATATAATCTAAATATTTCGCAAAAATACTTTATAATAATTATTAATCACACAAATTAAAGAAAAATCGGATGCTTTAAGTATTATTGGTATTTTAATTTCAGATTTATTTTATTAAAAACTGTTAAATAATTTGCATCTTTACAATCTGTTCAGTCATTTTTAGTTTATAGCGTTTGGAAAGTATTCACCGGCAAGAGTGAAAAGCAATATACCATAAATACTGAATAATTCATTTGAAACAGTATCATTGAATGGAAGTGCTCTTGACACCAGCTATTCTTTACCGCATACTTATTTCTGAGTGATAGGTTTCTTTTGTGCGCACAGCTTTGATATTCTTTGCAAATGATGTGAATCATTTCTCAAATTCCATTACACTTATCTTCCAAAATATAATGTATTTTTAACTTTTCAAAATATGGGGCAAGTATTGCATTTGTAATTTAATTTTAGACTAGCTACGGCCGCAATTACATACTCCCAAACATTTGATATTTAAAATGTGTATGAGGTATAAAAAGTTTTATTGTTCTTAAATAGCATAATATGTTAGGCACTGGAGCAGCGTGACGGCTTAATTGCTCCACATTCTTCTCAGAAATGAGAAGATGCCTTGTAACTTTGATTTTTAACATGGATGTAATAAAATCGTCTTAATAAATAAATAAATAATCAATATAACTAAAGAAACTTAATTCGTAAAGGTTTCACGTCGGTAACGCATTGGGCTCTGTGCATGTAAATTCAATGATTTTTTTAGCAAATTTCGGAGCTCGAATAATTATTTAAATTCAAAAAAAAACATTTAAATTTCAATGTATGAAATGGGATCTATGTGGTAGTATCCACCACTCGCTTGAGACCTCATAACTAATAATAAAATTAAAACTATACCCAAGTATACCACTGCATTACTTCAAGACAAAGTATAGATTGGACCAATATTAACATATAAAAAGTTAAAATATCCAGGTTTACTTTGACATCGGGATGTCAATCACCTGTCTTCTGGTGACCATTTAAGCTGCAAAGCACCCGAAACGTAGGGAATTTAAAACGAAAGTAATTAAACGCGATAAAATCCGTAATAATATTTTTATTTAATGTCTTGTGTTCATGTAAATCAAAAATCACTAACAACAAAACATATGATTGCTATTATAAACAATATTTCAAAACTTTTGATAAATTATTTATATTAAGGAACTCAAAACGCTCCTTGGTTTCCTGAGTGATTTTCAGAACTCCTATCTACGTACAGCGCATCCTGGGAAATATGCGAGTTTTAATTGCATATTGGATAATCTTTCTATCATGACAGAAAAATTTCCATCGACACACAGATAGGATTATCCGAAACAGGACATCATATGGGCTATAAAACTTTCAGTTATTTAAAAGAGTAAATATGTTACAAGAAAAGTATTTGAAAGTTAAAAATAGGGTTAAAACAATACACATTTATTTTAATTTTATTAGGAAATGTATGAATGCTTCGCCTATAATTTACTAGACAGTCATTTTTCTGCTTATGAATACGTCTGGATTGATAATACCCCCTTTTCTATTTTGCCACCTAGCTGTAACACAGTCACTGTTTCTTCCCTATGAAAAAACAAGAAAAAGATATATGGTTAAATTTCAGGCTGGGAGACATTTGCGACTACCTGTTATGAAAATGTCCATTAACTGAAGTAGACATTTACCATCCGGTAGCATATTAAGTCATTAAACACTATTTATTTTTCTTTAATGAATAAAAATTTTAGCTGTCGAAACTTCTTTCAGAAAATAGTCACTTATAGTTTAAGCTTAAGTTGCAGTTAATACCTTTGCTTGCTATACAACAACGCAGGTGATTGTAATAACTTTTATTTATGTGTAGTCCTAAAAAATCTTCTAAAAATTACTAAAAGTTGTAATTTTTCATGAAATATAATAATTTTTGAAAAATCATGATTGTCAATGGATTCAGCATCGTTTGTAGGTGATTGTAATAACCTTAATTCGTTTGTACTCCAAAAAAACTTCTGAAAATTACTAAAACTTGGAAATTTTCATGAAATATGATAACTTTCAAAAAAACTTGATTACCAATGCATTTAGCGTCGTTTGTAGATGATTGTAACACTAAAAAAGTTATTGTAGATTTTTTATTTTAAAAAGTGTTATAAATTCAAAAATTATTTAAAGATAATAAAAATTGATACATATACTACAAACAATGTAGGTGATTGTAATAACGTTTGTTCGTTTGTAGTCCTAAATAACTCGAAAGAAATATGATAACTTTCGAAAAATCTTGATTACCAATGCTTTCAGCATTGTTTGCAGATGATTGTAACACTAAAAAGTTATTGTGGATATATGTACATGTGTTTTTATTTTGAAAAGTTATAATTTCACAAATAATTTAAAGATAATAAAAATTGATACATATTCCACAAACAACGCAGGTGTTCAAATCTTGATTGGCAATGCGTTCAGAATCGTTTATAGTTGATTGTAACACTATTTTATTTAAACAACCAGTCGCGCCGCGCGTACGCGACAAGCGGCCAGTGGTCACGCACACATGCCCCGGGTGCTTGTAGTGGTACAACCGATTCGCACGTTTGAATGAAGCTTTATCTTTGTTCCGTTTATCTACTCATGTGCTTATAGGTAACTTTTATTCAATTATGGAACTACCAAAAAGACGAGTTAATTATTTATTTAATAAATACCATGTTTTTAAATAAATTCTAAATTAGTTTTAACCATTGTGTAATAATTTGAAACTACGCCGACAAACTACATTGTAAAACTCTAATTATCCTTAAGTATAGTTTAATTAAAGAGATTTTTTCATATGTCATGGTGAGAATGTAGAACAATATCTAATGAACTAATGATAATTCTTAAAACTTAAAACAGCTGTATATTGACAATGTAATGTTATAAGTTGACCACACTAACGAAAGGAGATCGTTTGACAATATTAACAACTAAACATAATATTGCTATTTTATGATATGGTCATACCGTAAAAAAAATCACCATGCACCACTAGCACTTTGTATCACCTTACTTACATATATAAATGTTCGCGGCTATGGTTTGCGTTTGGGCTACGTCAGTCGCACCACACTTCAACTTACTGTCTTTGAGTTACCCTACTTGCAGTGTTTAGCAAAATGACTAACTAAACTCTTGACTGGATACTGTGTACAAAAAACTATGGTTAAGAGAGAGGCTCTTTATTTAAGCATATTGGGTATCTATCGATAAAGTAATAATTTTACTAACTTCATTTGTTATGAACTTATCTGATGTAAGGAATTTAAAATTAAGTGCACTGTGTGTTTTTTATCTCTAATTTGATTGAACCGTTCGTGACATCGTTAGTTAACAAATTATGAGGTAAATGTGGCCCACAATCATGCAAAAGCCTTTTTCAGTTTTTATTTATTTATTTATTTATTTACACATAACTTAATCTAAGTACATTTAGTGACAGTGTGACATAAACCAGCATTGGTTTTACCGCACACTGCGATTCGACATCTGTCGCTCGAACTGAACTAAGTAATATTCATTCTTAACTACCTACTTACACATTAATTGCGCAATGTGATTACTGCGCACGCTATTTGACCAATCAACACGCATAACACATATTATGCACCTCTAACTCCAAAAGCCAGAGTAACTCGTTTGGGTTTGTAGATTCATACGGGTGACATTGTTTGTACAATTTTTTTATATTTTACGATAGTAATGCTAAAGATAAGTAGTGCTGTTTAAGTTTATTTTTGATGTTCACTTTAGTAATTTGGCGTTTAACTGTTGTAGGTAACTCGTTTATCAATTTTGGTATTAGGTATTGTAATATTGCTTTTCCGTATAAATTTCTATAGCTCGGTAAATTAAGAATTGCATTAGAGGCACTTCTTGTTTTACTGCTGCGGTAGGTAAATGTTTTAAAACTGTCAGTAAAGAAATGATCGCAGAGCAGTATATATTTCACTTTGTCGTATATAGGTATGGTGTTGCAGTGATAAAAAAGTTGGTGGTAATTATTTTTATATTTGTTTTTTATATTCGTAGGTACGATGGTTTTTAAAAGTCTGACTTGGAGATTTTATATTTGATCAAGATGTGATTTGCTAGTTCTGCCATAACTACTAAGACCATAATGTATAGTGGTCTCCACCAAGGCCTTGTATAAAAGTTAGAGCGTGGGAAAGGGAATTTTATTCTTAATAAGTCTGAATTTAGCCAGCATTGCACGTACTTTGTCACAAACACGGTTTATATGTTCTGTCCATTTAAGACGATTATCGATTACTAACCCTAGGTGCTTTTGTTTGTTGACAATCTCCACAGGAGCACAAGAACAGTTAGTCAAATCGCTATGAAGACAGTTATAGTTATGCGTGATTAGTTTGAGGCTATAGGGTTTTCTATTTTAACTTGAGCTTACGTACATGGGTTTCGTTTTGTCCGCATTAAGAACAAGGCCTGCATCGTGCGACCATTTTGTCAATTGCGTAAAGTCGCTTTGTAGTTTTTTAAGAGCAAGATTAATAGCCCTGTCTGCGGCTACAAGACACGTGTCATCAGCGAATTGGTATATTTCATAGTTTTTGACAATATTAACTACATTGTTGACGTACGTGATATAGTGGAGTGGTCCAAGTACCGAGCCTTGTGCGGTTCCTTCAGAAGTTTTAATTTTCATACTGAGAGTGTTCCTGATCTTTACCACAAATGACCTATCCTCGAGATAGTTCTTAAACCATTTGTTCAGAGGGCCTTGTATCCCACAGTCGTTTAACTTCGCAAGTAGGGTATCATGATTTAATGTATCAAAGGCCTTACTGTAATCTATGAATACTATAAGAATATGTTTTTTGTCATTAAGGTGCTTGTATATTCTGTCAGTGAATTGGGATAGAAGCTGTGTTGTACTCTTTTTTGGTTGAAATCCGTATTGTTTGTTAGTGATAATGTTATTATTTGTATAAAACGTCTGAATTTGTTTCGCAATGGCTTTTTCAACTATTTTGTCAATAGCAGAGATAATAGTTATTGGGCGATAGTTTTCGTAGATGTTATGACTTCCTTTTTTGTGTATTGGCCTAACTATTCCCGTTTTCAACTCATTAGGATACTTACCTTGTCTAACGGTTTCGTTTATAAAATGAGAAATCACGTCGGCTATTTTAATCCCAATGGTCTTTAGGTCCTGCGCTCTAATCTTATGAATTCCCGGTGCCTTAGTGCTATTTATGGATTTTATTTCTTTAAGAGTTGATTTTGCTGTCAATTTTTGAAAGCGACAAGATACTTTAGGAACATCTTCATAAGTTTCCCTGTCTAAAAGCTTTATATTACATTTTGGCATATTTTTAACACTATTTTTAAAACATAAAGCAAAGTTGTTGGTCAAATAATAAATTGAGGTATTATTTTTTTCGAGTGCATTGGTAATAATCGTATCAGCTAATATTTTTGTCCTTCCAGTGAGTTCATTTAATATTTGCCATAGTACTCTGGGGTTGTTTTTATAGTTTGTGATGTCTTGACGTAGTTTTTGATTTTTACACTTCCAGATTAATTTATTTGCAAAATTCCTTGATGAGTTATATTGCAGTTTTAGAATTTTATTGGATGGGTCGGCTATCCAGTTTTTAAATATTTTATCCCGGTATTCACAAGCTTTTAAGATCTTATTATTTATCCATTTGTTATTATGACGATTTTTATTAGTTGATGTTTTTATTTTAACAGTTGAGTTTTCGTAACATCTGTGTATGTTATTAATTATAAGTTCATATATTTTGTATGGACATATAGTTTGCTTGACAGGCTTCCAATCTATTTCGTTTAGACTTTTTATTATATGTGGTGTTGTGCGTGCGTATATGTGGTCTATGCAAGATTTACTAAGTCCATTTTTTGTTAACTCAATGCGTGTGTACTCGTTGATTCCGCACACTAGACCATGGATGTACATAATAGTGTTATAAATTTCTTTAATGGGCCTACTTGAGCGTAGATCTATGTTGATATCACCTAAGATATACAGGTCTTCTAGTTTTGGAAATTTACATAATAGTATGTCAAGTTCCTTAACAAACAGGTGCTTACTGCTACTGGGTGGACGATAGATGCAACACAGGACAGCGGAATAGCGTGTAGGCGTGTATATTGTTCCTAATAAGCTTTCGCAGTGTTGTGTTTTGTAATGTTTAATTTTAAATTTGTGTTTATTATTTATGTAGATAATTATGCCACCGCCCTTTTGGCCTTTTTGCAGTCCTGTGTGCATCACATAGCCTTTTATTTGGTATATGTTACTGAGTGAGTCAGAAATATTAACTTCCGTCTACATAATTACATCAATAACCATAGAAGAAGACATAATACATTGCTCAAGTGAATCAAAGTTTTTTATGACAGATCTTATGTTGTGTATGTATGCAGAGGAGTTCTATGTTATAAGGGATTTTATCTAAAAATGTGTTTATGTCTACACAGTCTGTAAGTTGATATACATCTTCAGGTGTGGTATCCATAGTAGTGTTCGAAGAAACGATATTATATAGTAAACAGAGAAGCGAAAAAAAAACAGGCGCAATACACAAATTTAGGTGGTACTTAGCTTAACTCTTTTGACATCATCCGCTGAACGTATAATACTTGGTTTCTGGCTTTCTCCTGCCCGGCGTACACGCAAAACACCTTTCTTAATCCATGTGTACCGAAATGAGTTCTTGAGCTCCTGTTTGGCATAGTACAGTAGTTACTTGTTGTATTACGTTAGGGCTTCGCTTATGAATATTGCTGTATTTACATTTGAAGAGTGGTTGTGTGAGTATATTTCTTGAGCTGTAATTCTGGGGCTTATCGATTTCGAAGCAGCTAGCCATGCTAATTGTGTTTGCTCACTATTCAGTTCAATCATGACCGGTCCTGGTCGATCATTTTTACTAGGAAGTCGTTTCATTTGCTTAACATTGCATGCATTTTGATTAAGCCATATATAAATTTTATTTAAACAAATATGAGAGCCGTGTAGCTCGCAATAAGATTTCGACCAATGAAACTGGTATAGGAAATTTAATGTGCTGATTTACCACGGTATCGGTGAAGTAGTTAAGAATAAATTGGTGGAGAAGCCTAGATTTATGAGCAGTTAAAGTAAAATTCGTAGACATAATATGAGAACTGCTAATAAGCATTGCGGACTCTTTTCTGCCCATAAAACACTATAGTTATTCAGGAGCCCTGCCCCGTACAATTTCGTGAGATCTATACAAGCCGCTATTTTACATTTTATATTTAATGAGACTTATAAATCGGTTTGTCGTATAATACTTTCTTGGCGATAAAGAAAATCATTGCGACGAAACCTGAATATCTTAATAGTTAAAAAATAGGAAATTATTTTTATACATGAAGTCGATCACCATGCGTTGGGCTCAAAGCAGCGAACTCTTTGTCTTGTCTAAACTCGCTACGGCTTGTGTGTAGTAATGATATATATATATATATATATATATATATATATATATATATATATATATATATATATATATATAATCTGCTTTTTTTCTTTTGATGGATCAATATGTAGTTTAAATTATTCTACCGTAAATATTAAGGGTACCGAAGGTGAGTAGAACATCATCCTCGTCATTATAACATCATAAGTCCTCTACAGACCACAGGTCTCCACTATAGATTGACAAATAGGCTAGATATTTTCCGAAGTTGCCACGATTAGCATGCGGGTTGGCAACTGCAGCTTTTTTATTATTTAGAGTTGTTATAAGGAAGACGCTGCCGCCCATTTCCTGATCCAGTTTCCCTCCAGGACGATTGAAGAGTGGATTCGCGTTGGACGCCACTACAATGCGATAATATTTCTACTCCCGTTCATAATGTTTTTCTCACGTTTTTATTCACGGTGGAATTTTGAAGTCGACTCGAACGTAAAAAAATATTTTCGTCTATTTATGGTACCAATCAATATTCAATGGGCCAATGAAATAAATGAAATGTCGCAAATAAACATTATACCGTTTATTAATAGAAGACCGTTAAATTCAATACTGTTTGGTTAGACGTAAATATATGCCAAAGCAATATAAAAATATTTTATTATTAAATTGTATCTGACAATTGGGATATAAGAAAAAACAACATTAGACATTCAGTTTACTTTGTTGAAACTACGACATTTTATATGTAAGATTATTTTTTTGAAACTACGACATAAATTTTTATAAATCTCTAACATTTAGTGTATACAGTTTTCATACGAAATATTTTTATTTAAAAGAAACTGAAAAGATGTGTATGTATCTTGCAATTTCAGCATTTCTAGACATTATCTCACCAAACGGCTGCAGCTTTACTAAAGTTGTTCGCCATTATTTTCTTGACGTATTTCGCAATAGCAGAACGTTTAAGCAACATTTTATCCGTGTAGGAATTCTGAATGCATCTTAGAAAAACTTTTAAAAAGTCTACTGTTTTTCAATACAATTAAATAGAAAACTACATGCAGTAACATGATCACGAAACTACACGTCATCCTATCGTATAACCTGTAGTTTCGTGGTCATTTGAAAGGTAAGGCTAAATTGGAAATAATGGACATTATATGGATGCTTGGCGCTCCGTAATTGTGCGATTTACTAGCGATTTTAGTCCTTGCACGACTTATTTTTACAATTGTTTACCACCGGCGATTTCTCTGGACCTATACGACTTAGGGACCTTCAAAAAACGAGCTTACTCCTTTCTAAAAGGCAACCAACGCATCTGTTAATTACAAAGACCTCTGTGTATGTGCTATTTGCCCATCATGATAAAGTCGTTCTCATTTTTCGTCACTTACACATAAATCATACAAAAATTGCATTTCTATATTTAATTAATAATTAGCCATTATCTACTAACATCACAAACAGGATTATGGAAAGGATATTAGTGCGTATAAATTCACTATTTACATAAGATATGTTGTCGTATCTGTATAATCCGAATTTTATAGAATACCAAGGCATTTTATAGAATTTTGTCATTTCTTAAAACAATCAGGAAGTTAATAAAATATTATTAATATTATACTTTACCTCGACATTCTATACAACACGGAATGTTTAACCAGCAATGTATTGAATACGAGGCAACGGAATAACGGGAGGGCTAAGGATAGTTTGCAGTAACAAACTCAAAAACTGCTGAAAGCATCTGAAAAGAAATTTTTCTGTACCGTTAGGCACCACCCTAAGAATCCCTGTGAAAGAGGTTGCGGTGATGCGCGAAATATTCTGGCTATTGTCTTACAAAAACATACGATGAAGTCTATCAACTAGAAATGAAGCAAGGTTTATCAAAACTTTATATTCAAGACAGCATTTCATGGTTTGTCGTAAGAAACTAACTATTGGAGATGATGTCCCCAGTCAAGACATGACTCTCCGTTCCAAGGCTAATTTACAGTCTATAGGAATAGGTCAGGGATTTGTTGAATGTAGTTGCAATCAGCATTGTGAACCTCAAAGTTGCTCATGTATTAAAAAGAAAATTTTATCTACATCCAAATGTCACAATAGTTCATCATGTAAGAATAAATAATAACCCCTCCTACCTTTGTATTTCAATCAAACCAACTACTACATAAGTACTGTTGTGTGCCTAAGTTGACGTCTGGCACTAGCGCCATCTAGTGTCGGGTAACAGAGTGAGGAGAGCTTTCCAGAAAATGACATGACTAATCTTTCAACCGACAGCGCCATCTAGTATCGAATTGAAGAACTAAGCTTTCTAGAAGCCCTACACTCGAACTTTTTGCGTCTGGTCGGTCGGCGCCCGTATCTACCGGAATATTCTGGATGTTTCGGTGGAAAATGTGTATTTAAATGTGCTGCAATACGCGATCGGGGCAGTATTGAATTTGGCGAGACAAGCGAAGCTTCGGATCGAAATAAAGTAATTCAGTGTGATTGATTATTAGTGTGATTTGAGTTTTAATTGGTGTTCAGTAATAAAAGTGTAAATTTTGGTAATTCAATCGGCAGTTTTTATTGTCACGAACCTTAAGCTCGTAACAGTACTATTAAAAACAAAGTTTTGTAATCGTTGATTATTTTAAGTTATTGTATTTAATATTGCTTGTGTTTTTGTATGTAATATTAATTAAGGTGATTGATAGAAATCCAGAATAAGCAAATGCTTTTCTATGAATAATTGCACATTTAATGCAACAATTATAATATAATATAATATAGATGATATAATATAATATAGATGGTACGTAAAGAATTTGAGTCAAATTTGACTGTAATTCTTAGTAATGTTGATTTTAAGTAAACAAAATATGTTTTATTTATTTACATTCTATATTTTACCTTATCAACTTCTTGCATGCATTTTATACATTAACGAGGTATTATAGTACCTAAAAAATGTATGTAATGTTAAGCGATAGATTACATATTCTATACATTGCCTAAGGAAACCCGGTATTACCTGTAACGACAGAATACGAACGAGATAACGAACATATATAATAATTAAATAATAATTATTAATTAAATAATAATTATATTTTTGAAAGTTAATGAATAGGATTTCATTTTGTACGTGACAGAGCCATGATGCAGCTATATTTTTGTTATATCACGAATGAGTCAGCTCGACCGGGGAAGAACCACGCTCTTACAGACTACCAGCATAAAATAGAAGCTTAATGTTGATGTGTTCTATATAGGTTTTGTTACGGAAATAAGTTATGCTATAAGTAATTGTAAGTCTATTAATTACCAAACATCCCATATACAGCGCTTCTGATAACCTCAAGGTTAAAGTATAATTATGTTTTAACCTTGTTACATTTATAACAATCTTCACATTTTATAATAAATAAAGACACCATAAATTCCAGCTTCATTAGCGGCTTTATACATCTACTTTTGTGGGAGATGAATTAATTCTATTTTGCACAAGAGAGCTCTAAAATAAATCCACTTTCTTACAGTGGGAGAAATTCCCCGTGAAATTAACTTTAGGATTCAGTTCACACTGGACACCTCTCAGGTGGAGAAGACAAACGGCCGCGACGGCAATAATTTTAGAGTGGAGCTAGTTACATCTATGGAAACTTACCTTTCTTTTAAAAAACTTTTATAATTGTGTTCGCTATTTATAATCGATCTAGATATGGCTTGTACATTATAGTAACATTTTATTATTATGTTCTCCTTCCTCCGTGGCACAATGTCTTAGCATCGAGTTGCGACCCTGTGGGCCACGGGTTCGAATCACGTACGGCAAAAGTTGTGGTATGTCCCAAAAGCGATTGTGTGCCTCAGCTGCAGTGGAATTTTTTTTCTCGCACCACCACCCATTCACTTACGCGTCGATGCCAGACAATTTTCATATATTATATACGAATAAGTATCAAATCAAAAAATTACATTTTCTATGGAATATATATATATATATATATATGATTATATATGGATTTTGTATGTATTTCTTAAATTGAACCAAAATTATTTTTAAAGTGAAAAATTCTTAAGCACCTTTTTGATTTGAAACTCAATGAAACAAAAAAGCAACTCTAAAAAGATACAAATGTCAAAACGCGTAGGATAGGCCTACGAGAGAATTAGATAGAATCTATACTTAATGTAATAAAAGTTAAGAGGTTTTTTTTTTGTTTTGAATGTACCTATTTATACGGATTTTAACGCGTTTAATTAACTTATTTTTAACTCCCGACATTTCGGGTTCTTTACAGTCCTATGGTCACAAGGAGGACTGAGAAATTTGAAGTCTCGATGTCATAGTTAGTTCAGTTTTTGAATATTAATTTTTGGTCCGATCTACGCAGAACGAGCTTACATTATCTTTAAATCTTGCAGTGGTATGCTTGGATTTGGATTTAATTTTATTACTTATAGGATCCCAAGAATAGAGACAGCACCCATCCATCTTCTCTATTGAAATTAGGATGTTTTTTAATTTCAATAGCTTCGCGTATTATCCTTGGTATGAATCGGTTTTATTTTGTGACGATTTGTGGTTTATCAAATCTTATGTAATGATAGAGACGAACTTGAACATGTTCACAGAGTGCAGCCTTCCCGGAGCGTCGGTGCTTCACGTCAGATATATGTTCTTTCACGCTGGTTTTTATACAACACGTAACATAATTAACGCACTTTGAGAAAGTAGTTTGTTAATAATCGTTTACTGAATCGATTCCTATCATTTTTAATATAGGTAATTTTTTATCCCAAAAATAATTAAAACTATGTATATCACAAAGCCAAAACAAACTGAAATGGACCGTAACGTAAGGCAATAAGACTTTTAAGAGTGCAGTTTTATTTGTATTATTACTAATTCTGTCATTCAATAAAAATAAAGAAAAATTAACTTTATTTCAAGCACGTTAAAGTCTTTGCGTTCGTGGATTTGTACTGTGACTACAACATTCTTCCGGAATTAATATAACTAATATGATAAATAATCAGTGCATAAAAATGTTTAACTAAAAATTCAGTGTATGTATTATGATTATAACATAATATATTAACTGGAGTGTCTGAGGGTGTGCATTAATTACGTTACATATTGTAGATATTTTTGTTTGACCTATGTAAGGGAGACAACATTCACAATCTAACTTGTACACTCCTGCATCTTGTAGAGGAATATTACATTTGATGGATGGTAAAAATTGACTAATCTTGTTTGACGGCTTGTAGTATCATTTGATGGAAGCTCGCTTCAAGATGTAGCCAACCTTGTCTCTGACTCCTCTGACATACGGCAGTACAGCAGGCATACGCTCAAATGTGGCTAATATATTAATTGGGGTGTCTGAGGGTGTGCATTAATTACGTTACATATTGTAGATATTTTTGTTTGACCTATGTAAGGGAGACCACATTCACAATCTAACTTGTACACTCCTGCATCTTGTAGAGGAATATTACATTTGATGGATGGTAAAAATTGACTAATCTTGTTCGACGGCTTGTAGTATCATTTGATGGAAGCTCGCTTCAAGATGTAGCCAACCTTGTCTCTGACTCCTCTGACATATGGCAGTACAGCAGGCACACGCTCAAATGTAGCCGGCTTCACTCGGTCACTGTAACGTAGGCGCGGGACCCGAAGCTCCGATTGCCATGCTCCTACTTGCGGCTTCCCTCGACTGCGCCATTATCGCCAACAAACTGTTGCACAGTTTGGTGGTGTTTATTATTATTTTAATGCGTGTATTTTATATTAATAAAGATAAAAAAATCTTTGAGTGGCG
This sequence comes from Parnassius apollo, assembly GCA_907164705.1. NCBI lineage: Eukaryota > Metazoa > Arthropoda > Insecta > Lepidoptera > Papilionidae > Parnassius > Parnassius apollo. The sequence continues at coordinate 3,668,996 of CAJQZP010000501.1, read as the reverse complement.
TGGTGCTTCCCTCCCCCAACTCTCTCCCGTAGCGCAGTCGAGGAAAGCCCGGTCGACGGAGCCCCATTTCGCGAGGCTCCTTCTTCTGAGTGGTTTATAAAAAAATAACAACGAAGGAGATGGATGGGATAGGACTCCTTCTCACCTAATCTGTCCGAATCGGGATGCCGGGATGTCCTGATTATTATTTTGCTGCTGAAAATTATTTCGATTTTTTAGAGCGTTTATGATAACATTTAAAGTCAGAAAACCATATAAACCTTTAAGTGAGATTTAAAAAAATAATAAAGAAAAAAATTTTAAAGCCTTTTTTTAATGTTCGTTTTTTGTATAGATTAACAAAAAAAAAATATAAACTTCGTTTAATGCTTTGCAAAAAAAGTAATGAACGATTATATTTAAGGAAGTGCGTTTATGATCACATTTAAAGTCATAAAACTATATGAAATCTTCAGGTGAGATATTTTTTCATAAATCCGCCATAAAAACGAAGATTTAAAAAAAATTCATCTAAATCGGATAATTTTTCGATTTGCTAAAACCAAAAAACAAAAAAGTGTGAGATTCTTTAAAAATTGTTAATATAACTTTTTACTATTAAAACGCCCCGTGGTGAAGTGGCTTAACAATGAGTTGTTGCGATGGGAGCTGCGGGTTCGAATCCCACACAGAAAAAGCGGTCTAGATGCGACCCGAAAGGTCCACATGACTAACTTCCCAGTGGAAAGAATAAAAAATATCATATTATGTTTTAATATTTTATACAATTTTTCATTCGGCACAGAAAACAACTTGGACGATTTTACTCATAATTTAATGAGGTCTAAGTTACATAATTATGCGTTAAATGAATCTGGTCCCATGTCAATATCACTCTTTTTTCTCGAGATACACGAGGCGAAAATTGAATCCGAATACACATACATAGGTACATGGACATCCTCTTAAAAACCATACTATTCGACTCTAAAGATCTTAGTGGAGATATGTTAAAATTTCCAATTTGCAAAGTCGGACCCATTACACTAACTTCCTACTGGAAAGTTCACAAGTATTTGTATGGTCTATAAATAATTGTACCGGGTCTAAATATTGGCCTTTTGCAATTTATGTCTGTAAAATCGCCGATGGTAAACGATTCTGAAAAGTATATGTGCGAGGAAGAAAACTACTTATAAATCACACGATATGGACCATTAAGCATCCTGATGATGGATGAGATCCTGAGGATGGTTACGTGAGTTTAATTACGATCTGTGTTTGTGGAATTCTGCGTCTGGAACAATTCCTCAGAGCAGTCACCATGGGAAAAGTGAATCAATCCGATCATATAAAACTTGGTCGCTGAAAATTCGAGCCGCTTTGCGCTGAATGCGGTAGAGTAGTACTGGGGAGTCTCAGCCCAAGGATGAGAATAATATTACATGTGAGACCGAACCTGCACCTTGCAAAGCTGGCACGAAAAACTTTCCCACTCCTCTGAGAACGCCATGCTTTTTAGAGACCTATTTAGCCCAAGTGACCACAAAACTGCTAAGTCAACGTCAAGGATTCCAATGCTAGCTGAGGCAACAAGACGGTGTTTTTTAAAATTCATAAAATAGAAGACGTACATTTGTGTCTTCCGGGTGTTGGCGGGATCTGCCTCCGATTGGCACCACAGAAGTAATGGAACTAAGAAGTGCATTATGTAAGTGAATTACTTGAAGTGCCACATCAGCGACGGAATCAACCACAACCTTGAGATCATTCAGCAAGAAGCAAATCTGCTCCTAAGGGTAGGTTTTTTAATAAAAGAGGGAGCAAACGAGCATATGGTTCAACTGATGTTAAATGATTACCACAACCCATGAACAACCGCAACCCCGGCAGAATTGCAGGTGCGTTACCAGCCCTTAAGAAAGGAGTAAGCTCTTTTATTGAAAGTACCCAGATCGTATCGGTCCGGAAAAATCGCCAGTGGTAAACTATTCCACAGAGAGGTCATACGCGGAAGAAAACTCTTAGTGAAACGTACAGTGGTGGACCGCCAAGCATCCAGATGGTGTGGATGGTATCGGGAGGTTTGCCGCGTAGTTCGTTCATGAAATTTGGCGGCTGGTATTAATCCGTACAATTCCTCAGAGCACTCCCTGTGACAGATGCGATAAAATACGCAAAGAGACGCAACATCTCTTCGCAGCACCAGTGAATGGAGCAGATGGGAAAGCACTCGGTTGTCGATGATTGGAGCTGCTCTGCTCTGGATGCGGTCAAGTGGAAGGAGCTAGTATTGGGGAGTCCCAGCCTAGAGATGGGAACAGTATTCCATGTGCGGCCGAACCTGCACCTTGTAAAGTTGCAGGCGGTGTGTCAGCATGAAATACTGTCCCGCTCTGCTGAGCACGCCAAGCTTTTAGAGGCCAATTTTGCTCCCCGTACTGCACGTCACTCGATATGTCGACGCTGAGGATTCCGCTACTGGCTGAAGCAACAAGAGGAGTGCCTTGAAACTGAAGAGATACGACAAAAGGGATCTTTTTAGCGGTTAACGCGCAAACTTGTGTCTTTTGAGGGTAACTAGACTAGAATTAGTCGCCCCCAATCCGACACTTTGTTCATTAAAGACTCGACTTCAGACACAAGTTTGTTCCGGTACTCGGAGACATTTTCCCAAGGAATATTTGCACGGCCGGTGTACAGAGCATCACCAGTGCTGTCATCTGCATAGCAATGAATGTTGCAGGTTTGCAACATATCATTAATATGCGGAAGAAACAGCGTTGATGATAGCACGCAGCCTTTTGGAACACCAGCATTAATAGGCTTGTAATCGGAACTCGCACCGTCTACAACGACCTTGGTGCTCCGATCTGCAAGAAAGCTGGTGATCCAATTGCATAATTTCTCGGGAAGCTCATAGGAAGGGAGCTTCGAAAGAAGCGCTTTGTGCTAAACCCGATCGCAGGCCTTCGCAATGTCCAAACTAACGGCTAATACCTCCCCCTTGGACTTTACTGCCACCGCCTATCTATGATTCAGGTAGACCAGAAGATCACCAGCTGATGGACTATGACGAAAACCGTATTGGCGATTACTAATCAGCTGGTGATTCTCAAGGTACCTCATGAGGATGGAGGATGCAAAAAAGTCCGCATCCTGGTTCAATTGGCCGATCTGTAATGCCAAATACGACGGCAGCGTGCAGAAAGCAACCGTAATGGGAGCATGAGTGGCACCACACTGTGGATCAGACAATGGTCTGAAGAGTCGGCTTCGCCGTCTTCAGATGGTAGAAGACGGCGTTTAAATTCGAGTGAAGCCCCCTGATATTGCAAAAATTTACGGATAGCGTGGCAGGGGTCGGTCGTTGTCTTATTACTTACTCTACTTGTCCTTAGTCTTGAGCGGAACAGGGATACAGAAATCTAATATTGCATGTCACTTTCATTTTTTGTCACTGATTGTTTCGATTATCGGTAAAAATACCTTGTCTTAATTCAAAAGGAACAATATTAACCCTATTTTTAGCCAATTTGTTTGGTCGAGTAGATAGATAATATGTAATGTCTTGTAATTGATTGATTGAATTATTTACGTATTTTAACTTTATGTATCCACTAGCAGGTGTCATTATTGAAAATAACATTTTCTAAATTTATAATCAAATAATATTAAATGAAACTAATTTACGAATTTTGACTTGTGGCGTATCAAATCTAATCTGATTTTAACTTTTATGTAAGAACGTCGTAGAGATTACACTTGAAGAATAATAAAAAAAATACTTATCTTCTTTCGCAGCTTGTAGTAGGTTTTAAAAGAAGCTTGCCTCAAAATGAAGCCAGTAATGTCTGTGACTCCTACGACATATGCAGGTATGGAGGACATATGCAGGCTCTACTGTGTCTCGCTTCACTCGGTCACTATGCTGTAAGTATTGGACCCGACGCTTGTTGTCTTGCATCATTTGCTTGTGTTGTAGGACGGCGATAACGTTTTCACTGTCACAGATCCCTTGTGTTGTCTGAAATATAGATTTTCCCACGGTAGCTAGCTCTAATGAATGGTGGTGAGATTCACTATTTAAATATCGGTTAGTATGTTTCTTTTCTTGACACAGTATGACTAAGGATGTTTTTAATAAACAATAATGATGTGAATTAAATTTCAGTGTCTGTGAAGTTAAGACGGTCTAAGAATGCAATAATTATGAATAATGTTAAAAAAATTGTGAGAGTACTTTTTTTATTTACAGATAAAAAATTTACAGGTAAAATTTGATTTACAGGTAAAATAATAAGGGTTTTCTCCTCAAAATCCTTCATACATACTTCGGCATCGATGGGAGTTACAGGCAATCTTAATCATTTACTCCCTTACATTGAGCTATTATGTACTACGTACTGGAGGCGACATTGCGTTCAGCTACTCTGTTCCACTCATCTGCGGTGCATACACCGCACTTTAATCAGTCACTCGCACTAGCTCTTGACAAAAATATGCCGCTGTGTGTACTTAGATATTGCACAAATAATTCAAGAAATGTCAGTAAAACTAAGGAATTACTTTCATCGGCTAATAAGATACTTAATAAATAAAAAATAGTTTAATAATAAAGCAAATTATTCCTAAGACTCCATCTCGTGTCATGGAATATAGATTATGAAATTAATTTGTTCAGATGCGTTATTTCTGTGGGTACTTAAGTATAGGAAGAATATATTATTATACACATTTTTGTTTTGTAGAAACATATATAAGTTATTATAATTAAACTATTTTTATATTTAAATCTGCTCATTATTCTTTTATTTTATTTTTAGATTTCCATATCAAAGTCAAAGTGGAATAAAATTTTAACTCTCGCGTACCCAGCATTAATGAACGACTGTTATTCTAATTTAAATAAATATATTTGTAATTTAAATATTATATTAATAAGTTTTGTTATATTTAGTATGTTTTTTTTATATTTGACATACATACCTTTTAAAAAATTCAGATAAAATGTAATTAAAATGTAATTGTGATATAATATTATGTAATATTATATTAAATATGCAAATATAATATACAAAATAAATGACAAAATTTAAAAATTGTTCTCGATATAATTTACCTATTTAACAATACAATCAACTATTACCTACTGATCATTCTACCTATGTTTATTCTATGATAAAAAACATCCACGAGAACACAGAGTAGCGCACATTTTTTGTTTGAAATAGCTGTTCTAGTATGTAAGTACATACAATTTCAATGCTCCCACATTATATAGTAGTAGTAGTAGAGCCACGTTGAAGCTATATTACGGTAGTAGCACGAATGGGTCAGCTCGACCGGGGAAAGACCATGCTCTGGCAGAATATTAGCGTAAAATAGCAGCTTAATGCTGCTGTGTTTCATGTGGTAAGTGTAGAGATCCGGAAACCTTTTTTTTTACTGGAAACGTTTTTTAATGGAATGCCTCCATCTTAGTCTTCAGGAGTGATATCACATCTGCGTTTTGATTCTTAATCGAGGATAAATGTAGATGTCTATCGGCCACAGCATCCACTTACCATCGGGTAGACTGTGTGCTCGTTTGTCACCCTTAATCTCTCTCTTAATCTCTCAAAAAAAAAACTGTCTGTCTGGTCTGTTTCTCGGAATGGTTGAAATGATTGTGACAAAACTTTACGAATAAATAGAAAGCAGTACCAGGAGGGATCTAGGCTATATTTTATCCGACAAAATTTTGAACAGATGATGAAAACATATGGTGTTAACAGATCATATTCAAGCGAAGCCGGAGCGGGTCTCTAGTTAATTAGTATTATTATTGATTATATAAACTGGAAACTGCACGTCAATGGTGTGTGTTATAAATTTCAATCAATACTGGGTAGATTCTTTCACTTAAGCAATTTCATGAATCGAAAAGTCTTGTACGTACTGTATTATGCACTGGCTGACTCGGTAATCAGTTATGGATTGAGCAGTTATGGGCTAACATTCAAAACACAGTTAGATCGTATAAAACATTTACAGATTAGACTATTTAAGTATTTTGTAAGTAAAAAAGTAAAATTACAGTGTAAAAAAAATTATGACAAATTATTTAATATATGTAAAATACTTTCAGTGCACGAAAAGGTAGATTACCTAATTGCTTCAGAACAATATAAAATAAATAAATTTAAACAACCTATAACGCATAAATATCATACCAGGCAAGTTGAGAAGGGTAAATATGTGACACCACATATAAGAAACTATTATGGTAAGAGAACTAGTTAATATTTAACTCCGCTAATATTTAATAGAAAAGATTTTATCAGAGATACGTCCAAAGACATAAGCACTGTAACATTAAAGAAAAGACTGAAAAATACATTCCTATGAAAAGTATAATGTAATATAATAAGTATTAATAAGTATTAATTAAAGATAGAGATATTTGTTGTAATAAATATACCTAAGATACTAATGCTACAAAGAGCGCCATTATCGCCAACAAACTGTTGCACAGTTTGGCGATGTTTATTATTATTTTAAATCTGTGTATTTTATGTTAATAAAGATTTAAAAGAAAAAGTAAAATATAATTTAAGTTTACTATTGCCATGAACAATTATTTGAGTCCTGTTTTAGCTTACGGGTGGTAAATTATTGAAGAAAGTAATTAGTACTATAGCAACGATTATAGCTAATAATTATCAGGTGAAAATTATAAATAAACTGTCAAAAACGATTGTCGTATCTTAGTATAATTTGTAATCAAGATATTTATTTGTTTACAGTATAAGACTTCATATCCACTGCCCACTTTTCATCAGGTGGACTGTGTATTCGTTTGTCATCCTTATTCTATAAAAAAAAAACCAGTTGTGAGGCAATAAGGTAGGCATGTTAATAGTGACTAGACATCACAACTCAGCATAGTTTCTTTATTAGCAAGATGTAGATCTATTATATTATCTCACTAAAATGTATGAATGATATGTGTGTGATCTTGCGATCTTTCAGCAGTGACAGTATTTTTGCCGAGTATAATGATTTCTTATATTTACGCGAACACTACTACACATTGAAATAATACTAGTTTCTACGGATTTTATCGCGTATATTTAACTATAAATACCCGACGCGACGTTTCGAGCGCTTTACAGCACCCATGGTCACGGGGGGGAGGACTGAGATGTTCAACGTCCAAATGTCAAATATACGCGATAAAATCCGTAAAAACTAGTATTGTTTCAATTTTGCCAAGTACATAAATGTTGAGCCATTTTGTAGGTTGATGAATCGAGCTTTAAATTCGTCTTTGGGAGATTAAGTTTCGGCTTTGAACTTCGACGTAACTAAGACGAAATGTTTTGACTCATGGCCTCTAAATCTTACTTCCAATTTTTTTAGCAGACAATCCTCATCGCTACAGACCCTATGTACGGAATTTTTCGCGGTTATATTGCGAATTCATGTCTTACCAACGTGATCATTCTCGTGACGGTTGCATTCAGTAACAATGTTGACATATATGTTTGACATTTAATTGGTTGTTAGTTTTTGATATTACATTGGCATTCATTATACTTTGCTATTTTGCGTTTACTTTAAGTCTTGATGTAATTTTTATAATCAAGTGTCAATAAAAGAGGTTTCAATTCACTGGAAGAATTGTCTATGGTGTTGTTTATAACACGTAGATCGGTACGTTTGTGCTGTAATCATAACAACTATTTACTTTCATCATTTAAGACATTAACGCTTTCTCAAATTTTCTGCATTCTTCTAGCTAGAATCCTGCCCAACGATATCTTAAATTTAATTATGTCAAGGTTTAGTAAGAAATTGTTGACAATTAGTGACTTAAGAAAAAAAAGACGTGTGGCACTCGGGAACTGCCGCGATAAAGCTATTGCATAGCATTTTTTATCAACTTATGCAATTATAATTAATTATTTATTTTATTTATGCAGTTAAGTCTTTGATATTAAATCAAGTTACACTTTTTGAGCGTGGTGACCGATAAGAAAACAATTTTTTTTCTCTTATTGTATAAATGAGAAGTTAATATTGTTTAAAATATTTTTAATATCTTACAACACATGTAGGTTATTCAGGAATTTTTATCATTCAGATAGCAGCTAGTGTACACGCATACGACCAGTCGCACGCACACAAACACCGTGCCGAAGTCTGCTGAATTAGTCGGAGTATATATATACATATTGAGAATCTAAATTGAGAATTTAAACTATACGCATGTGTGTGTTTGTGTGTATATAAAGAGGGCTACTTTTAATATCGCTCATTTTAATATCAAAAATTTAGGTTATCTTTATAGCAGTATTATATTTTCAATTCAAAATTAGTACTGCATTTGTGATAATAATAAAATGTAGGTATGTATATAGAGTACTCAATCATTTTCTTTCACTATTTTTTCGTGACTTTCTTCATTAAGGTGGCACAAGTCGCGGGCTCGAACTCATTGGTGGGCGCGGCCAAAAAGCACGTTGTCTCACCTGGCATCGTGCCCGACAGAGATAGTATCAGTGAAGAGCAGTTAGAACGCACGTCTTCGTCATACGGCGTTCCGAACCGTTAGAACAAAAACGAAGTTACACGAACACGATGCACACATACATACCACCCTATTCTGTGCCGCTCGACGCTTGCTGAGAAATCAGCAGTACCTACCTACAAACTCGTACTAAATTATTAGGTGCTGCGTTATCGCTTTATACTATACCTCTATGGCTCTATAGATACCTAATATAGATTGCTTATTTTATTATGTTTTGTTTTCCCCGGGTGGTCATGCAGCGATCACTCAAGAGTTCACGACGCCGAAGCATGAACTGGAAAATTCATCGCAGTTTACATCCGTACTAGCTGTTGCCAGCGGCTTCAAACGCGTGAACTCGAAACTTATCCCACAGGAACGAAATACCTGAATAAACGGTATCAAATGTGTTATTCCAGACCAGGTATAACCTATCCCTGAGCTAAATATCATCCAGATCCCTTCAGCTGTGATTGAGTAACGTACATCTATCCATCCAAACTTTCGCATTTATAATATTTAGATAATAATTGTAATTAGTTCTGCCTACCTATAAGTTGTCTTAAAAAATACTTACCTGTCTTCTTACTTTGTTTTATATACACACAATATCAATAGATGTAAACACATGTTTTTATCAAGACAAGTGACCCGTCAAGACTGTTTCCTTAGTACCGACGTACTTAGGCAGGTAGGTAGGCAGTTTACATTTTAGTGTCCACGACGCAGCGACCGTTTGCCAAATTTTGTTGTATAGGTTGTGGGTAGGTATCTAGGTAATAACAGTAGGTAGACTACCTATCCACCGTCCACGCCGCGCAAGTGATTCTCGTCCCACCTATCCGCGCAGTAACTTTTTTTTACGACCGCGCGAGACTGTCGCAACAAAAACGATTATTACCGAAAAACTGAATGGGTACCTACCTAACATTTAAACAAAAATATTCTCAAAAAACTCAACGAATTCAGAATTTAATTTTGTTAAAAGAAAATGGTCAAATAAAAAATAAAGGATGAAAATAAAGCATATGGGAATATAAAAATAAATCGTATTTATTTGTTACTTATTTCGAGTTTTACAAGAAAGGTATAATATTTACTGGAGACAATTATTTTATTATTATAATAGTACATGATATTCCCTTTAAAATGACACCAATATGAATAATATCTTATATCTATATCTACAAATAAATAAAATTGAAGTGTCTGTTTGTAATGTTAAAATAACAGCTTTTTATTAAATGCATATGAAAGTACTATTTTTGTCTGTCTGTCGGTCTGTCTGTCTGTCTGTTTGTTCCAGCTAATCTCCGAAACAGCTGGATCTATTTTGACGGGACTTTCACTGGCAGATAGCTGATGATATAAGGAATAACTTGAACTACTTTTGTTTTAGAAAAAGAATTAGGGTTCCGCGCAAAAAAATTAAAACCCATGAAATCCATATTCCACGCGGGCGAGATTGCGGGGGAACAACTAGTACTCAATATAGATAAATGTATACTTATTTTTATTTATTTATTATTTTAATAAATAAATAAAAATAAGTATTAATAATTTCTAGACACATCTCAACAGATATTTCGTTTATAAATTGCTATCAATATTGAATCATTCTTTTATATTTAGCATCCATTTAACACAAAGCTGATAGGAATACTTTTTAAACAACATAATATAATCAATAAACGATAATCGCGTATAGTGAATTTCGAGGTAAATTATTATATGTAAACGTTTTTGAATCGTCGTAATGAAACATATTTCCTAAAGAAAATATCTTCACAATTAATTTTATGTAAAATAACATTAGAAATAACGTATAAAAACAGAAAAATTATCAAATTTTTGATCGAGTTTCTAACCAGTACACAAACAATAATGGCGAAATATAATTTTCAGATTTTTTTCTATATAGTTATTTGTTACAGAGTACACAGATAAAATTCACTCTCACAGATGACAAATTTCAAACACCACAATCTCTAATTTTTTACTCTGCTATCTTCAGCGCTGTACACGAACGGAACGATGTCGTTGAGAGCCGTGGTAGCTCACATGGTTAGCGCTCGTTATAGGTATCACAGTACGGGAGCAACCCGGGTTCGATCCCCACTGGCACCAATGAAATTGTTGCGTGCTGATGACATCTACGGGAATATGTAGTGGATTCTTTTACATCACCGCCACATGGTGAAGTTTAAAACTATAAAAATATAGTACATTGAATAACTAATCAAAAAATCGTAAAGATAATATTCGCGGTCAAACCAGAGTAATTGAGATACTCGTAGCCCAACGGATAAGTAAGCCGAAGTGGCAAAGGACAACAAAATAAGTCAACGCATGAATAAGTCGGGAAAAATGCTGCTCCGCTAATTATATTGCTACAAGCTTGGGGTTCGTGACAATAAAAACTGCCGATTAAATTACCTATATTCACAATTTAATTGCCGAACTCTCCTAGTTCTGCTACTCCATGCGAGAATTTTCAAGAAGGATCTTGACGCTCCTATTTCTGCTACTCGATACTACATCGCGCTAGTGCCATATATCAGGCATCAACTATGGCGCGCAACAATATTAATCATTTTTTTCCTGTAGAGCCATTTCTGTAAAAGTCGATCTACCTTTTAAGTTGAACCTTATTAAATTCACTTTTTTATAAGTTTCCATTTTTGTCAACTTTATGCGTATGTGGCTGTTTAATGAGCAGTTATGATACTATTTCGGGGTGTGTCATCGTGCTTTGGAGCGTAGCATGCTAGGAGTCAGACCAACAGACCGCATCAGAAATGCTACTCTACGCTCTAGAACCCGAATCACTGACGTCTCCCGGTAATCTGTCAAACTAAAATGGGACTGGGCCGGTTTTGTCTGTCGTATGTCAGAAGAATTTTGAGCCAAAATTATAAATAGGTGGACTCCGACAAATGGCAGACGATCCCGAGGCAAACCCAGAAAACGATGGCGGGATGAACTTGATTCCTTCATAGAGGACTGTTTCTCCATATAAAAGAACCGTTGAAGGTGGAAAGTGGTTGGGGGGGGGGGGCTGATAAGATAAGAAGAATAAGATATCATACTATTATTAATTAAGCGTATCCCCACCCCATTTCGTCCAGTGGTTGGCGTAAGAGTTCGAATGGGATAAGCCAAAAAGATCTAATGGAGGTATTATCTATTTGAGGTCTTTATGGCATTTCCCATTATTCATTCATACTACTCCCGTAATGTTACTTTAACGGGCTGTATTTTAGAAATTAATTATACAACAACTTAAACTTAGATATTGGTACTCACTTATGTTTAAGTAAGTACACAGTCTTAGCACATTAGCAGACAGTCTATTTGATGGTAAGTAGATGCTGTGGCCCGTAACCATCTACATATATCCTCGGTTAAGAAGCAAAATGCAATGAATGCCTCGTTTCCGGTTTAAAAATATTCTCCAGTTATATACACTATACATTACACCATACGAAACACAGCAGCATTAAGAACGTCTTTGAGAGCGTGATCCTTCCCCGGTCGAGCCAACCCATTCGTGCTACAACTATGATATATCTGCAGCGTGTCTTTCACGTAAGTAGTGATGTGGCCGGAAATAATAAAACGCACTAAAAACTCTTGCCTTGAAGAAACTTAAGTTGTAATTGGATTAAAGCACTGATGCTGACTAATCATTCCACTCTTTTACTATACGCATAACGAGGTTTAAATGCGTGGTATGTCAATAAAAAAGGAATGGAAACTGAGCATCTGGTTAGATTATTGTAATAAGTAAGTATTCTTGTTCTTGAACGAACAAAAACCTCTAAAAGTATGCGATTTGGAAGTTTTCTTACAGAGGTGTAGTACTATGGCGTAATAAGGGTTAAAGAACGCAACGATTTCCTATTTAATATGTTTTTAAAATATAACCTATAATTATAATATCTTCGAGCAATACTCTTACAAATTTAAAGAAAATGACTATGTGACATAAGTGGCACCACCTTGTTCCTCCACTGGATACTTTAGGTTGTCGGCAAGCGTCCATAAAAAAGACAATTTCCCTTATTGCCGCAATCTGTTACACATGTTCCGCACAGGGTTATGTCTACAGCAGCCCTCATAAACGACAAAGTAAACCATAATTTATTGCTCAAATTTAGGGACAGGCAGTGGAGTCATAAATTGTTTTACTATATTATTTCTGCTCATAACTGGCGACTTACGTGAAATTGATGTATTGGTATAACTACTTATATTATCGGCTTTCCCTATAATAATTAAGCCTGTAGTAATTGAAATAATACTAGTTTTTGCGGAATTTATCGCGTATATTTAAATTTTTAAATACCCGACGTTTCGAACGCTTTACAGCACTCATGGTCACGTTAACCGCGGTTACCATAGATTAAAATTTCACTTTTGTTCCGATCTACACAGTATGAACTTATGGTATCTTGAAGTCTTGCAGTTGTATGCCTGAGTTGGGATTTAATTTTATTTATTATAGGATCCCAAGCAGATGGTAGCACCCAGCCATCTTCTCTATTGAAATTAGGATGTTTTTTGGTTTCAATAGCCTCGCGAATCATCCTTGGAAGGAATCGGTGTTCTTTAGCGAGGATTTGTGGTCTATTAAATCTGATGTAGTGACGGGGGCGTACCTGTACGTGTTCACAGACTGCAGACTTCCCGGAGTGTCGATTCTTCACATCAGCTATATGTTCTTTAACGCGGGTTTTAATTGATCTTTTAGTTTGTCCTATATAGGAGAGACCACATTTACAATCAAGCTTGTACACTCCTGCATCTTGCAGAGGGACATTACACTTGACTGAAGGCCAAAAAACTGACCAATCTTCTTCAGCGGCTTGAAGTATGTTTTGATGGAAGCGCGCTTCAAGATGTAGCCAATCTTGTCAGTGACTCCTCTAACATATGGCAGTACAGCAGGTACACGCTCGACTGTGGCCGGCTTCACTCGTTCACTGTGACGTAGGCGCGGGACCCAAAGCTTGTTGTCATGCAAAACTTGCTTGACATGGTGGAGCTCGGCAGCCAGGTGTTTACTGTCACAGCTCCCTCGTGCTCTCTGAAACAAAGATTTACCCACGGTAGCTAACGGTGAAGGATGGTGGTGAGAATCACCGTTTAAATATCTATCTGTATGGGTCTTTTTTCTATACACAGTATGGCTCAAGGTGTTATCAGGATTCCGAATTACTAACACATCTAGAAAAGCTAAGGAATTGTTTGCCTCTAACTCCATTGTGAACTGAATTTTAGAATTTATAGAGTTAAGATGGTCTAAAATAGCAGTTACTTTATTTAAAGGTAGAATAGTGAAAGTATCGTCTACGTACCGCTTGTAGAATCTTGGATTTATGGGAGAAGTAAGCAGGGCTTTCTCCTCAAAGTCTTCCATGAATATGTCGGCGACAATGGGAGATACAGGTGAGCCCATCGCCACACCATCTACTTGCTTAGTAAAGTAAAATACTTATGTACTACTTGGTACTTGATATTTACAAAACTTGCGAACGTTTGAATTCGACTTGGGCGACTTTGAAATATCTTGGCCGACCATAGGGCAACGCGGGCCACGAGCGGTTCGAATGGAATAGCCATACGCAAGGGTTTCCCTCTGTCAAATTGTAAGTCCTTGCGTTCCTATGCGTACACTTAAACTAATTGCAGCCGCACTACTCACTAGACTAAATCTAGTTAACTGAATCGACATCCTACAAATATGCCAAATTATTCAGTTTTTTTTTTGCTGTAACAAAAGATCTGCCATGTCAAATTTACAAAAAGATGATAAGATGCTAAAAATGCAGTTACTTTACACAAACACATCTGGCTACCTATTGTGGTAAGAGGAGTTTTACAAGCAACTAGATGGTGTGGCAATGGGCTTACCTTTATCTTCCATTGTCGCCGACATATTCATAGAACACTTAGCCATGCTTACTTCTGTAGTGAATCCAAAATTCGACAAGCGGTACGTAGACGACACTTTCACAACTATACATTTAGATAAAGTAACTGCATTTTTAGACCATCTTAACTCCATAAATTCTAAAATTCAGTTTATAATAGAGTTGGAGGCAAACAGTTGTGTCATCAGGGGTGGCAACTTATTTGCATTTTGATAGATATAGGTGACTATGGGGCACAGCATCCACTTACCATCAAGTGGACTGCGTGTTAGACACTCTAACACATCTGTATTTTGATTCTTCTATCTATCAGATACTACTCAGATACTTTAATTAAATTAACATTGATTGCTAATATCAGTAAAATCACTTAATTACTAACAACTGATAACTGATACAAATATTTAAAATATAAAATAAATGATAATATCTTGTGTAATGGTTTTATCACACTACTAAATATATTTTTTGCTAATAATAATATTTTAAGTCAATGAATACGGACGGTATGGAATATACATAAAGTAATTTTACTTAGAAAAATATTGGTGAAACTTTTAAAAGTCTGAAACAGAGCTCTTCTTTTATTCATGCTCTGACATGTGGCGTTTTCTTCGTTGTACACAGGCTTTCTTCTTTAACAAAATAAACTACATTTTGCTTTGAGTTAGGTCCTTTGAGAGACTGCATCGCATGTTTTATGAATGAGTTGGGATGCAGTTACATTTAATATGTTTTATTGCTTTTGATTTTATCATAACTGCGGTAACTTTTATTGTAAAAAAGATACCCATTTTATATATCATATATATGGATACTATTTTTCAAAATATAAAACATTCTAAAAATGAATTTAAGATTATCCCCTCTACAAAATTTATGTAGGCCGTGCCCTTTGTAACTTAAATCTATATTTATCTCATTCTAACTGAGAAAAACTAACACCTTTATTAGAGCCACATAGCACAATCGCTTCGTATGATTCATTCTATTAAAAGCAATAAACCTTTTCCATACGGTTTAATATCCAGCAAGAGACGCCCGTACTAAGAACTTTTTAGTGTTACGTAGAATAATCGTAGTAACTGTTGCGTTCTAAAAGGCAGTAACCACAAAATTGTATAATGAAAATGTTCCCTTACATAAATATCTATAAGGTTTATTTTCAGTAATGTGTTTTCGTTGTTTATTCGTTTCAAAAGTATACCTGCAAAGAAAATTCAAAAAGTAGGCTGGTGGGAATGCGTTGACTACGGGTTCTAGTGTAACATGCCTTCAGCCTTCAGTCGCTTTGCGCATTTGCTTGCGTAAAGAGAGCACATTTCATCAGATTGTGCTTTACACGGGTGGAACTTTTCGAACTCTCGTAATATAATACGATACGTAACAATCGTTATAAAACTGAAATTTTATCCATGATTTTCGCCATTATAGTCAACCAGCTGTTTATAAAAAGTGTTGAAAACTAATAATGAAGCTTGAGCGTTATTTTCAGCATTAATTTTTTACCTGGGCGTCTTTATTTTTCAGTAAGTGTACTTTGGATATTGAGATTTTTTTATTTTATAAAGTATTATATATTATTTAATAAATATTATAATTAAATTCTCTAATATTTCAAACTGACTAATATAAAAAGTATTCTTGAGTTTTCATAAATATTTGCATGTTAATTAATTTACATTTTATAGTAATTTTATAACATACTCGTATTGGTGATTAGGTGTGAGGATATCATTAATAATAGACATAATGAATACAATTAATTAGCTTTTAGACCTTAGAATGAGCCCCTGTCATATGGGTAGATATTTCAATCCACAGATAAAAAAATAGGATAAAATGTAATATAAACACATATAAATTACAGTTAAATAAATAAAATAGTTCAATTACTTTAATTTTATATTCTGTCTGGCAACAATTTATTCGATGGATAACTTATAAATTTATACTGAAAAATCTGTACTAAATAAAACGAAAACAGATTAATATTTTTAGTAAATTTAACATTGTGTGTTTAACAATTCTTATAAGCATTGCGTGTATCTATCTATCTATGTAAGGGAAACTTTTAATGTTATTTTCACTAACTTGTAGACGGCCGATTTTCTTTGAAATTTGCACTGACCGATTATTATACAATAATTTAATAATTTTATATTAATATTCAGATCAGGATCACCAGGATAATTTTCTATAAAAACTTCACAGCTCATGATTAATACGTTTTTCTTTAGTTTTGTTAAATTTTAGTATTATATACTTTATAATTATCGTTGAATATATTTATATATTGTGAAGCAATGATAAAAAATCAGACAGAAAATAAGAATTAAAATTATTTTATTTCATCTACAATATTTGCCATGTGTAAATATTTCTTCCTATTTTTATTATATGACAGAAATGTTCCGATTCTGTTTTCTTACGTTTAAGTTACACAGGGCAAATATTGTAAATGGGATAATCTGAAATTCACTTTTAGTGCGTCTTATAATTTGAAATAAAAATAATTTTAATTCTTATTTTCTGTTTCATTTCTTTATCATGCATGCATGAAAAACAAGTTTCTTTTGAAATCAATAGTTGTAATAAGATATAATTTTAGTTATTTTTATAAATTGTTATAAAATTTTTGTGTCCTATTTATCCTTAATACTACAGTTAAAAGGACAGGTATGAACACAAAAAAGTCAGGTATGGAAAAATTTTTCAATTGGTAAGCTTTAGATAATTTCACTTATGAATAAAATAAACAAAATAATGAATTTTCATATGGCAACATCAATTTAAGTTTTAATTTGGCCGCGGAATTTCCGATGGGAATAATAATCGGACAAAATGAAAATTCTGAACGGTGCATTTGGAATCGCCGGTTGGAGGTTTTAATTCCCTTGACTGTTGCGAATCGGCGCATGTTTTTTCATTAAAACGCATTCAATACGATGTCGACGTGGCTTTGAAAAAGCAGACCTTTTCAAAATATTTTCTCGACATTCCAGCCTGCGCGGTTCTCATTCCATTCATTACTTTTAAAAAATAAAGCTATGGATGTGTTCCATCGCTATCGAAAGCGCGAA
The DNA here is from genome assembly GCA_907164705.1 of Parnassius apollo. Classification (NCBI taxonomy): domain Eukaryota; kingdom Metazoa; phylum Arthropoda; class Insecta; order Lepidoptera; family Papilionidae; genus Parnassius; species Parnassius apollo. The sequence continues at coordinate 3,651,441 of CAJQZP010000501.1, read as the reverse complement.
ATTATCATCATTTTTATAATGCGAAAATGAAATTGTTGAAAAGAGGTTGCGCATTGATATTTTATATTTTTGTGTTTCCCATATATCGATACTCCTGAAGTCACTTAATAAACATTTACTGAGATTATAAAGCTAGAACATTTTAAGTATATGTTTAAATGTTCTAACTTTATATTACATATATAAGTTGTAAAAGATTCAATTTTATATCCGTTCCTATTTTTTAAAGAGAAAGGGGTAATTATTATAAAGCCTAAGCATAGCATCTAAAAGTTTATGTAAATAAATGAGTTTTGTTTTGAATTACATAGTTAGACTATTTAATTCAAAGGACTTTTGATTCTAATTAGTTTTTGGTGTTTTTGTAAAAAAAAAAGTTTTGCCCTACTTAAAATTAGAAAGAATAAAAAAAATTGTCGGTTTTGAGTCTACAAATATAATAAGTTGCCTATTAAATAAATTACATATTAACACTATCTTTATTACCACTCATTAGTAATAGCGCCCAATTAACATGTGCAACTCCTAAGGACCCCGCTACTTAAGTTTCTCACGGCCTTTACCCTAATATGAAAGTTGAATAATAAAACTCTACTACAATATTTTCCAAATATGCTTAAAATTAATTTCAATGTTATTAATACTTTCTGTATAGTTATATTAAATTCCTTTTTAAGGTTTAAGCTGATTTAGCAGATTTTATTTATTGATGTACGTGTAGTGGAGGTTAAGAAAATCTACTACCCCTTGGCGTCCCGTTGGGTGCAATTAGAGGCGACAGAGAGAAAAATATAAAAGTGGCAAGTAGCGTCTTTATAATAAAAACTATAAATAAAAAACTACGGTTACCAACCTACCTGCTAGGCGTGGCTGCTATGGCAAATCTCCCCCCCCCCCATATAAGATTAACTATGGGGAAAGCCTATTTTCTGTTATGGACTTTTGATGGCCTGTAACGATAATGCTAATGGTAATTACCGATGAGTATAGTTTTACATGTTCTCTGAATTTCGACCAGATCCGATGATTATCATCGAATTATATTTTTAGTAATCAAGTTATTAAATAATATTCTCATTTAATACATAAATTTTAACTAAATAATTACGTTTTAACTAAATAATTTTCTCGTTATGCAAGCCCGGATTTGTTACTATTTTCCAGTTCCTTATTGTGATTTTGGGTTCTATACTGACGGGTTAGATGGATGCTTAATAGTTTTAGAGGGTAGATGTACAAGAAATATAATTATAAAAGTTTATTTTAAAGTTAAATAACAAAGAATTTAAACAAAATTATCGTGTAAAAATTTTACTTTAGAGTAATACTAGTCTGATATCTATATACCTCTGATAGTTTTGCCTTCTGATTCTGGATAGTCTTGAGATCCTTTGCATAGTTTGAGAAAGAGTTCACGTAGGAAAGCGGGATTAGTGTTTCATTCAATAGGGCTAATTAATACACCCAAAATGTGTGTAATAGCGTTCCCGTGGGCCTGCAATCAAACACAAAGTATAAATCTGATCTTACTCGTACTGGCAATAATAAATGTTATTTACTTTAGTCGAGCAATGCAGCTATATTATGGCTATAGCATGAAGGTGTCGGCTCGACCGGGGAAGGTCAATTTTCTCACAGAATACCACCGTGAAAGCAGTGCAGCTTTTTTATAGGAGAGGTGGCAAACGAGCATACGGTTCACCTGATGTTAAGTGACTACCGCCGCCCATGAACAACTGCAATACCAGGGGAATTTCAGGTGCGTTGCAGGCCTTTTAGTAAGAGGTAAACTCTTTTAGTAAGATTCGTAAGATTAGGCGCTAGGTCTTATCGGTCCGGATGCAGAAGAAAACTTCTAGTGAAACGTACAGTGGTGGACCGCCAAGCATCCAGATGGTGTGGATCGGGAGGTTTGCCGCGTAGTGCGTTTATGAAATTTGGCGACTGGGATTAATCCAAACAATTTCTCAGAGAACTCCCCGTGGTAGATGCGATAAAATACGCAAGGAGATGCAACACCTCTTCGCAGCACCAGTGAATTGAGCTGATCGGAAAGCACTCGGTCGTCAACGATTAGTCCCGTTCTGCGCTGGATGCGGTCAATTGAAAGGAGCTGGCACTGGGGAGCCCCAGCCTAGAGATGGGAACAGTATTCCATGTGAGGTCGTACCTGTGCCTTGTAAAGTTGCAGGTGGTGTGCCGGCATGAAGTACTGTTCCGCTCTGTTGAGCACGCCAAGCTTTTTAGAGGCCAATTTGGCCTTCTCTTCCCAGTGACCACAAAACTGCACGTCACTCGATATGTCGATGATGAGGATTCCGATACTGGCCGAGGCAATAAGGGGAGTGCCTTGAAACTGAGGAGATACGACAAAGGGGTTCCTTTTAGCGGTTAACGCGCAAATTTGTGTCTTCTGGGGGTTAAACTCGACTATATTTAGTCGCCCCCAATGTGAAACATTGTTCAGCAAAGACTCAAATTCAGGCACAAGTTTGTGCCGATAGTGAAGTTGCCGATAGAGAAGTTTTCCCGAGAAATATTGGCACGGCAGGTGTACAGAGCATCACCAGTGCTGTCACGCGCATAGCAATTAAATGTTACCGGTTTGCATCATATCATTGATATGCAGAGGAAACAGCGTTGGTGTTAGCTCGCAGCCTTGTGGAATTCCAGCATAAATAGGCTTGTAGACGAAGCATGCACCGTCTACAAAGACCTTGATGCTCCGATCTGCAAGAAAGCTGGTGATACAATTTCACAATTTATCGGGAAGCTCATAGGGAGGGAGCTTCGAAAGAAGGGCTTTGTTCCAAACCCGATCGAAGGCCTTCACGATGTTCAAGCTAACGATCAATGCGTCCCCCTTGGACTCTACTGCCTCCTCCCATCGATGAGTCAGGTAGACCAGAAGATCACCAGCTCATCGACCTCGACGAAAATCGTATTGGCGGTCACTAATCAGCTGGTGATCCTCAAGGTACCGCATGAGCTGGCAGTTTATAATGGATTCCATTAACAAGTTAAAAACAAGGAGGTGATGGGGATAGGCCTGTAGTTTGACGGATCAGAGCGGTGGCCTTTTTTAGGGATCGGGTGGATGAAAGCCGTCTTCCACGACTTCAGAACTACGCCTAGGGAGTAAGAGTACCAGAAAAGACGTGTTAGAACCGGTGCCAACTCTGGGGCACATGTCCTCAGCACAATTGGGAGGATTCTGTCAGACCCACGCGACTTGTGGATGTCCAGGGAGAGGAGTGCTTTGCGAAACGAGCGCTGTGTGAAGTGTGAACCGCACAATGCTTAATGGTGTGGTGTCGTGAATTCAGAAAAGCTTAATGCTGTCGCGTTTCGTATGGTAGGTATAGAGACCGTAAAACCTTTTAACTAGAAACGAGGCACTTCCTAAGTAGTGATAACGAGTCTTCATTTTGAATCTTAATCGAAGATGGATTTAGATGTCTATGGACCACAGCAAAACAAGCAGCAGAATAGCAGCAGTTGTTCTTTAAAAAATATAAAAATACACAGAATAATATAACTTGTTACTAGCCAGCGTTATTTGAAAAGGCGTTGCTATTAAAAACAAAAAAATTAATTCGTCTTCACCCAATAGCTATTATATAGTTATTTATTTAATAGTAATTTATCAGAAACGTACATGAATTCAATTCCGTAATATCAAGCACTAGATATAAACGCTTTTATAATGTAATCACTTCGTATGCGGTAACTATTCTCAACGATGAAGATGAACGGACAGTTCACATAAAAAGCAAAACTAAGCTTAATGTCACCGATGTAGAAATATGTATTTGACTAAAGGTAACATTTAAATGTACTTTTTAATTTTATAACATATTTATATTTAAGGTAAATTAAATAACAAGTAAAATGATATACCATATTATATAGCATAAGCTTTCGCTTCAAAATTTTGTAGAACGCTAGAAAATTTTAAGTAATGTTTTTCATCACCGCCGAGCTATGAGCTCATCGCAAAGAAACTTAGAAGATGTTAGAAATTTAAAAAAAAACAGAGGGATTGCGGACCTTAACCTGGTATGAGTTGAAGCCTGCGACTTGTGGTGGGACGTATATAGACTTTTCTTATACAGAAGAGGGCAAAAATCATGCGAAGTAAATTCGTTTCTTGACGATTCGAGCCGCTCTTCGCGGGATGCGGTCAAGTGGAATGAGCTCATCGGGGGTGCCCCGGCCCAGGGATGAGAACAGTATTTCATGTGAGACTGAACCTGCGCCTTATTAAGCTTCAAGCGGAGTGCCGGCTTGAAAGCTTTAATTTTTACTTTATATTCAATATAATCTTTAGTCGCATTTTCACGGAACGTAAATATTGTTGCGCGGATAAGTTGACATCTGGCACTAGCGCCATCTAGTGTCGGGTAACAGAGCGAAGAGAGAGCTTTCCAGAAAGTGACATCACTAATCTTACAACCGACAGCGCCATCTAGTATCGAATTGAAGAACTAAGCTTTCTGGAAGCCCCAAACTCGAACTTTCTGCGCTTGGTCGGTTGGCGCGCGTATTTACTCAAATATTCTGGAATATTCTGGATGTTTTCGTGGAAGAGCCCTATATAAAGGCGCTGCAATACTGATATTGAATTTGGCGAAACAAGCGAAACTTCGGAGCGGAATAAAGTGAATTAGTGTGCTTAATTATTGGTGTTTTAAACTTTAATTTGTGTAAAGAAAATTAAAGTGTTAATTTAGGTAATCCTATCGGCAATTTTTATTGCCACGAACCTCAAGTCCGTAACAATTGGTGTCAGAAGTGGGATAAAATCATGCCGATTTTACCCATAGAGGAAACGGAGGGTGTCCGTACCCGCAGTCAACGCCAGCATGAGACGGACCAGAGGAGATTTGGTGGTGCAACGCCGCAGACGTCGGAGGGCCAACTGCCAGCCACAGAGGCTGCGGGACCGTCAGTAGCTCCTACATCGGCAGCACCTGACTTGGGTGCTCTGATGGCGATGCTACAGGAGCAGCTGAAGCGCGGACGAGAGAAACAGGCCCGTCTGTTGAAAGAGCAGCAGGAGGAATAGGCTTGCCGACAGGAGAAACAGGTCCGTCGTTTGGAAGAGCAGCTGCGGGGCGGACAAGAAGAACGGGTCCGACGTTTGGAAGATCAGCTGCGGGGCGGACAAGAGGAACAGGCCCGTCGGTTGGAAGAGCAAATGCTCCTCATGAAGGATCTTCACGCTACCTTCGGGAAGGAGATAAAGGAGGTTAAGGAAAGGGTTGCTCAGCATGACAACCGCCTGTCGGAAGCTGAAACCCAAATCGCGAAGGCTGAAACCCAAATCAAGGAAGCTAAAACCCAAATCGACCAAGTAAACAATCGGGTAGGCAACGTGATGGCTGATGTGAAGAAAACGCTGGACGATCTCAAACGGGGGGATGGAACTACACCTCCCGTGGTATCTACAACACCTTCAGTACGTGGATTCAAAGTGCCGCCGTTCGACGGGACTTCTTCCTGGGCGGCCTACAAAATCCAGTTCGAGGCTATTATGAAGGCAAATGGCTGAAATAAAAGTCAGGGCATGACTGCTCTCACACTAGCCTTGCGCGACAGGGCCTTAACTGTTCTAGAAGCTCTCAGTAAAGAAGTGACTTACGAGCAGCTCCTTGAGACATTGGAGGCTAGATATGGCTACGCTCACCTGGAACACGTCTTTCGAGCGCAGCTTAGAGATCGCGTGCAACGCAGCAACGAAAACCTGCAGCAGTGGGCTCTAGAGATGGAGAAGCTGGTGCGAAAAGCATACCAGTCTGTACCTGCGCTCATTGAAGGGAACCTGGTGCAGACATTTATTGACGGCATCCGCGACCTGGAAGTCAGAGCTGCTGTGAGGCTCTGAGGCTTACGTTAATATTTTGCATATATTTGGTTTACTAAGAACATGATATCATCAAGATCAAATAGCGTAATGCTTTAACAAATCCAAAATAAGATATGAAAAATCTTGCAACCTTCTGACTATACTCTGAAAGCAATATAAAGTGTACCACAATTTAAAAAATATATTAAATATCCTATAGATCTGGGGGACAAATAGTCCGACTAGGCACGTCTGACTTCGACCAAGAGGTCAATTGACGTATTCAACTCGGCTGGGCAGCGTTCAGGAATACAAAACGTAACAAGTCCACATCACATAATTTTCTAATCTTAAAAATGAGAGTAAACTACCAGTGGAATATGCCGGTTATGACATATGGATCAGAGACGTGGACTGTTGGCCAAATAAGGAAGCCTAATTTCTATGTTGGAGTTTCTCTGCATGATAGGATTCGTAATGAAGAAAGTAACAGAGTAACTGATAAATCACAATGCAATTGAACGCCCATGTAGCTTTAAAAACAAACAAAAAAATGATTGCGACGAAAAGTTCTCGAACGGCAGCTTCATACCTTAAGCGAAGTTTTACATGGCCCCTCACTAGATGGAGTAACGAACTGATTAAATGTGCCTGAGGTCGATGGATGAAAATGGTTGAGGGAAAAAGGTTCTCGAGTGGCAGCCTCGTACCGGTAGGCGTAGTGTAGGGCGACCCCCCACTAGATGGAGTGATGACCTGGTAAGACATGCAGAAAGTTGATGAATGTAGGTGGCCCAGAACCTTGCTTTGTGACATTCCTTGGGGGAGGCCTATGTTCAGCAGTGGACTTGTGAAGGGCTGTAATGATGATGATGATGATGAAGATATGGGGTAGAGGGTGATGTTTTATGTGATACACGTTAAAAAGTGAAAACCGGCTATTGATTCATCAAAAATCTTGTTCTTTATCTAACCATAATGAAAAGTCTAAGAAAATATCATGTGAATAATAAAACTATTAATGAAGTAAAAGCAACTTCAAAAACTGTAACCACTAAAATAATTTCTAAGTAATAAATAGCTTCTGACGTAGGTGCTAAGATATAGTGTATCAAAGTATTACGAGTAAAGCTCCAACTTCTGAAGCTATTATGTATAAATTGTTTTATTTTTGTCGTTTTTGAAATCGTTTTATTAAAATTTTAAATTGACCGTTTTAAGCGATATTAGGAATATCACACGTTCAAGGTGACAACTGCGAGTATATTGTCTTTTAAATAGGTACATTAAAATCTTCATTCCCTATTTTTCACCATCGGACTTTCCTTTAAGTTTATGTACCCCTTAAGTATAATCGATCAAAAAAATAATCACTTAAATCGATCCATCCGTTTCCCAAAAATCGCTGAACATACATAAAAAACATATACGTTGAATGAACCTTCTCGTTTTTTTATTATTTTTCGTTAGTTAATAACGATTCATATTACACTGTTTTATATTTTACATATATTTAAATTAAAAACTTTTATATTGTTCAGAAATTACAATAAGTGCTGATATTTTACTCTGTTTTGCTATCTACTGAAATATGCATTATTTTTCATTATAAATTGTTAAATATATTATTTACTTAAGTGAATATAAAATGTAATTTGAAACAAATTTACCGCAAATTTCGGTATAATAATATTCTAGAATTCACTGTATCTCTGTACCGAAGTATGGCTAGGTGCGTTAATTAGAATCCTTCCTTGACGGGCTACGTCGTAGTGGTTTAGTTGCGGTTACGCTGACACCCTCACCTCTCCATTAGAACGCTGTGTAGCCGGGTTAATGACCAGTTTGCGTGTTACCGCACTACTTCACGCTTATTTATACGATGAGGCGTACAAACCTGGGCCCGACATTCAAGTGTTACAACACACGGTGCGACCTATCAAATTTCCATTATCAGCAAGTTTCTGAAGGCGAGCCTGAGGTTATTATTATGTATCGCTCTTATCGTAATATACAAATATTAGCATCGATTGCGCTGATGTAAGACTGCGTTGTTAGCAATTAATGTTTATGGTAAATTACTAATATTCATTAATTGTATAACACGTGTATATAACTAATATTGAAGATTCTGTGTAATATCGAAATAACTGCCTTTTATTGAGCTCAGGAGGTTATTTGCATGCCATTAAGGCGTGAATAATTACTTTTAAGCTTTTGTGTGTGTGTGTGTGTGTGTGTGTGTGTGTGTGTGTGTGTGTGTGTGTGTGTGTGTGTGTGTTTTATAGGATTTGGGTGACAAAAAAACAGTCCACCTGATGGTACATGTACAATCGATTACGAATAAAAATGCAGATGCATTGTCACCCGAGAGGACTAAGATGGAATGCCTCGTTTCCAGTAACATGGGTCTCCGGTTCTCTATAGTAATCATACGAAACACAGCAGCGTTGAACTGCTATTTTACGCTGTTATTCTGTGAGAGTGTGGTCCATTCCCTGTCGAGCGACCTATTGGTGCTACAACTATACTATTAATATAGCAGCAGCATGGCTCTACTACCGTCTTTCTATCTGTCCGGGCTAGTCTTCGGAAAGGTCCAACCGATTGTAAAGAAAATTAACGAACAGATAGATAGCTATGTTAGTGATTTAAGCTTTCCATCCATAACAGCCTACGAAAGTCCACCGATGAACATAGACCCGTCCCATATATTGTGTCATATGAAAGATTTTGCCATAGTTGTCACGCTTGGCAATAGAACTTTTTTATTTTTTGAGGTGTTATCAGCTGCTGGCATTTTATTTTTTTGTATCCCTCTGTCGCTTCTTACGACACCTACGAGACGATAAGGGGTAGTGGATATTCTTACAACACCACTACACAATTAAAAAGCCTTGGAGAACTTTTTTGTGAAATTGAAAAAAATATAAAATAAGTAGTTCTGGATGATACCTTGAAACTAAATGACGTCACATTAATAGCTCCAACCAAGGCAAAGCCGGGCGGATCGCTAGTATAAAATAATAACTTCCACTGTTTTGTTTTTTACATACCTTCCTATTATGTAATAATTTTTTAACCCTTCGATCCCCATAAAAATCCGATGCAGTCGCATGCGCCCGGCAAATCCCGAGCGGTCACATGCAACCGCACCCACCCGCAGCACTTAAAACCATTAAAAGTTATATTTAGAGACTACTTTTCTACGAAAAAGTTTGGCATTATAAAATCTATACAAAATTCTTTATATAAAAGTCAGGTTTTACATCATTACAAAAAGACTATTGTATTTTGATAATTAAAACAAAACATACCAAGCGAATGTCGGCAGTGTGAAAAACACCATTATTTCGATATATATTACTCGAAATTATTTACGTAAAAGGATAAATTATATTCACACAAAACTTTCATTAGAATTTTGTAATAAAACACTATACTAAAACACTAATAAAACACTGGAAAAATCCAAAAATCAACTTAATAACATTCACGCGAAAATGGCGTACGAAATTAACGTAAATTATAAATAATTATCCATAAGATAACTTGACTTTTTGTTGCACTAGAGTATAGAAAATTTCATATTGATTCTATAATGTCAAAATTCTTCATAGAAAAGTATTCTATAAATACAAGTTTCTGTGGGTGTGCGCGGTCGAATTCCACCGCTTAAGTAAGTTTAATATAAAGGGCAAAACTTTTAATTTACTATTGAATGGTTTTTCATATTTTTAATATAAAAAATAATATTTTAAAATCGATTTTAAAAACATCTGACACTTGATATAATTAAGGCATTGGATATTACATTCCTAAAAATTCTTACCGACTAATAATTTTACCGCCTGCATCAGTCTTATTTCACTCCTTTATCTTCGACAACTACCTTTCCATTTCATTATAAAAATTTGTAACCTTTATAATAAAATCAGGATCTGTGTGATTTTGTGATTTTGTGTGAGGTCTTATTTAACTTTTAGACCCTTTTATACCGTTTTGTTAGCTCAGCTCTTTCGTCTTTCTATTAACACAAGTGTTAAAATAAAAAAAAATTGATTAACCGACATAAATATGAATAAAATGAGAACAACATCAATGTGGTCGAAGTCAATTAAATACGCATTATTAAGGATGACTCAAAAACTACTAGTCAGATCTTGATCAAATTTATTAGGGTCACATGGAAGCACCAACTTTGAAATAAAAAAAAATCATCAAAATTTATCTATAAAAAAGTTATGAGGTAACACACTTAAAAAGCGCAGTCGATTGGCATTTACATGTTGTTTATGCACATGAAGTGTCTTCCGTATTGTCGGTTGTTATTAGTTACACTTTTAATAACAAGTTACTCTTTAGAAAATGTATCGTAAATATAAAAGTTTGCAAATTGTACTAGGTAGTATTCCTTAAAAATATATGGTCCTCCTATTTAGGGTTCCAGTAATTTACCAACAAACTATTAAAACTCGTCTCTCTGTACTGTCCTAACTCAAACACGACGTATAGAGTTTTGACACTCCTCTGTCGCCTCCTTTACATCCATAAACTTACGCATACATAATCGTCGCTTAAGGGTATTTTTTTCTATATTCTTTAATTTTTTCTATATTTCAAAACAACTGAAGCATTCCTTTCTTAATCCTGGTCGCACATCATCTTGCAAACCACACATACATTTTCAGATTCAGAAGATTCAGACCTAACATACTCCTTAAGGATGGCATTTCTACATCATTTATTCTACTCTCGTGCTTCTTTTGCCACACTCAACTTTCATTACCACACATTTAGGTTAGAGACTAACACAGCACTGTGAATTGCCATACTTGCCTTTTTTGACACATTCTGACTTCAAATTTACTCTATTTCCCGCATTCTCTCGTTTTTCTATATCTTTATCATATCTACCACCCCTGATTAAAACACATCCCAAATACACAAACTTATTCACTTGCTCAACCAACTCTGATTCTATTCTTAATTCACATATCATTTTACTTTCTTCCCTTTAAAAAACCATCACTTTCGTCTTTCTTGTGTCCACTTTCATTCTCCTTTCTTTTAATTACTTGTTCGTTACTATAAACATCATTTTAATTTCGGCCACCGACAACGCAAAAATGACTTGATCATCAGCGTACAAAAGGCATTTGGCGCTTATCATCGATTCTCAACCCTCTTTCTTCACCTTTCAAAATTTTAAACAACTGTTCATAAATAGGTTGAAGAGCTACGGGGAAGCTACATAGTCCTGCCCTGTCCCTTTGATCCTGATATAAGCACTAGAGTCCCTATAATGAAAACCCATCGCTCAACCCATATGAGTTCAATGTTTGCTATAACACATCCCTGTCTACTCGATAATAAGCATTTTCCAAGTCCATGAACGCACAAATAACTTTCTGGTTTTTCGCCAGAAGCTTCTCCGCGATTATGCGCATGGCATAGACTTCCGTACATCCCATTCCTATTCTAAATCCAGCTTGCACATCCTAAATTTTTCCATGAGTTTCTTTCGGGACGTTTTCAATTAACATCTTAGCTTACAGTTTTCCCACAATGCTAAGCAGGCTGATACCACAGTAGTTTTACAGTCTGGGGATATAACGGCTTTACACCAGTTTTCCGGTACCCGCTTCAGTTCCCAACACAAATTGAACAATGTGTACAGCAGGCTTGCCACCACCCCTTCTCCAGCCCTATTTCGAGAGAAACTCTGTCTTTATTTTGAGAGATACTCTGTCACATCCGGCTGCCTTACATGGTTACATGCTTTTCATTGCTTTTATTAATTCATCTTTATTTATCTCCTTCTCTCTTTACTCTTATTTCGGATTTTTTGTTTTGTGACATACTCCTATTTGTTAACATTATGTTTAATTTTAGGCACTATACATACAGAGAACTCTGTTTAAGGATGAACAATGTAGTATGATTATATTACCACATAATTGTGTTTTAGTTACATAACACGTCGAAACTGTGACTAATTGCAGCCCATACACGGTTGTCCAGTATATCTAAATATAGAACCTATTTAATTGTAAAACTGGTAATATCTTGTTAAATGTATACCTGCAAAATTTTATTGAATACAAAAAAAAAATGTGGGAAAAATATACAAATAAGTTTAAAGTGACAGCCCATCTGGTGGTAAGCGGCTACTACAGTCGTAGGTACTTGCGACTAATTTAAAGCAAAACAGACTACAGTTATAGGCACTTGAGGACTCAGATAGAAAAATCTCACATCTTGTCATTCTCTTAGAAAAACTCTTAGAAAACAACAGTAAAAGCACTACATATAAATGGATAAGTAACATATATAAAACATAAACACTCACGCCTGTCACCCAGAGGGGTAGGCAGAGACTACAGACTTCCATTTGGCACGATCCTGACACACCTCTCTCACCTCCTTCACATCCATACACCTCCGCATACATGCTCGTCGGTTAAGGGATAAGTGTAAAGGTAAAAACAACTAAAAGACTAAGCGTGGCAACTATGGCAAAATCCACCCATGAGGCAATCTATGGGGGAGGCCTACAGCATATTATCTATAGCTTATGTTCAATAGTGGGCTTTTATAGGCTGTAATGGATGGATGGATGGAAAGGTAAAAAAGGTAATTTAAACAGACGCACTGCTCCAAAGTGATGGCAAAAAAGGAGCCCTCTCACCTACAAAATTGACCACAAAATTGTGTATTATATATTTTTATTATACTTTATGTTCCAAGTCCCTTGTTTAAATATCGCAATAATGAAAATAGTTTTAAACCAGGATTAAATTTGGTTTTAAGATTAAATTAAGATTTAATTTGACCATGGCGATGTAAGAATATTTACTATTATATATCGTCCCGTGGGTGTCATAAAAGGTAACAAAGGGAAACTAATTTAAAGAATGGCACCAGAGTCTTTTTACAATAATTAAAAAATAAACAACGGTTACAAATCTATGCTTGATATGCGGTTTGCAAAGCGTGACAATTAAGCGTGGCAAATATCCCCTAAATGAATTAAATAATTTTGATAGGCCGATGGTAAGACAAAATTATTAAATTACTTTAATGTTTCCTTTTTTTGTTTCAGATTGGCATAATATGAAGCAACATACAATTTACAAATGACAGGGACACGAACTTGAACAGCTAAAACAAAAGAGTTTACTTAAAATTATTATAAATAGTTACTTCTGTAGCTGTTGCGTAGGTGCCAAAAATGTCTAATGCCGAATTTAGAAGATAAGGTCCTGTAGACAATGCACAGTTACCTTGAAGCGGCTACTGCTACGACATTAGTCCAAATTTTGTTTTCATTCTCAGGTAAATTGTCAATCTAAAACTGGCAATACATATACCTAGTTAACATTATAATAAATAAGGTCTGTTTATGTGATTTTGTTCATTAAGTTAATTTAACTTTCTCAAGTAATATTTTATCTTTAAATTATACTTGAAAGAAACACTTTGTTTCTATTGTTCAATTTATGTTGGAAAGTTAAGCAGGTACCGGGAGACTGGTGTTGTCGTTATAGTCCCAATATATAAGGGAAAATGGTAACAGCGTAACAGCAAAACACAGACAAATGTATAAGCTGGATTACTATGGCTGTAAAAGGAACGGGATGTATGGATTAACCACCAACATGCTTGCTTGATCACGGGAAGTTTTTGGACAGAGTTCAGAGAGTTTGAGTCGTCGATCGAAATAATCTGAGCATTATACTGTATAATTAGGAATAGTGAGTATATGTCATCTCACGAGTAAAAATAATAAAAAGTAATAATTATAATTATTGATAGGAGTGTTGCATTATTGTAAAATGAGCTGTTCTATGCCCATAGTAACATGCATATATATCATCAGTAGGATAATTAGATGAGAATCGTATAAAAAAAATTGAGGTGTTTTCGGTACTCATGCGCCGATTCCTCCTGGACTACTGTCCCTTCCCCATATTTTGTGGGGTGTATTCCTAAATTTATAATATTGTAACTAACTAGATAATAAATAATAATAGTAAATAAGAGCCGTGGTAGCTCAGATGGTTAACGCTCGCTGTAAATATAACAGAACGCGAGTAACCCGGGTTCGAGCCCCGCCGGCACCAAAGAAATTGTTAATTGCAATTTTAAGTGCTGATTTACCACGTGCTCCGCGGTGGAGGAAAACATCGTGAGGAAACCTGCATGTCTGAGGAATTAAGAAAAAAAAAATATTTCGAAGACATGTGAAGTTCGCCAACACGCCTTGGGGCAGCGCGGCGGACACTTCCTTGCCCTAAAACCCCCTCAGATAAGAGGGGAGGCCTGTGCCCAGCAGTGGGACGTATATGGGCTGTAACTTTACTTTACCTTTTTAACTAACTAAGTTACAATATTATAAATCTAATCTAATAAAATAATATAAAATATGTAATATTGTAACGTCCACAGAAATTTAAATTGGCCTTATTATTTAGATTTATGTGGTAACGTCATATGATGTTCATATATTCCTACAGTCGTAGCGCGACTACTAATAATGAGATCTCGGGTTCGAGTCCCGGGTCAGGCCAAAATAAGTTATTGGCTTTTTCTGAGAAACGAGGCGTTGATCCTGCGGCTGATCTCCCTCCCATTGTTCCGAATTCCCATCCCATCGGACTATGAGAGTGAGGAAATAGAAAATGCAACTTTATTTGCGTATACACTCGTGCTCTATAACATTGTCCTGCGGAAATGCCTAGTCTCCATTGAAACTAACGCGACATGAAAGATGAGACCATTTGTGATATTACAAATGGAAAATAAAAATAAAAGTCTTTTCGAAACCAAAATTAAATTCGAATATTACATGAGCTTTTATTTGAAGCTACAGTTGGTATAGTATCGCAATAGAATGATCTTTGACTATTGAAAAAAATCAAATTGGGAAAAATACTAGATAACAGAATATTATATGTCATCTTCCTTTTTTAATTGGCAAAAATAGCAATTCAATTATTTTTATTACCAGTGAACCAGATATTTTTTTAAAAATCCGTTAGAGTTCTTTAAACAAACAAATTATTATCGATTTTTTACATGTAAAATTAATTAAGAGTCTATTAAAATACTCAGGTAAAATCCCCCATCTTCAGAGAAACTTTTTCAATAAATCCCAACTTCTTCATAAAATACTTGTAAGTCTTGCTAATTATTACAATATCAAAAAATTCTAACAACAATTCTTGTCAATATTTGACTTTAGACGCTTATTTAAATTACAGAAAGAACCAAGTTAACAATTTCTGATAAAACTATATTTAAAATCGATAAAAGGTATAGAGAATACAATTTCGGAGCAACACCACTGAAATTGAATTTAAGTAAATTTTTCTTGGGTACATTTATATTCTATTCATTTTAAGGTTGGTAATACGAAACTCCGTTTGTTTAAAACGTTCATTATAGTATTGCTAGTATGAGTTTTGTATCAAATATTGTAGTGCATTAGATTTAAATTCATAACGAAAATATTTTAAGGTTTTTTTTTAATATACACTCAATTTGAGATTGTGACGTTACCCTTATAGGCTTTTAACCAACATCAAAAAGAAAATTGTGAATGAATTCGACTTTGTTTTGCATATGAAGTGATATATGGTAAAATTTAGGTATAGATATTTATTTATCTTTATTAGCAGTCCTATAAATATTTTAATGTAATCCGATAATAATAGTAGTCTGCATACATTTTAAATAAAGTTATTGTACTGGGATAATTGCAGCCTAAAAAACAAATTCATGTTTACATAGTGTTTCGTTTAGAAGTGAACTTAATTTCCTTGTGTTTATTCATATCTTAGGGCAGGTGTTAGTATATAGTATTAATATTATAGTTTTCTTAACGTTATATTTCTTTATTATAAGATACTACGTCAAGTAAGTAACAACGATACAGACGGCGGAAGCAGCTGTGTCGTTCGCGTGCTGTTTACCAATTTATCACTAAGCTGATTATATATAGGCTCTTTCTTGTGACGTGCTTTATGACCTTGTTTGCTCTCCTTCCATTGTTTAATACTACTTTATTTACACACCTTTTAAATCCTAGACGAGACGACGGAAATTTCTCGCGTCAACATCGTAGACGTCGTAATTACTTTCAACATTTTCCTTGCATTTCTTTAGTATTTTCCTCTATTCGCATTATAAATACGAATACAAAATTCAAATACTCGTATAACCATTTCAATAAAACATTCAAGCTTACATAGTAAATATTTACAAAAAATTTAATCCAAAGTAAAAAACAATATACAATATTTACTTTATTACTCAAATTTTCTGCTAAAACACAGTAGGCTAGGCCTCTTCGGTCACGGTCTGTAGTATTTAGTATATTTTAACAAAAGTGAAGCTATTAACTGATTGCAAGTAGTACAGTATAATTTATAAAGATAAAATTGCTTGAATTTGCCTGCTTAAATATATACATACAACAGCTAGAAATTCAGAAGAAACCTAGACTGTGTATAGCAAAGCTACAAAATAAATTGCATAAAAGTAAACAGGAGTCACAAAAGGCGCACCGCAAATTGTGTTTTCAGTGCTATGTTCGGAGCGCAGGTGGTGAAACCGGCCTTAAGCTCAAGCGGACCGCCGCCAAATCCGTATACGACTTTAATTTAACTTCGCTCCGTGTATAATATTGTCCTTGCACTTAAATTTGAATAATAATTTGAGCAAAATAATATATAAGCATAACCTTTTTTAAATGTGTATTTTTATTAAAAAAACTTTTGGTTATATATTAAACAAATTTTTGGCGAAACTAAAAACAAGAAGGCCTGGTTCTGGAAGAAAGTCTTCTACCAAACTACAGAACGATCTCTTTCTGGTGAGTCAAGCGTTGAGAAATTACAAATCTTCATATGTGTACCTCAAGAACAATGTCTTAAAAGTATTAAATGCGCAAATTAGTCTATGAACGTCAGAAATAGGCTTCTCGCTGCTAATATACGCAGTCCTCGCCCAGCCCGCGACCCTAAACTACTCCGTGAGCAGCGAGTTGCCAGGCTTAACTTCACTTGAAACTGTATATCACGAACTCAAGAAGTGAAGAAGTGTATTACGTGTAGTAGCGGTGTGAGTTAGAATCGACCCCATAGTTTCTCGTGTATGTAATAAGAGGCAACAAAGGTAGACTGAGGCAGGAGGTGTACAGCAGCATTTTCTGATAACAGCAAAATAACAAACAAAAACTGCGGTTGCCAGTTCATTCACCAGTCGTAACAACTATGGCAATATAGTCCCCATAGCGAGTGTTGCAAATAAACAGCCTTCAGTCCTCACCGACCCTGCTATTTCTGACTACGAGGGCGGCACTGAAAATTTCGGGAATCAAGGAAGTGACACAACATTACTATTTAAAAATGTATTTATTGCTTTTCGAGGAATTCTCCGCGAAATTTGACACATTTTTCCATACGATAGAACCAATCATTGAAGCAACCATTCCATTCGGAAGTTGGGGTCTCCAAAATGGCCGTTTTGTAGGCGTCCACAGCTTCTTCAGGCGATAAAAATCTCTGTCCACGCAATTTATTCTTTATTTTAGGGAAAATATAGAAATCATTAGGGCTTAGTCGGGGCTGTATGGTGGATAGTCTAATAATTCTATGTTTTCTTGCTCTAAAAACTCTTTTGTTCTGTGTGCGGTGTGAGAACTCGCATTGTCATGATGGAGGATAATGCGGCGGTTGCAGTTCTCTTTACGGAGTTCAGAAACGACCTGTGGCAAATAAATGCTAGCATACCATACTGCATTAACCGTTCTTTGTCCCTCAAGAGGAATAGTCGTAACATGACCGGTTTTGGAGACAAACTTGGCCGCCATTTTTTTTTGCAACACTCCGTGAACGAACAATTTTTGTTGGCTTTAACTCATTTTCGAACACCCAAACTCGTGACTGGTTTTTTGTTTCGGGTTCGTACGCATATATCCAGGATTCTTCACCTGATACGATGTTGAGAACAGCATTTGAGGATCCTGCGTGGAATCTTTCGAGAGTTCTGACGCACCAAGTAACGCGAGCCGCTTTTTGCTTTTCACAGAGCGTATGCGGTATCCATCGGGAAAACAACTTTTTTACACCTAATTGTTCATGAAAGATTATTTGTATTTGACTCATGCTAATGTCTAAAGTTGCCTGAATTTCGCGGTATGTCACATGTCGATCTTCCTCAATCAGCTTACGCACAGCATCAACGTTTTCTTCGTTGACTGCAGTTTTTGGACGACCTTAACGGGGGATCATCACTGAGCTTGACACATCACGTTGAAATTCAGCAAACCAGCGATAAATTGTGGTTTTTGATGGGGCTTCATCACCAAATGCAGAAATCATCCGGTCAATACACTGTTTTTGTGTTAAACCACTTCGAAAGTCATAATAAATCATCGCTCTTGAATTTTTTCGAGTCAATTCCATTATGTCAACGACTAAACAAGTTTGACAAAACCTTGTGACAAGACCGAGAATCTTTTTTTTAAATAAAAAAATGGTATTCGATTTTTAAAACCAAGGAGTTTTCAATTGAAAAAGATTTTAATATGACAGGAACAGTAGAAATATTCCATTCCCGATACTTTTAGTGCAGCCTAGTACGGTGAAGATCATGGTAACGGCGGGGAAAGAGTGCTACAAATCACCAGTTTTGGTTTGGTTGCCACCTAAGACGACTTGAACTGGCAACATATAACAAACGCACCTTGAGCGCTGACGAGAAAAACTAGAAGAAGCTGGAAGAAGAGATAGACAAGTCGCTGAGATATTATAAAATTATCTGAAGTCAGAAGAGGGGGAGCACAATCATCGAATCCAGCAAAATATTGTGTGAGGATGACACGGTGGTAATGGAAGATTTCAACGCAAAACTAGGCACAAGAGGGACTCTTTATGATGAACACTTTCTCCCAGAATTGGCCTAAAGTTTATTGTTCGAGCCCCGACGGATAGATAAAAAATTAGATTGACTTTATTATGATGACTAGACTGCAACTGTTCATTAAAGTCTCATTTACAGTAAGTTTAAAGACTGGCAGCGATCACCGAATGGTGAGAGGCACAATGAATCTAGATGTTAATTTGGAGACGTCACGTGTAATGAATTGAACGCTATGTTTTTATTGCGCTCTTATTCAAAGCCACGAAAAGCTTAAGCTCGAGTTACAAAATCGTTTTCAATAAAGGTCAATCGACGGACTCAAGCTGGTTGAGAAGCTTTCGGGAGATTACGACACATCTTCTCAGGTATGCTTCAATACTTGAAAACGAGATTGTACAACCAGTGTGTTTTGACAATGATAGCTCATGTATCTGAGACGTAGTCTTTCTCTGCTTTAAGCGTATGATAAAGCTCAAAGTCGCTCAGCGAGCTATGGAGAGGCTTTACTCGGTGTTTTTCTGCAAGATAAACCTAAAAATGAGGATACCTGCGGTAGTAAAACCATAGTAACCGACATAGCCCAACGGATTTGTAAGCTAAAGTGACAGTGAATTGAAGAACCGACAAACGATGAGGAAGAAAGATTCTTGAGATTATTGAGCAGCCTCGTACGTGACGAGCTGGTAAGACATGCAGAAAATCAATGTATGCAGGATGCTCAAGATCGTGCTTTGTGATATTTCTCTGAGGAGGATTTTCAGCAGTGGCTTTTGAAGGGCTGTAATAATGATGATGATGATGATGATAATGAACTCAAGAAGGCTGGGATAGGGTATTGTTCTTTTTTTTATAGAATAGGGTGACAAACGAGCACACAGTCCACCTGATGGTAAGTGGTTGCTGCAGCCCATAGACATCTACATCTATACTCCATTAAAAATCAAAATGCAGATGCGTTGTCACCCGTGAGGACTGAGATGGAATGCCTCGTTTCCAGTAAAAAGGGTCTCCGGTTCTCTACACTCACCATACAAAATACAGCAGCATTAAGCTACTATTTCACGCTGGTATTCTGTGAGAGCGTGGTCCTTCCCCGGTCGAGCCGACCCATTCGTGCTACAACTATACTACTAATATAACTGCAGCATGGCTCTACCATGTATAACCGATGAAGCCATGATATTTTTGTACGGTGAGACCGTCATCGGCCAGTACTACGAGGAGAACGCTTTGCAAAGGCAAATTTTGAAGAAATCACACCTTACGGTGTGGGCTCTGTTGTTTTGAGCAGGAAAAAATTCGTTGGATCATATAGAGTTAATCTTCATCGAAAACAGCAAGTACTGGACACCGATATATAACGGAAGCTTTAATTCCTCGTGCACAATCAGTATTGGCCGCTCTTGATAAAAACTCAATTTTTATGGACAACAACGCTTACTCCCACTGGCCTGGCGTTGTGGCCGGCTTGAAGTCCTGATCTAAATCTCATACAGAATACAGTAGCACATTCTAACGAGTGAGATTAGTACAGCTTGTTCCGTACAAAACCAGAGAGCTGAAGGATGTAATTACCGTGGAGAAGGAACATATTTCCCAAGAAACAATAAGATATATCGCTAGCAGCCGAGACGAATGCAGGCTATGATTTCGACAAGAGGGGGTCACACTCTATACTAAACTTTTATCTGCTTTCACTTTGTTTAAAAACTACTTAGGGAGGACGTACACTACTTGCACTTTGAGTTTTAATATTATATCTCATTAATTTTGTTAAAAAATTATGATAAAACTGAAAAAAATTATTCCTTGCTTATTAATTTACAAAATTCTGAGCATAAAAGTACCTAAATAGCCAAACAATCTACAGCTATAAATTTGGTTCCTTGCTTAGATGCCCATTTTAATAACAAAAAAGTTTATAATCTGTGTATTTTATTATTTAAAGAAACTTATTTACATTAGCATTTTAAGCCTCCAAGGGCCTCATAGTAATTTAAGACAAAATATACATATAAAATTTAGACTACAATAAAATTATCCATTTATTTTTCAAATACTGAAATACATATTAGCATCATCGTAGTAACAAATACTTGGGGCGAGCAAATGCAATAATGTAAAATTTGCATAGACAGGAGTTCACCCGCACGCCGGTGCGCATTACGGTATGAATACGTAACACAGTTACATCGATATATACCGCCCGAAAATATTGTTCTCATAAGCGACAACCCATTTGCTATTTTCCTATTTTTATCGGGATAAAAAAGGGAGTCTTGTTACAATAGCTACTGTTATTGGGATTTATTAAGTTGTTCCCAAAAACTGTTATTCCATACTCTTGTGCAACATACACTGACTGTAATCTTCTAAAGATTACAATTTATTTTATATCAAATTAAAATGCTATATATTTTGTATGCATTCCTGTGTAGGGACAGGTCCATAAAATTTAGTGCAACCTTCGTTTGAGCATAGGTTATGTCCTTACTATTAAACATAGTTATTACTAATTGTTCATTCAAAATCAAGTTAAACTTATCACCTCCACCATGTTTAAATAAATCGTAAGACCGATTAAAAATTAACCATGCTTATAAAAAGAAAGGTCTCGAATTCACGCCTCCGTTAAGCTTTTGTGATGCGGGTGTCGAGAACGACGATTTCACTGCAGCCTTGTATGCCAAATGCACCGTGAAATTGCCTATTTTCCGCGTGGTTTTATTTATTTATTTCATTCACCAAAAATATTTTCTTTATATATTCATATAAGCGTTTGAAATTTTTATTATAACAAAATGTACACACTTGTACAAGAAAATCAATAACATAAATAATATACACATAATAAATACAACCCTTTCGTAATCAAATTTGCTCAAAAATTATGCTTTCTTAAATTTAAGCAAACACTACACATTGAAACCACTTATACATATTTTTATCGCGTTTAATTAACTTATTTTTAATTCCCGATGTTTCGGGTATTTTACAGCACCTATGTTTACGGGGGGGGGGGGGGACCGAGATGTTTGACGTCTCAATGTCATAGTTAACCTTTAGTTTTTGAATATTAACGTGATAAGGGGAGTACTCGTATCTTGAAGTCTTGCAGTGGTATGATTGGGTTCGGATTTAATTTTGTTTATTATAGGATCCCAAGCAGATGGCAGCACCCATTTATCAGGATTTGGGGTTTATCAAATCTGGTGTAATGGTGGGGACGATATTGAATATGTTCTGCAGTCTAAGTTCAAGATCTTCAAGAAGAAATCCAAACCTAAGCATACTTGTTCTGCGTAAATCGGACCAAAAATTAATATAAGAAAAATGAAGGTAGTTGGGCTAACTACGACATTGGGATATCAAACATCTCAGTCCAACCTGTGACCATGGGTGCTGTAAAGCACCCGAAACGTAGGGAATTAAAAATAAGTTAATCAACCACGATAAAAAAATGGTTTTATTCGCAAACAATCGCAAAACTTAGACTATGAATTTTAAATGTGTGAACTGTGCTAGGGTTGCCAACTCTACGATTTTTGTAAATACATTTTTTATTTTTATATTTCATCCTACTATATTAGGGTTTCGAATACTACTACTACTTCTATTGGTGTGATAATGTTAATGTAAAACACACAAACAAGTATGGAGTTTAAAAGCAAAAAAATATTGCTTTAAAAAGAATCATAGAATCATCGCCGTCCACTATATTTGTGTACCTCGTAAATGCTAGTACAACCCTAAAGGCAACCCTAGTTGGTAACCGCTTTTAGATTTGTGAAGTTAATCAAAATTCAGTAGTATCACCCATAAATTAAAGTTTCAATTGGGACATCAGCATTTATCGAGATACATTACCACACTCGAAACGGAAACTGATTCATTTCCGATGCATGGTTGCAGCTCTTTGTGCGTCTGTCGACTGTGAATTGCTCACGTTTTCAACATTTGATTGCGACATCAATACCTTCGTAATATTTTTGCCGCAGCTATTCTCAGCCTAAAGCATAATTTTCTTAAATATAAATGTAGAATAAAGAAAAATTTTTATTTTTAGTTCAAAACAAATAAGTTTTGTAAAATAATTTAATAATTCCGAAGGGAAACTGGTGTCTTTCAAACTCAGTCGAGAGTTAAGACTGCAAAACAGATGCTGACTGGCATATCCCTGGCGGGCACTCGCCTCTGTCACGTAGTAATACCGTCTGCAAAATGCAACAATGCATAAGAATTCAATCTTATATTTCACCTATATACGAGTATGTCCCACTACACTATATTTAAATATTTTTATAAACGTCGGTCACAAACTACACAAGTTTTTGTAATTAATTTACATTACGTTTTTAAACTATTTATACTGTAATACTAATAAGTTTTACTCAACCGCGCGTTTAAGTTTACATAACGTTAGGCAAACGCAGTGTTGGGTGAAGCCTTACTAGAACTCAGGATTACTTTGTAGCAATGAATGGAGAAGGCCTATTTTCAGCAGTATACTTGTGATTAACTGTAGTGATAGTGATTTGAGATATATCTTTAAAAATTTGTTAATTTTTATATATACAGAATGGGTCCCACATATATGCAATAAATGAAACCATATACTTGTTATCGCCTTTGCTGACGATATACAAAAAATGAACGTAATCGGTCCAGTAATTAGGTCAAAAAGTAGAGTTTTAATTTTAAGCAAATTTGAACACTCTATAGAATTGGGTCACTAAGTGTGATTCAATGAACTTGAATCCTTGAACATTAAAAAGCGACGTTGCCACGCAGTGCAAACTATTGGTATTGCGACATATCGTTGTCTAAACAGAGTGTTCACTTTTACTGAATTTATTTTAATATTTATTTTGTTTGAAAATTTCACTTTTTTATTTTACGGGTTTTAATTTAATATTTAATTTTTCTACACTTCTACGGACTAGTATTACTTGTGGTTTCATTTATTGCATATATGTGGGACCCCATTCTGTATATATATATATATATATATATATATATATATATATATATATATATATATATATATATATATATATATATTGATAAATCTCCTAACGCATTATACTATCGAATAATGCACATGCCACAAGTGCAAGGGTTATTCCGTTTATCCGACCTAATAAATCCAACCTAGGGTGGATACTCGGAATTGCTTGGTTGGAAATGCAGGGTGAATAATTGGAATTCGTATATTATTTTCCTTTAGATTTTTCCCCTTGGCTGTATAATGAATATAGTATAGTTTATAAAAACATAATAGAAACTGGTCCAAGATTTGTAGACATTAGTAGACATTAGCATCCTTATAAAAATACATACATACTTCTTGTTTAAAGCTCAAAACTTAAATACTTTTAATGGTTCAATTGCATATCATTTGATATGATATAATTAATGTCATTTAGGAGATATCTTATGATGAAAAAAAATGTTTTACTGCAATTTGTTTCAATTATATTTTAATGAAGGAGATATTTAAATTAAGTAAGTAATCACGTCAACAGAATCTAGGATATTTTATATTTCATCAAATATCTTAAAACCTATGAAGAATTTTCTAATATAGTAAATGGAAGAATCAAAGTTTATTTTAAGGTCTTTAATAAAAAATTAAAAACGTTTCGTAATTTTTGTTTTAAAAAAAATCATAATTTTTTCAACGCCGCGCCGTCGCAAGTTAGTATTATAAAAACATCATTTCTTCTTATAAAATCTATTAATTTTAATTATTTTTTTATAAAATCTGATTATTATTAATCAGTGTTGCCACCTCTTACGTTAATTACACATCGGCATCGATTGTCTATACTTAAAATTAAATTGTCAATGTCTTGCTGCGGTATGAGGTCCTATGTTCTTTGTAAGTGATAAAGTAGTTGTTCCGTCAAATTTAGTGGAAAATCTCTCAAGGTTTTTCGTTGTAACATGCCTCAGGCATGCTCGATGGAATTTTAAGTCGGGCGACTGGGCAGGCCAATAAAAAACTTGAATATTGTGGTCTCAGAGAGCTGCCGACACCAGCCTCGCCTTATGGGAAAGAGCATTATCGTGCATGAGTAAAAATTCTAGGCCCATTTGGATTCTGTGTAACACAATAATAGGCTCTACTACCTCCTCGTTGTATTTGTGTGCAGTCATGCTGACTTTGATCCAAACGAGCTCGGTTCGTCCAACTAAACGAATTTCTGCCCACGCCATGATTCTCCCGCCTTCGTATGAGTGGACCTTATGAGAGTGCCGTAGACGGCTAACTTTCCATGGAGTTCTCCAAATGCATTTTTTCGTGAATCTAGATGAAACCTAAGCTGGGACTCATAGGTGAACAGCTGAAGACCATTGTTCATCACTCTTTGCTCTCGAGCCCACGAAAGCCGCCGACCGCGATTGCCACGTGGAAGTGCTGGAGCGGTCTTCGAGCATGAAGATCAACTTCATGCAACCACTTGTGCACGTTTTGGTCGCTTGCCAATAGCTGATGATCTTACTGCAGCGTTTGTTAGATTTAGTTGCATCGCTGTGACACTGGGTTAGTCTCTGCATAGTAACATAATATCTACCCGTGAATTGCTTAGCCACATCCCAAGTACTACGATAACATGACCACAACCTTGATATTACGTTTTGGCTAGTGTGTAGAGCCTCAGCAACAACGCTTTAACTTTTTCTTTATATACCCGACGTTTCGAGCACTTTGCAGCACCCATGGTCACGAGGGGACTGAGATGTTCAACATCCAGATGTTATAGTTAACCGCGGTTACCACAGATTAAAATTATTAATTTTTATCCAATCTAGGCAGTATGGACTTATAGTATCTTGAAATTTTTTTTTGAAATTCTATGCCTGGGTTGGGATTTAGTATTATTAATTATAGGATTCCAAGTAGATGGTAAAACCCAGCCATCTTCTCTATTGAAATTAGGTTGTTTTTTAATTTCAATAGCCTCGCGAATCAACCTTGTAAGGAATCGGTGTTCTTTAGCGAGGTTTTGTGTCGATTCTTCACATCAGCTATATGTTCTTTAACGCTGGTTTTAATAGATCTTTTAGTTTGTCCTACACATTCACAATTAAGCTTGTACACTCCAGCATCTTACAGAGGGACATTAAACTTGTCTGATGGTAAAAACTGACCAATCTTCTTAGGCGGCTTTAAGTATGTTTTAATGTATGCTTGATATTGTTTATTATATAAACACAGTATAGAAAACAGTGCGTTATTCATCAAATTTTAAAATGTCATTTATTGAGATACGAATTTATACAGGACATACAATTAGGTCTACTCAGTAACGAAATTATTGTTTGTCATTTCCTGGATATATAGCAGAATTTATAAGTTACTTATTATTATTTAAAACAAGGAAGTTTAATTTGGCTTAAATGCAATACGTAATACGATATTTGTTTAAGTTTATGGTTATTAAAAATTAATCAATCATATATTAAAGTATGAATATATTTTCGGTTGAACTGTACTTGGAACAAAAATCAAAAAGTAAATTCCAATTATCCACCAAATCTAGGGTGGATAAACGAACACGCGTTTCCGAGTATTCACCATAGGGTGAATTTCTTAAGGTAGATAAACGGAATACCCAAATACAAGCGTAAACTCTAAAGTACTCGCTAATTTCCTTATCAATATGTAAAATAAATATTGTTATTTTTTTGGTGAGTGTGGAGAATCTGATCGGTTTTTTTTTCTGGTGTGGAGGCATGCTATCTTAGTCCTCAGTTGTAACAACGTATCCACATTTTGATTCTAAATCTAAAATAGTTGTTGGTATCTATAGACCACAGCATCCACCTATGGTCAGTGGATACTGTGGTCTATAGATACCAACAACTATTTTGTGTACTCCTTTGTCACCCATATTCTACTAAAATATCGAAAGTATCTTTTCAAATTAAACTTTGGATAGTACTCAAACTTAGGAATTAGTTAGAACAATAAGAACGTGGTTATTTTTACTTTACATACATAAGTGACGGTATCGTGGCAAAATTAATTATTTTATGATTTAAAATTATGAACATATCGTCTCAGGTGTTGTTTTCCGGGCAAATTTTGCTTTAAGCCACACTAATTTGTACCTAACATATTGTCTCTACTCTCGTAAGCGCTTTTTATGTTATTCTCGTTAATGCATAATAATAAGGTATTGTTTTAATACTCAAGTTCGTGTAACCTTTACACGCGGTTTAAGTAAAACTTATTTATATTAATAATACCTTTATTAATACTGACATTTATAAGTTATAATACTAATTTAAAAACTAAGTAGGTAATATAATTTTTTTTGATTAATTAAATGTTTTAAATTATCAGAAAATTTATTATTGTTATTGATAGTACATTGAGATATATAAAAAATAATAGAAATTTGGCTATAATGAAAAATATCTGAAAATGTAACACACATACGAATATTATACATAATTTTCTCATGAAATACTATTGTCAGTCGCTGCCTGATTCACACATGCAGGAAATGCGTTATCAGACTGTAGATTTTACTGAAAGTAAAGATAAAATCAGAGTTACCCTCAAGTGCGACTTGAAATGAAGAAGAAGATTTCCTTACTTCAAAAATATATTTAGTGCCTTTATTAATTAATGTTAAAATGTTATCATATTACTATTATTAGTGTCCAGATTTTATGTAAGTTACTTTTAATTCAAAATAGTAAAATATTTCATAACTTTCCTGGATTTAATATTCACATAAATTTAAATTAAAGCGTACCAACTTCAGGTGCAATACGAAACAGTGTATCCTCTAAATAATACGTTAGTCTGCAAGGTGGAAGTTTGTTGAGTAGTATTAAAAGATTAAAAGTCGACAGTTCGCTCAAGCTGTATTGAATTGAAACTGGAAACGATCTCTACTCTGCTGCGACATATACCTACCTATTTGCGATGCAAGCGGCGCGGCGCGTCCGTGGCGAACTTCGCCTAGCGAATGCAAAAATTTAAATTAAAAGCATAAATCAGGCATGTATCGAGTAAGTTTCGAGATTGGTATACATTTGAATCGTTTGCCTCTGAATATGTATTTGTGGGACTGTTTTCATTTTAAAATTTTTGTAAGATGCCTTATAAAGTAAAAAAATATCATTTTTATTATGTAACACATATAACTGAAAATAAGTATTTCAAGTTATTACTTCGTGCTAACCGATCATTATTAAAGGTTAAATTTCTTAAATAATTATCCGGCATCTCTCAAATGAGTGGAATATCTCATGACAAGAAAATTTACTTCATAAATAATTAAGGAGTAAGAATTTCGGCTCAGTATTTTTGAATTAATTGCTTCAAAATATTATAAGTATCATAATTCGATAATATTAATTAAGAATACTTACGAAATTTCAAATTAGAATTTAAATTGTTTTCACATCATCATTTACATTTTAATCAATTAAAATATAATTGTCATTTATTGCCAATTTTTTTATCCTATGTTAAAATTTGTTCATTGGATAAAATACGACATAAACAAATTAAAAATTACATTTATATTAGATTTTATATTCAGTCAGGTCATTATTAATTTGATGGATAGCTTATATGTGACGATTGATAAATTAGCCCTTAATAATATAACGTTTAAATCACCCACACTGAGTCTAATAAAATACATATTACAATAATATTTTAATTACGTTATTATCATAATAAATTTGTGAATGAGAACATATTTTAATATTATTTTTTTATATATAGGAGAGGGACAAACGAGCATACGGCTCACCTGATGGTAAGTGATTACCGTCGTCCATGAACAGCTGCAACACCAGGGGAATTGCAGATGCGTTGCGGGCCTTTTAAAAAGGAATAGGCCCTTTTCTTGAAGGTCCCTACGTCGTGTCGGTCCGGAAAAATCCTTGGTGGTGGTTGATTCCACAAGGAAGTTGTGCGAGGAAGAAAACTTCTTTCAAATCGCTTAGTGGTGGACCGCAGTCATCCAGATGGTATGGATCGTATCGCGTGTTTTGTCGCGATGTGCGATGGTGAAACTGTGCGGCTGGAATTAGTCCGAACAATTGCCATCCTATGAAAAATATATAAAATCATACAAATTGTGATAACAGAGATTGAGATATAATATTATTAAAGTAAAAGTAAAGCGTCCTGTTAAACCCCATTGCTAAACGCAGGACTACTCTTTTTGTGAAGAAAACTAATTTATTTACAGAAAAACTAATAAATGGCTCGGGATTCGAACCTGAGACCTCATAATCAGCTATCGCATGTACAAGTCCTGCTGAAACTTATGATTCACTTGACTGATTTTGATAAAATCGGTGTAAGTTATTTACTTGGGCTAATAATATATACTAAACGGTAATTTTTTGTAAGTACCCGTAGTAATTCAATTTGTGATGAGGTAACGAACAGGCAGACTTTAAAAATGGCTGATTTGGGTTGCATTGACCTTTTCTAGCATACCAAGCTCATTTTCTTAAAAAGTGGTCTGAGAAAGGGAATTGTAGTTATCGTTGTACATATACATTAACATTATATTTTAACAATATATTCCCTACATTTGTAGAATAACAAGGAATGATCATTTAGATTTCTCAAACATAATTTAGAAAAGTATAAATTTATATGTAAGACGCTCTACAAGTCATTGCATTTCTAAAAAATTCCTTAAAACACACTTAAAATAATCATGCTGTGTACTTTCCTGAGAACAATGAAATGAAGTCGTCGTTGTATTTTCTTTTATATTTTACTTTAAAAGCGTATACTGTACATTTATTTGAAATGTCTTCGAGACAATAATTAGGATTGCTCATTCCGATTTCTTAAACATCAAACAAAAAGTATTGATTTAGAAAAAGGACGCCTTTCAATTCATTGCATTTGTTTTATTGTCATTGTTTTGCTCAAAAGATATTCTATGTTAAATTATACGTAAATAAACTACAAAGAGAATTAATTTCATCAATCGCAAGTTTGTGTAGGTTGTTTGTTTGCTCTTTTATATCTTGAATAATGTGGTATAAAATACAAAGTAAAGGAAGTAAAGACGATGGAATAAAAAGTAGAAGACAAAATAGTATTACCATAAATCTAAAAAGTAAAAACTTTATTGAATTGGGTTGGTAGGTCTACGGTTTGCATTATTTTTAAATAAATACACGTAGTAAAATGTATAAAAACTTAATACACGTGGGTAAATTTTCAAAGCTATGTCTTAATACAGAGGACATGGAGTGCTCCTAATAAAAATTGTGCAGACTTAATTAGAAGGAATTTGATTGCAGCCGTGAGTGGCGTCAGCTGGGAGGAATGGTGGACCTACGACGGTATTTCAGGTAAATGCTTTATTTATATATACATCACTTATAACTCTGTGGGTACAATATATCATAGTTTATTTTATCTTATGCAGGTTAATACGTTCTTATGGTCTTACTTAAGTTAAAATACAAATTTCGTGTTAGTACTATTAAGAAATATCAAAGAATTAAAAAAATACGTACAAATTGTGCCATTTTCTTCGATAACTTCCATCTTGTAGACAGTGACATAATCCCGTTGCTGTAGAAATCTTGGGATTTTGATCAAAAAATACGAAAAGTGGTATTGACAGTCCTCTTTTGATTTTAATCTAACCAAAGAAATCTGAAGAGACCGAAACAGGTGAAAATCTGAGGATGCAAGGTCAGAACCTAACCAATCTCTGACTAACGTTATCATGATGAAAGACTACTCCTTTTATGTTGATCAATTCCGGTAGTTTTTTCTCAATTTCTTGCTTAAGTCTCATTAGATGTTGGCAGTAGAGAATCGAATCGATGATTTAGCCGGGTGGTAAAAGCTCATAACAAACGATGCCCTTACAATCCCACCAAACATACAGCATCACCTTATTGCCTATTAATCCTAGTTTCGCTACAGTATGTGGAGCTTTACTACCCTTTGATCATGCTCTTTTTCTCGCTCACTTGAGCTCGTGTGACACTCAAATATCGAGTTTGTTTGTATAGTAAGACTTTTTCAAATGGATTAACACTGTTTTGTGGTCAATTTTCATTTTCTCTACTATGTAGTGAGTACTTATATACCGATCTCGATCCACTTTTGAAAAATGGTATCGACTTTATCCGTATGAGGGCGACAAGAGCAAGCTGCGTCTTTGACATCAAAATTACCGGACTGAAAACACTTGAATCAACTTTGTGCTACTCCTACTGACAATGATTTAAGTCCATAAATATCATCAATTTTTTCGCAGCTTGAGACGCATTTTTCCTTTTTTCTAATAAAACTACAGAATGTATCGAATTCCTTTGTTAGATTCACTCATTTTACGGACAGAAAAACAGTTAATAAATGGTGGAAACGAGTTTTTAATTTTTTGTTTTTCTTTTTGTTAATGTCCTATATGTATTGATATTACAAATACAAACAGTATAACCAAAGAAATTTTTCTTTAATTTTATACAAACAAAATACGAAGAAACTTTTTCCCCGACCTGTCACTTGAGATTGTTTCTTGCTTTATTTTGAAACGTATTCATAAGAAAATTTAACAAGCACTAAGCTGGTGTTATCAATTTACATTATTTAATTCTATTTGATATTTGGTATAGCCACACTGCAGTGTTATTTAATTGCATCACGAATGATTCGGCTAGACTTGATATGCTCGAATGTTTCGTTGTTTTTCGTATGTTTCGCGTCGTGAGTGACAAAATCCGGAGATCCTCTTTACCAGTAACGAGGCATCCTATCTCAGTCCCCAAGTATGATAACGCATCTGCATTTTAATTGAGGATAGATGTAGGTGTCTTGGATCATTATATCCACTTACTATCAGAAGGACTACGTGTCCATCCGTTACCTATATAAATCATAGTTTGCAAATAAT
Source organism: Parnassius apollo (assembly GCA_907164705.1). NCBI lineage: Eukaryota > Metazoa > Arthropoda > Insecta > Lepidoptera > Papilionidae > Parnassius > Parnassius apollo. The sequence goes on along the minus strand of CAJQZP010000501.1, from coordinate 3,619,749 downwards.
TTATATACAGGTAAGATATTATAGATAGCAGCGCGAATCTGAGTTGAATGACCTACCACAATCCCTTCAAATATTTCGATTGCGAGTATTATCAGTTCCAGCGTGTCGATAACATTTTTGACGGTATACGTGACATGAAATTTATACGGGCGATTTATCTTGCATTCATATTGCGTTTCACACAATCGTGAGGTATGTTACGTTATCGTATTTCACAGTCTATCTTAAATTTGAGCTATTGTACTTTAGCATTTTCTTTTCCAATTTTATAAGTATTGATTTTTTTATAACAATGATAATCCATGGTTCACCAATGGCTTGTGATGACCAAGATAAAACGCCTAACATTCTAAAATTTTACTGGCTCTACTACCCTTTGAGCTGGTATACAGCCGTAGATACACTGCTGATTAGCAGCAGAAGTAGGCAAGGTAGTGTTATCGATCCGGTCCTAGACGGACTTTTAGGCAGAACTTTCAATTTATTGTCTTTTGGCAAAATTTTATATAATTGTCATATATTCATATCTAAAAAAGAAGGTTCTATATTCGAATCGTATTATTTTAGTATGTTTAATAATTTTTAAGAACGTTTTAATTGATTCTTTCATTAAATAGGGTACTTCCGGAGTGATCTCATATAGATTTGGGGAAATCCACCTCTAAAGGGGAGAAAATCCGGGATGAATTTTTTAAATCACTTATTTAGTTTTGTTATTTTTGTTACCTCGACCTTTTAATACGTCTTTATTTAGTCGAAACAAAACAAAAAATAATAAAATAGTTTTCACATAATAACTTCTAAAGTCGGGCTTTATTTCTTCGACACACTTTGTCACTGGCTTCATAAGCTATTATTTAGAAATAATTTTCTTTTTTTCTTTATTAAACTCGGTTGTACATTATTTTTAAAGAATTATGTATTTCAAAATGTAGACTAAAAAACAGGCAATATTGTTTGATATCCGATTTGAAAGATAAGAGAGATTCCGTCGTTGTCCCTAGGGGTAACAACGCACCTTTGACATTGTCTATTTGAAGTTAATTTTAGGTAGCTACTTACATAAAATAAACAATAAAATATCCACTATACATATTATTGATAATATTGTCAGTAAACGCACTGCCATTTTCCCGTTAGAAATACTTTAATATTGGACGAAATACGCGATTTATGTTTTTGCAGGAAAGTTTCCTAGTCCAACTTTACTGGTAGTCTTATTATTAGTTCGAGTCACACGATAGTTACAATTGTATATGTGCCGCACGTTTAACTGGATTCATGTAAAGTTGTAGAACATAGGTTTTGTGAAACCACAAGTTTATTGGCTACATAACTATACATTTGTATTATGTAAACGATTAATCTAAATGTATGGAGTAGATGATATTATAAACCAATTTAATGAAAAACTTTAAAAAGTGTGTGTAAAACATAATTATACAAAAGAGTTATAGTTAAAGTTACAGCCTATATACGTCCCACAGCTGGGCACCAGACTCCTCTCATTTCTGAGAGGGTTTTCGGCAAGGAAATGTCCTCAGCGCTGCCCCAATAGTTGGCGACTTAATATGTCTTCAAAATATTTTATTCTGCTTTGAAAATTAATAATTTTTATAAGTTGGAAGTTATAGATTTCCATCCAATTTTGAAAATGCGAGTTTTCATCAGATCTTCCGGTCGTGTGTATATGTGTGAGCGCGCGCACGCGTTTTATGTGTGTGTGTGTGTGTGTGTGCATGTGCGTGTGCGTGTGCGTGTGCGTGTGCGTGTGCGTGTGCGTGTGCGTGTGCGTGTGTAAATAAAATTTTGTCGTACGATATCTTTAGAACGAATCAACCGATCGAGATGAGCGACATTCGAAAGTGTTCATTGAGACTTCAACCTGATTAGATTTTTAGTTTCGAGCGCTTTACAGCACCCATGGTCACGGGGGGGACTGAGATGTTCAACGTCCAAATGTCATAGTTAACAGCGGTTACCATAGATAAAAATTTAACTTTTGTTCCGATCTACACAGTATGAACTTATGGTATCTTGAAGTCTTGCAGTTGTACGCTTGGGTTGGGATTTAATTTTATTTATTATAGGATCCCAAGCAGATGGTAGCACCCAGACATCTTCTCTATTGAAATTAGGATGTTTTTTGATTTCAATAGCCTCGCGAATCATCCTTGGAAGGAATTGGTTTTCTTTAGCGAGGATTTGTGGTCTATCAAATCTGATGTAGTAACGGGGGGCGATCTTGTGTGTGTTCACAGACTGCAGACTTCCCGGAGGGTTGATTCTTCACATCAGCTATATGTTCTTTAACGCGGATTTTTATTGATCTTTTAGCTTGTCCTATGTAGGAGAGACCACACTCACTTTGACCATAGGTGCTGTAAAGCGCTTGAAACGACGGGTATTTATAGTTAAATATACGCGATAAAATCCGTAAAAACTAGTATTATTTCAATGTGTAGTGTTCGCGTAAATATAAGAAATCATTATGTTATTCGGAATGTTTAATTTATAAATGTTCACAAAAGTATGAAAAATATAATAAAGGTAGTAAAAAAGGAAAGTTTTCGGAAACAGACATCGTATTTGTGAGGATCATGGTGAATAAAAATACCGAACTTTTGAATAATTGACGGTCGCATGTGCTCGAAATTTTAATCTCTCTGAAATACAGATTTACTTTTTTACTTTACTGTTCTCGTTGTAAATCAGCGCTGTAAAATTTTAGTTAACGATTACAGTCATGCTGACGGGGATCGAGCTCTGATTGCTCGGTTTGTGTTTGTGTACATTTGTTCGGAAATATATGGTGAACAGCTCACATTATCATCATTTACATTGCGGCCTATCAAAGTCCACTGCTGTATAAATCCCTCCCCCATTACTCGCCCGATAGAGGGGATATTTGCCGTATTTTTTGTTGGGAGAAAAGGCAATACAAACAAGAATCAATCATTAAAATTTATTGAATATCTTAATAACTTGAATGTGCAAAAAGTTATCTTGTTTACATTGCCTTAAATAGAGGGGTGGCCACAGGCCGTTTTCCGACTTATCGGTGCGGGAGCAGTGCGGGATCTTTAAGGTCTGTACCGAAACGATACCTCTTTGCCTTCAGCTACTCACTTATCGGTATAAAATCCTGCAGTACCGAAGGTGTCGTCTTCGAGTGATGACGATATTTTGGCGTTCTGTTATGTTTGTCGCCTACGTAAAAAAAGAAAACGCTACTAGCGTCATCCGTATACCGAAAATAATATTAATTGTGGACTTTTTGATGCCGCCCAAGATCTTTCCCAAGATGACGAATTTTTTTTATTGATGTATAGAATAACAAAAAAACTTTTGAATTAATTTACTACAGTATTAAAAGCAAAATACAAAGTTTAAAAATGTTCAATTTCTAGTACTAAAACGACGTGAATATATCGCAACGCCATCGTTTTTTCACGACCGTGCGCGGTAAATGTCGAGTGGCCGGCTGGCCGCTGGACACGCATCCCGAGACGCAGTAAAACGAAACGATCCCTCCCCGCTCCCGCACATACCGCGCGAATTAGAAGACGCACATTAAAAAAATATATGCGATCGGCAAGCTTTCGGTACCGCGTGTGGCGTCATTAATCTGAGAAATAAAAATAAATAATAAAAATTAAAATAAAATACGAAAATAAATAAGTAATATAAAACGTACCTTGAAGTCGTGTCGTATCGTCGCAGAAATCGTAATCAAGTCGTTGAGTAGTAAAGACGCCCCGATAATGCTTTGAACAAAGGATTGAAGACATCGAAGCGGCGCACCCGCCACGCAGTTAGTAAGAATATAGTACTGTGACGGTAAGACGTATGACGCTTGCGCCCGGCTATTGTTTTTATTTGCTACTTGCTTTGAACTGTTTCTTCCTTCCTGTGCTAATAACTTCTGTGCTACGCTTTGTGCTAAATTATAAACAGTATAGTATATGTGAACCATTGTATTCGCGAACTATTATAGTATTCGTGAACTATTGTGTACGTGAATTATCGTAGCTGTGAACTATAGCATAGGTGAACTATTTAATTGTGTGAACTGTTCTGCTTACAATAAATTTTATAGAAAGTGATTGGTGAGTAATTTATTAAGAATCTCCCCTCATCACTTCACGCGTATACCGAGCGAAACGAATCCGCACCGCTCCCGCACTGACAAGTTGGAAAACGCCCTAAGATATGATTAAAATTTAATAATGAATAATTTGACACGTAATAATAATTTAAATTTGACATTAAATTGAAAGAATTAAAATGATAAATTTCATTTTATTGATATTAATAGCTTAACTAAGAAGTTTCAAATTTTTGGCTACCTGGACACCTCTATTCTATCATCTATCTCTATTCTATTCATCAGTAAAATAGTTTTACAAATAATTTAAATTAAATAATAAGACAATAGAGGTAATCTCAAGCAAAGATAATTTAAATACCTCAAAATACTACTCACCGATACTTACTGTGTACACACACAGCCGGACTGCCAGCCGAAAATAGTCGGAACAGCTTCCTAGGACCTCTAAATTTGGAGATCTGATGAAAACTTACATTCTCAAAATTGGACCGAAATCTTTAACTTCCGACTTTTGAAAATTTTTAATTTTCAAAGCTAAAAAAAGGGAAGGGAAGTAAAAAAGGTCAAGCCTCTCAGGATTATAACTAAAGTAGGCGCAAATTGCCAAAAACAATAAAAGAATGCTCAAAAGGAACGTTCACTTAACGCTTGCCCATAAAGAAGGCGTGACCGCAACCGCAGCGCTGGCTTACTCATGCAATTTTCAAGGTCATAAATAATAAAACCGTGAACGCGATCCAAAGTACTTTGGCTACTTTTACGCCGCAATTTTCTGCCATATTGAAATACCTCGCAGAGGCTAATGCCTTTACTGTTACTACCGCAAAATAACTGATTTAAGCTACTAAAAAAGTATTTCTGTAATTATTTCTTAAATATTTTAAGCTTAAGAATTTAAAATAATACTAATTTTTACGGAATTTATCGCGTATATTTAACTTTTTTACCCGACGTTTCGAGAGCTTTACAGCACCCATGGTCACGGGAAGGACTGAGATGTTCAACGTCCAGCTGTCATAGTTAACCGCGGTTACCATAGATTAAAATTTAACTTTTGTTCCGATCTACACAGTATGAACTTATGGTATCATGGAGTCTTGCAGTTGTATGCTTGGGTTGGGATTTAATTTTATTTATTATAGGATCCCAAGCAGATGGTAGCACCCAGCCATCTTCTCTATTGAAATTAGGATGTTTTTTGATTTCAATAGCCTCGCGAATCATCCTTGGAAGGAATCGGTGTTCTTTAGCGAGGATTTGTGGTCTATCAAATCTGATGTAGTGACGGGGGCGATCCTGTACATGTTCACAGACTGCAGACTTCCCGGAGCTTCGATTCTTCACATCAGCTATATGTTCTTTGACGCGGGTTTTAATTGATCTTTTAGTTTGTCCTATGTAGGAGAGACCACATTCACAATCAAGCTTGTACACTCCTGCATCTTGCAGAGGGACGTTACACTTGACTGATGGTAAAAACTGACCAATCTTCTTCCTGATAACACCTTGAGCCGTACTGTGTATAGAAAAAAGACCCATACAGATAGATATTTAAACGGTGATTCTCACCACCATCCTTCACAGTTAGCTACCGTGGGTAAATCTTTGTTTCAGAGAGCACGAGGGATCTGTGACAGTAAACACCTGGCTGCGGAGGCTCCAACATGTCAAGCAAGTTTTGCATGACAACAAGCTTCGGGTCCCGCGCCTACGTCACAGAGAACGAGTGAAGCCGGCCACAGTCGAGCGTGTACCTGCTGTACTGCCATATGTTAGAGGAGTCACTGACAAGATTGGCTACATCTTGAAGCGCGCTTCCATCAAAACATACTTCAAGCCGCCGAAGAAGATTGGTCAGTTTTTACCATCAGTCAAGTGTAACGTCCCTCTGCAAGATGCAGGAGTGTACAAGCTTGATTGTGAATGTGGTCTCTCTTACATAGGACAAACTAAAAAGATCAATTAAAACCCGCGTCAAAGAACATATAGCTGATGTGAAGAATCGACGCTCCGGGAAGTCCGCAGTCTGTGAACATGTACAGGATCGCCCCCGTCACTACATCAGATTTGATAGACCACAAATCCTCGCTAAAGAACACCGATTCCTTCCAAGGATGATTCGCGAGGCTATTGAAATCAAAAAACATCCTAATTTCAATAGAGAAGATGGCTGGGTGCTACCATCTGCTTGGGATCCTATAATAAATAAAATTAAATCCCAACCCAAGCATACAACTGCAAGACTCCATGATACCATAAGTTCATACTGTGTAGATCGGAACAAAAGTTAAATTTTAATCTATGGTAACCGCGGTTAACTATGACAGCTGGACGTTGAACATCTCAGTCCTTCCCGTGACCATGGGTGCTGTAAAGCTCTCGAAACGTTGGGTAAAAAAGTTAAATATACGCGATAAATTCCGTAAAAATTAGTATTATTTCAATGTGTAGTGTTCGCGTAAATATAAGAAATCATTAGCTTAAGAATTTATTATATATATCCATGTATTAAAAGACAATAATAGTTGGGTAACTGTAACTAATGTTCAATGAATTTTATGTCTTTTGGGATATCCAGGAAGGTGCACTCCGTTTATTTATAAATTTATCAACATTCTATAAAATTGTACAAAAATGCGATAGTACATCACATAATATATCAAATATATATTTATGTTGTACAGTAGCTTTCCTCTGCAGGTTCGCTTGCTCATGCGGTGCTTCGGTTTAACCAAGCTATTAGTTTTCTATGCTAAAATTAGCGAAACCGAAAACATAAAGCAATTCACCTCGGTGTCCATCTACCTGCCACATACGGTTTTTTTGCTGTATTTTCGGTATCAAACAAACGCCCTTTGAAGCATTCTTTTTAAAACCATTGCATTGCTTTGCGTTTAATGTTATGTCACGTTTATCTGAAAAAATTGCTTCTAAATTGTTGATACCCATTGTATTGATAAAAGTCTAGATACAATATTACGTATTTATTAGGTTGTCAATTCTTGAATTGATGAGAAAGTGAAAAGTTGCTCAGTGAGTTATGCGCTATGCTCGAAGTTTCTCTCCATCTCATGATAAAATTCGTAATGATATCAGAACCTGAGTAACCGAAATAGTGCAACAGACAAGCGGAAGTAACAATGCATCGGCCATATAGACTGACATACAACCGATAGGTATGAAAGGTTTTACAATAGCAGTGTAGTAAAACACGGTCCGATAGTAGATGCAATTACAATCTGATAATACATGCAGAAGTCGATGGATGCAGATGGCTTCGGACAATACTTTGTCGCAACTAGAGGGAGGGTTTTGTTTAAAATTGGACTTGTGAAGAATGATGTGGAATTTATCAAAACTTCATTTTATTAGTTTTATTTATTTATTTATTTTAATTGATATAATAATGTTGGACTGGAGTTCCATTGATTAAAGTTATAACGTATTTTGGCAACATTACATCCATATCCAGTGGATTTATATATTACCGTGTGGTGACAATTAAAGAATAACCGCTACCCAATATCACCCCGAGAGTATCTTAAAAGACAAAACAGGAAAAAATCAAGAGATGGGCAGAAGCGTCTTCCTAACAACATAACATAACATAAACACTCACGCCTGTCACCCAGAGGGGTAGGCAGAGAATACAGACTTCCATTTGGCACGATCCTGACACACCTTTCTCGCCTCCTTCACATCCATACACCTACGCATACATGCTCGTCGTTAAGGGTACTCCTAATTTGGCCCGTTTTCAATAAATCGCCAAATTGGTCGATAAATTATCGCCTAGGACGTCCCTTTCCGACTCTGCCTTTCACTTCTGCAATATAAATTTTCTTTGTCACTCTTTCCTCGTTCATTCTTTCCACATGACCAAACCACCGAATCACCGAAGCATTACTTTCTTAATCCTGGTCACAACATCATCTTGCAAACCACACTCTTCTCTTATCACACAATTTCTCACCCTGTCATTCAGATTCAGCCCTAACATACTCCTTAACGACCGCATTTCTACTGCGTTCATTCTACTCTCATGCTTCTTCCGCCACACCCAACTTTCACTACCATATGTTAGAGTAGGGACCAACACAGCATTGTGAATTCCCATACCTGCCTTTTTTGACACATTTTGACTCTTCACAATAGAGTGTAGGGCCCCATTTACTCTATTTCCTGCATTCACTCGTCGTTCTATATCCTTATCACATCTCTCATCTCTGCTAAATACGCAACCCAAATATACAAACTCATCTACTTGCTTGATCAACTTTTTTTTGATCGAGTTGATCTTCCTAATAACGATTAAAAATAAGATAACTGCGGTTGCCAATGTGCTTGCCAAGCGTAGCAACTATGCCAATATTATTTATAATATAAGATTAAGAATCAAAACACAGATACGTTGCCACCCCTAAGCACTAGGATCGAATGCCTCGTTTCCAGTAAAAAAGGGTCTCCGGTTCTCTACACTTACCATACGAAACACAGCAGTATTAAGCTGCTATTTTACGCTGGGATTCTGTGAGAGCGTGGTCCTTCCCTGGTCGAGACCTATTCGTGTTACAACCATAATATAGCTGCAGCGTGGCTCTAACACGTATGAAAAAAAGAATAATGGTGACTAACCAAAACACAGTCTACCTAATTAGTGAACTCCGTGGTCCATGGATAACTATACTACTAAAAATTAAAATAAAGATGCGTTGACACCTTTGAGAACTAAGATAGAATGCCTCGTCGGCAAAGAGGGACTCTACATATGAATACAGCGTTATGCTGCTGTCGGACAACTCATTCGTGCTGCAAACAAAATATAGCTGCAGCTCCGTTCCACTACGTTAACTGCTATTCTTTAACAATGACAAAACTTTAGAGGTACATTCGTGTACATATTCATAATGTGAATTAATTAATCTTTCGAAAGAACTCTATTATACTGGTTTGCATTAAAGCACATTGCTGCTGTTCAGACTGCTCAATAACTTTTTAAGAGGAAAATGTGCCTGTAATGCTTTTTTATCACTTTCGTTTTGTAGACAGAAGCTTTGTAAGGAATCGAATGAAGCTCTTGCTTCCTTAACTGACACCTCTGTCAAAGGTTCTGTTATATCGTCGAAACGATTATACAAGTTTGAACTTGTCTCAAAATGTGCTTATAAATTACAATCTTTCTGTCTCTTTCTCTTTGCAACTTTGAAATGTCGAATGTTTGACGAAAATGAATTCGAATTAACGGGTCGTTTTGTTACGTAGCAATGATTTTTTCGTTCGAATTAGCAAGTGAATAAAAATGTATTGATTTAGTTCGAAATACAAAGAGATTTTGTAAGGAACTGGTGATACATTTGAATTATAGAGAGGTACGAATTATCGCATGTTTGAATTAACGAGAGTCGACTGTAATTGTAAAAAATCCACTTTGGTTAAGGACGGCAAAATTACAAAATAAAACAGCGATTGCCAATGCGCTTGCCAAGCGTGGCAACTATGGAAAACATCGCTCTATGAGCAATGATACAAAGAAGTAGCTCCCAGTCCCCGACGGCCCCGCTATTTCTATCTACGACGGCGACCATGGTAACGTCGGGGCAGGGGGTACTCCGGTGAACATTTATTATAGGGTGTGTGCGTTACATGAAATATTTAATGCCACACATCCTCAAGACTGACGACAGATCTTGGAGCTGGAAGAAGTGATAGACAAGTTGCGCTGGGATGTTATATGATTATTATATATAATATACATATTTTTGCTATTGTTTCTTTTTTTGCAACTATGGTGTAGTTTAAGAAACATACAACGAAAATCGTCGTCATCGTTGACTTAGTTTTTGGTTATCATGCGCCATACGTAATCCCTCTTATGATTCCCTCATTAGCAGCTATTATGAAAGTTTTTTTTATTTTTATTCTAAGCCATTGCTTGACTCACCAGATGGTAAGTGGTGACAATTAACAAAAGCCTTTTATCTTGAAGACTTATTACACTCCTTCGCTGTAAGCATAGCGAACGAACTGTTTGAAGCAAACAGTTTAGTTCGAATGCGTGGTAAGTCGACAACGAAAAGGTTTCTACCCTTTTATCGTCTGGCCGAGTATACTCTCCGAAACGTAGCCTGTAGAAAACCGAAAGGAAATAAATTCTTAAAAAAGGAAACCACGACCCACTAAATAAGTACAACAATCCAGTATATTTTATATAGTCGCCTAAAATTGGTTTCTAACACAAACACAAACAAAGATTTTCTACAGATTCAGTATGTTATGTATGAATTAAAAATTGTGGCTTTTATAAGGGATTGCAGAATTTGTGTTGATCGTTTTTAAATTAATAGTCATATTACTTTTTTGAATTGTATTTTTATTATACTAAAGCTCATATAACATTTTAGGTCCAGCGTTCTGGGGTTTGATCAATCCAGAATGGTCTTTATGCAACAAAGGCCGTCGGCAATCACCAGTGAACCTCGAGCCGGAAAAATTGCTCTTCGACCCCAACCTTCGCTTTTTACACATAGATAAGCATAGGGTATATTTTAAATCTAATTATATAACTTATTTATTAAATACATAAATTAATATGAAGTCTATTTTTTATTTTATAATGATTATGTTTCACCACTTGTTCAATTATAATAAAATCCTGATGAAAAATTTAAACATTTCTGTTGTTAAATCTTACTAAATATATTGCAAAATATACCAGTGAAAATGTTCAAAGCATAAGGTTAATTGACAAAAATCGTATTTAATTTAGTAATCGTATAATGTTATTTTCACAAATTTATCAATTTAAAAATCTATTTATAACACATAAAATTCAAAGAAAAATATTTGTTTTAAAAAAGAAAACTGTCAACAGATAAACGGATTAATTAGCAATACGGGTCACTCTGTTATATTTACGGTCGAAAATGAGACTCGTCATCATATAAACATAACCGGCGGCCCTCTATCGTACAAGTATCAATTCCATGAGATACATATTCATTACGGACTTCACGATCAATTTGGATCCGAGCACGCCATCAATGGATATTCATTTCCCGCCGAGGTGAGTATCGCTATCGTATTTCCATTTTTCTTATTTCCGTATTATAGAGAGTATAATATTGCGATGTTTTAAAAAATTACAAATTCTAGTAAGCATTAATCGAATTAATGCAAAGTGAAAGAAAAACTATGTTGATTATATTATGTTTTTTAATGCAATATTTCTAGCATACTGGTACTATTATAGCATATAGCAAAGTCTACTTCTGAAATAGGCTTCTCTTATGCAACCACAGTATTTTATTTTTGTGAGTTATTATTAATAAGACGCTTTTTTTCAAAGATGTTTTAGACCTATAAATCCTCTTTGTTTTTTTCCTTCATCGCTTCTTACGTCACCCATGGGATGATATGGGATAGTGCTACGTGGTAAATTTGTAGTCTATAACAATACGTTTGTCATTTTGTGGCAGCCTGAAATTCTCTTATCGCGTAATTTAGGTGAGTACTTCTTAATGTTCAATTATTGATATCTGCATCAGCTACGGGAATTGCATCAATGTCTGGCAAACTTGTTAGACAAATTAACGATCACAGATATCACAGTTGGTCATTATAAATGTGCTATCTGTTTTTGCATTTTTAATTTATGAATCTGGCATTTTCTAAGGTGTTATGTGCTGACTTACCACGTACTCGATGGTGTAGAAAAACATCGGAAAGAAACCGCCATGTCTAACAAATTAAATAAAAAGCACGGCGAGTTTTCCCGGTTAAAACCATATCTATGGGCAGTAATTTTATGCTGGACTTTTGTGTATTTACCAAGTTAACTATTATGATATTTTATTCGTTACGAATAGAGCGATTGAATTCGTATTACACCTCTTGAATTACTGAAAAATAAATCATTTTCATAACACAAAAAGCTTTAAATGAACTTAGCAGTTTGTTACTATATTTAATTATAAAAAAATACAATCAAAATACAAGGCTATAAACGATTACAGACTAAACAACCAGCGAGAGCTTAAACACAAGCACACTAAGATTGAACGCTATGAGAGCACAATAATCTATTGTTGTAGTTGTGTCGAAGTTCCTTTAGTAAACAAAGAGATAGACGTTCTACTAATTGATTGCAGACACTTCCTAATACAAACATTTAAGATGATATTAATTGTAACTACACAATGGTTAGGTGTAGTAGTTAATTACTCAATTAATAACAAATAAAGCATCTTTTATAAGTTTATTACACAAAAAGCATGTAATGAACCTAAGAGTTTGTTATTATATTTACTTATAAAAATACAATAAAATTTTCTGTACCGAAAAACATCTTACCAGTCTACACAGATTAAACAACTAACGACAGTTTAAATAGAAGCACTCTGAAATTGAATGGTGTTGAGAGCACAATAATTGTCATTATTACATAAAAAATATTTCATTTTGGAATTTAGGAATCATGGTTTTAAAATATACAGGTTATACAATTTTTTTTTCATGTAACTGTTACTATAAACTACTAAATAATTTGATGACAAAAATATATACTACAAGCATATTTGTGTGGTATATATGCATATTACTTTAACCCTTTGTTATGATATTATTATTTTACGTTAACGCGTAATCTTTCAATGTTTTCAAAATAATTCCCTACAGATGTTTCTTCACGCATCGCCCAGTCGCGCCACACTTTCTTCTCTGAGACGTTGAAATCCCAAATGTAATCCCGAAGAGCGACTGTGAACCAACTCAAGCATGCCTCCTGTTTATTTATGTGACAAATTCTTACGCAAACGCGTTAAATCTAAAATCATGTGCTTATCCTCCCGTGTATCCGATTTTATTCGTCCGCTTTTATCGCAGATTTTTGAAGTAAATTTTTTTCACAATGGAATTTATATCAACGGCTTCTACTATTTATTTTTTCGTACTCCTGAAATGTTGGTAATATTTAAAAAAAAATATTTTTTAATGTGAACTGTTTTCGTATTTTTGTTTTTCGGCTTGAAGAATTAAAGCTAGAAAACCCATTTGTTATCTTTTTTTAACTTTTATTTAATACATAATGTCAATTTTTACAATAATTGAAATATTTATACTCAGTGATAAAAAATTAAGTAATATACGTAACTATTTTCAACTTTTTTAATATGATGTGAAATGCAACTTCAACATAACTTTTTTTTTTAGATACAAATCTTTGGATTCAATTCGCAACTTTATTCAAACTTCTCTGAAGCTTTGCATAAAGCTCAAGGAATCGTATCGATATCATTGCTATTACAAGTAAGTAATAAGGAATCAATTTTTAGACACGTTCAATTTTTATTTTAATATTCAGAAGCGAGAAATAGTTAACAATATATTATGTGGCCCAAGACAGTCTCCTTAGTACTAGAAGCTAATTCGTTATTTGAGTGCTGAAGCGTGATTCTCATAAAAATATGGATTATCGAAAAACAGGAGTGCGCTTTAACACGATCGAAGTTATCGACGAAACGTTATCAACGAAGCCACACCTCATAGCTTCCATCCAAACTGGAGGTAGTTAATTAAGGAAATTGGATTTTTTTGTGCGGCATTGGGTTAGCCGCCGAAGCTATTAGTTCAAATTAAGAGCTGTGTAATCGAAAAATATACAGAATACAAATTAATATCATATTTAAAAATCGTTCATTTTAATTTTTTTTAATTTAAAAATGTTTATACGGTCTTTCACAACTCCCGATTATTGATTGATTTTTAAAGGATGTTTCATATACAGCATCCAAATTTATTTCAAGTGGATTTCACGTTATATATAATGACTGAATATGGGTTTACAAAAATTAATATATTAGAAATAAAGTATAACCAAAAATCAAATACAATATAAAAAATATGGAAATGACAAAAATAAAGATAGTAATAAATAATTAATCAAAGACATCGGTTACAGCTGTTAACTGTGTTCAATGTTTCTATTTGAATTTGGTTATGGAGTCTATTTGAATATGTGTTGATAATGTTTGTTTTAAGATTTGTTTGTGAGTGAATTAAGTCCAGTAGCTATAGTAAAAGTCCAGCCGCTGTATAGGCGAATTTTGTCTAAAAATGTTTGTGCATAACGTGTTTAATTGATGAAATGACTATGAAAAAAAAGTAACGCGGATATCGTGGTACTTTAGTTGGTACATTAAAAAAATAATTTTCTCAGAAGGGACGGACAGTCTATTTCTCTGTTATATTTTACGCGGCGCATTAAACTTACTAATGATATCACTTAAGTCTCTAAAGGAAAGTAAATACTTCATTATTTAATAACTTTTCATAGACAAACTTTGCGGCATTATCTAATGGTTGCTTAATATTGTTTCCATATATAGCTGTTACTTGTTAATGGACACAATGCAATTATCACTTTTTCGACTTTAAGTGGGAAATCATTTGTTTATTTCACTGACGACTTAAAATTATTTGTTTCAGCTTGGGGATTTGTCAAATCCAGAACTAAGGATATTGACGGAAGAGCTAGAAAATATTAAATACGGAGGTGAGATATAAATAATGCATGTTTATTAAATCAATGTTTAACAGTTATTCACTATTAGCTTTGAAACGATTTTATACTTCAACTTTCACAAAAAAATATAATGAATTTACAGGTACACAAACCGCATGTTTTGGTTATCTTTCATGCGTTTATGCAGGTTCCATATAAGTTTAAATAATAGTTTTCTTATAACTTGTACTTAGTTAATTATTAGTCATGAATTAACCTAAAATTGTTCAATAACTCATGAAAAGGTTTAGCTTCATGTTTATAGAAAATGCTCAGCAAAAGCTCGCTAAAAAATTCAAAATCGAATGCAAAAACTAAAAAGAATAAAAGAAAAATTTACGTGGTAGAGTCACGCTGCAGCTATATTAGCTGTAGCACGAATGTGTCGTCTTCACCGGGGCAGGACTACGCTCTCACAGGATACCAGCGTAAAATAGCAGCTCAAAGCTGCTGTGTTTCTTACGGTTAATGTAGAGAACCGGAGACTCTTTTTACTGGAATCGAGGTATTTCATCTTAGTCCTCAGGGGTGACAAAGCATTTGCATTTTGATTTCTTATTGAGGATGAATGTGTATGTCAATGGGCCACGTTATCCACTTACCATTAGGTGGACTGTGTGCTCGTTTGTCACACAATGCTATAAAAAAGAATTTGCACATAAGAGCATTTAAAATTTTCGAAGGATTAAAGGCACGTCAGAAGCTTTACGCAAATTATTTACTTCTTTATTTATTTTTTATAGCAATAATTTGCCAATTTTTTATTTTATTTCTTTGTTTATGAATTGATTTTAGTGATTCTTTTTATTTTGAAGTCAATTTTTAATATTCTTAAGTTTTATTTTACTACCTTGAATGTCTAAGGAATATCTCAAGCTTCAGGTCAATTAGAACGTAATCTAATTAGTTCGTTTCCTATTTTTTCAACCAAGGCGTTGAAAATTTTCTAAAATAATTATGGTACCGCCACTGAAATATATTTATTGAAGTTTTTTTGTGTTGGTAAATTATTCTTTCATTAAAATCCGTTCATAAACTATGAAGTGCCCAACATAATGTTTAGTTTATTAAATTAAAAAAATCCCACTTACTAGTACTTATTACATCCCGTTAATGAACGCAAGGATGAGGCCATAGTTTATTTTTATAGAAGATGTGGCCAACAAGCACCTGATGGTGAGTATCAGCTTTGCGCTCACAAAACTATCCATCAATCAGAGTATGGACAAATCTTCCACGAAATGTAAAAAAATAATGCAAATAAATTGTCTACATGTGTGTATGTGTCTGTGTGTGTGCGTGTGTTGTGTTAAAATTAATATTGTATTAGGAAATTATCATTACATTGTTACAGATAACATACTGCAGATAATCTATAAATTTGCAATAAATTTGCAAAACCTATTTTGAAATTATTCATTTCGTAAATATGTACACTTCCTAGTTATGTATATAAAGGAACATTTTTAGGCGCCGAGATGCCTGTAAACAGATTATCAGTTCGAGGCCTGCTACCTGATACGGACTACTACATGACCTATGACGGGTCAACGACGGCTCCGGCTTGTTTTGAGACCGTGACGTGGATAATAATTAACAAACCCATATATATCACCAAACAACAGGTAAAATTACCTAGGCAGTGTAGTATAAATATTTATTGGTTGAAATTTTTCATTCGAGGCTCGTGAAAAAAATAAAAATTTAGTGAAAACTTAATAAAAAAATTATTTCAAAATACAGGTAATAAAATAACAATAAATTATATCACAAAAAATTAATTTTCGAATTGAACTAATTTTAAGGATTTTATCGAGTTTAATTTTAACTTTCTTTAATCCCCGACGATTCGGGTGTTTTGCACCACCTACGGTCTCGGAGGGACTGAGTTTTTTTTTATAGGATAGAGTGAAATAAGACTTTAAAATCGTCGAAATCCATCTTTATTTGACGAAGATATCGCGTAATATACGTACAACCCGAATTGTATACGTCCTCTATTTTTGAAAACGGCGGAAAAAGCCGAACAATTCATTGGAAAAGTCAATAGGTTTGTTCTGAATTTTCAAATCGAACACTATATAAGCTAAGATTTAGTCTTGATTTGAGAATTGTTGATTTTGTTGTTTAGTTGGCAGTCACCAATAGATTTGTAGCTATAGAATATAAATTACCTAGGCGACCGAGTGTTACTCGTTAGGACCAAAATTATGTTTTGTTTAGGTATGACCTATGGACTGCAATATACAAGATTATAAAATAAATAATAATACCTATATTATTTCTTGTACTTACATATTTTGGAAACGGTGTGTATAACACTTACGTGTGTAACATTTTAACAGTGTATATAAATGTATTCATATGATTAAACCATTATATAAATATACATGTGTAATTTAAATAGCAATAAAATATAAATTTATTATAAATAATAACGCTGGGCAGCGTTCGGGAAATTACGACATATATTCTCGTCAGGTATACCTCAATCTCTAAAAACTAGATTGTACAACCAGTGTGTGTTGCCAGTGATGACTTACGGATCTGAGACGTGGTCCTTCACTGCTGGCCGTATGAGGACGCTCAAGGTCGCTCAGCGAGCTATGGAGAGGGCTATGCTCGGAGTTTCTCTGCGTGATAGACTCAGAAATGGGGATATCCGCAGTAAAACCAGAGTGACCGACATAGCCCAACGGATTAGTAAGCTGAAGTGGCAATGGGCCGGCCATATAGCTCGAAGAACCGATAACCGATGGGGAAGAAAGGTTCTTGAGTGGCAGCCTCGTACCGGTAGGCGTAGTGTAGGGCGACCCCCCACTAGATGGAGTGACGACCTGGTAAGATATGCAGGAAGTCGATGGATGCAGGTGGCTCAGGACCGTGCTTTGTGGCATTACTTGGGGGAGGCCTATGTTCAGCAGTGGTCTTGTGAAGGGCTGTAATGATGATAATGATGAATATTATGTTTAATTTACGAACCTTAATAATTTTTAACATTAATTTTTCAACCTATTCTTTCGTTTATTTCAATTTTTACAAAAAATTCGAAAAACAAAAAGTATAGAAAAATATCAAAAATGTTAAAGGTCATCAAAATATTATATTGTAATGTTTGGTTGTGGTCGAGGGCATCATAATAACATTTTCATTTGTGCTCACGCTACAATAAACAACTCACGTCTCGCGCCTTTAGACAAAGACTTCGCCGTGAATTATGTACGTGTTAAAAGTAAACTGAAAGTACCGCGTTGTATGGCTGTTATTATAAATCATTGTTTATGTTTTCCGTTTGTTGGTGGAAAAATTAAGTGTTAGTGGAAACTGCTTGCAATCTCGTAGGGAGTTGAATAAACGCCATGCGGTTCTTGCTTGAAGCATTTCACTGGAAATGTAGAAATGGCTATGTATACCTTAGCAACACTTGTATATCGTTGCTTAGTTATATTTTTACGTATTTTGTGTTTTGTATTGTATTAATCATCGACACAAGATCATAATAATCTTTATTAAAGTTACAGCATTGTGAACAAAATATTGCAAATTAACATTTGACCTCTGGTACGTTTATTTGAGTTAAAGTTTTAATAAAATATTAAAAGCGTAATTTAAACTTTCTTTCTAAACAAAGCCATTTAAACTTAAATCGAAGCTATGATTATAAACAAATTGTTTGATATAACGAAAAGCGCGAAGCGAATGAGATAGCAACTATCGCGTGTGTGGAGCACATTAATCCCGCCGCATAGTCTCTGTACCTGCCTGAACAACGGTCGACACTATACATTAAAGGAAGAAGGAAATTTCAATTTATTTGAAATCGTATTCTGAGATTCAATGATTTACCTTTGGGAATAAATAACAATAGAAACTATTTCGCAATGGTGCAAACAGCATTGAATCTTTATTTTATATCTGTTAAATAATTTACATCATTAAATTTTAATTTTTAAAGCATTTTTAGAGAGTACCTAATGATGTTAACGTGTATTTGAATATAGTAAATATTTTATTTATTTATTATATTTTTTTACTTCATAAATTTATCAGAAAATAATAAATTATGACAAGATTCAGACAAATAACCATCTGTTCTATTTTAGCTCCACGGCTTAAGGCGTCTTATGCAAGGTGACGCTCGTCACCCAAAAGCTCCTCTTGGAAACAACTTTAGACCACCTCAACCCCTTCATCATCGAGCCGTTAGAACTAACATTGATTTTGATTTAAGCAAGGTAACACTTATTTACTTACACATCTAACTTTATATTATCATACGTAACAGACCATTGCTGGGTGCAGGCCTCCTCTCTTCTCTAGAGATAAACAAGTGTGACATTGTCATTATATTTTCATATAAATTAATCTCTATTAAAATTTAAACTCGAATGTGTTTATAAAAAATGTTCCGTATTTTCATGTTTGAAAAGATAGGAAAAAATAAATTGAGGAACTTATTAGCTATTGAAGAAACTCATATTAAAAACTTTTTATTTTAAACACAATTATATTATTTTGCAGTATCCTGGGAAAACCTGTCCAAGCATGCACCGAGACATGCATTATAAAGGTAAATTTAATTCAATACATTCTTCAATATCATTTTAGAATTAAAATCGATGATTTGGTGCTAATTGGTTCATTGTTTTATTTCAGCCAAAACCTGGACGCAGTATTAATAACGCAACTATGTCTTCGCTAAAATGTCTTTTACTCTAAATAGACATTTGTATGTAGATTTTAGAATTAATAACGATGAGTTAATGTATATATCCTGTACAGCCTTGTCTTAATATTTTGCTATTGATAAATTGACTTGTTAAGTGTATTATTAAGTAGAAAATGTATTATAATACACTAAAAATAAACAATGTGTTTAAATAACAATAACATCAGTGTTAGAATATGCGAAACAAAATAAATATTTAAGTAAAGAATTTTACATTTAGTTGAGTGTTTACATACCTATAAAAATATATCAAAAAATAACAATAGGGTATTAGTAAAACGGCCTCATAATATTAGTAGTAATTTATACATATTATCGGATAGATTATTCAAAAAGTATGTCTTGCTGTCGATGCTATTAAATCATAAAACTTAGAGCTAACTTAGATATACTCGTGTATAATATACCTTTTAGATGGAATAAAAAATAACAAAATTAATATGTTGTAACATTATATAAAATAGTAATAACATATCATTCGAATTTTATGAGTCGGGTTGTTTACTGTTTTTTTATTTTTATTTTAGAAAGGTAGATAATCATGGTTATTGCAATAAAAAAAATTTAATATCTTGAAAAATATGATTATTTATAATTATTATTAATTGTTAAAAATAGACTGTATTTTTAGCATCTAATAATTGCTGACAAGGAGCCAAGCTTTAACTAATCCTTAAATACGATCGTTTAAAGAAATTTAAATGAATTGATTGTGAATGTCGTTATATGTATTTGGCTTTTTACATTGTCTTGTAGAATTGATATAGTTCAAGAAATAAATACCTCCTGACCCTTTCTCAATTAATTTTTTCTTTCCTTTTAACTTTACGATAAAATTATCAAATACTTAAACGTTTTAGGCAATGGAAACCATTTCAATTCCATTCACAAAGCCTTTTAGTAAAGTCACAAAGTCAGCGATCACAAGCTTAAAAATATACCTCGACGCTTTTTCAACTCAACGGAGTGGAACCGTCTGTTTTAGTGTTTTCTTCACTTCTGTATTTGAATAAGAAGCTCATTTGAATTCTATGAGAATCGAAATTGCTCTCTTTTTCGTTGTAGTAACTTAATTTAATCGAGTTTTTTCACGATGTCCTTTAGATTAGATACCTTTAATACGAACCCAAATGGTTATAAAGTAATTTCTCACCCTTGAGTTTAGCTAAAATAGATACAGAGTTACAGAAATTAAATTTAAAGTACCTTTTTATTTGATGTTTATTAAGTTAGATGCTAAAGAAGTTAATGGCAATTTCAATATAATAGATTTTCGTTCTATACGAATAATCTAACTTCACTTTTATATTTGATTTAACAATGGTATAAATTCACAAAATTGAAACAAAAATCAAAGATTGTTGATTGTAATCGATTCATATCGAAAGTGATATAATTATTTTAACATCACTTCACATACTTCACTTGAGATAAAGGAAAAATAAGAGGGTCTTTACAAAATCTATTGAACACTCTACGAATGGGGCACGTCTTGAGTACATACTTGAAGACGAGTGTGAACTTCAATGTACTCCAGCGTCAAGATTATTTGCTTTATATTCATCTAGTGACATCTTGTGAGAAACTGCGCAACGTTTCGTTTACAAGAACGTTCCTTTTCTGTGTTATCGCGTTTTATATGTTAGATCTAATAATAATACGAATGCTTGAAGTACAGTTTTGTTATTGCATATTATTATCTTTGATTATATATAATCAGAGATTATTATTTACTGTGCCATGAAATATGTAACTGAATTCCTACAATGATTCTCTTCTGGTCAATTTTCATCACGATAACAACGATGTGTTTTTGTGGGCTACATACCCACGGCTACCACCTAATACTCATAAACACTAAACCAAAACGCAGCTCTAACCCTTTAGCAGTGTCTCACCAGAGCTTTATATATATATATATATATATATATATATATATATATATATATATATATATATATATATATATATATATATATATAGATAGATAGATAGAGAATGAATAAAAACGTATTCATAGGTGAAAAGCCTTTGTTTTAACAGATACTGTGCCCTCATTTTACCGCTGTGGCATATCTGAGACAAGACGTGTCCATCTAGGTTAAATCAATTTGATGAAACCTGTGATTTGAGTTTCTTTTCGTGATAAAATTCCATACTATCCAGTCCGTACTATGGCAGTAGCAGTGTAGAATCTGAAGAAAAAGGGAAACGACGTAGAATTTTAATAACTTATGGCTGTCCAAAGGAAGTACTGTAAGCCATCACTTTTATCTCTACATAGGGAGGACAACTCGCTGGTCCACGCCGCAAAAATGAAGGTCGACCTTTTAAACTTCTTTTTTTTTGCGTAAAACTCGGCTCTCGATGATAGGGTGAACACACCGCCAACCATCCTGCGGTGTGAGTGCTCTAAGCCTGTATGTGTGATTCATTTAGTCTTCAGGACCTAAAACACTTCTCTCCCAGGATATCCACAAGTCAAGTTTGCCTGACGAAATCCCTCAATTGTGCTAAGGGCGTGTGTTCTAGAGTTTGAACCGGTTCTAACGCGTCTTTTTCTGTACTCCTTTACTCCCTAGGCGTAGTCTAAAATTCATGGGAGACAGATTTACAACCGATCCCAAAAAAAATAACGGCTTTGATGCGTTCAACTACAAGTATTTTTGGGAAGCAACCATCTTATGGACTTTCCGAGATATTATGTAACTTATTCACTAGTATTCTCTCAGATCAGAGCAATAAGGTCATAGTTATCACTGTTAATGCTGGTGTTTCACAAGGCTGCGTGCTATCGCCTAACCTGTTCCTTCTGCATATTATATTTGTACACAGTAACATTCAATACCTTGCTAATATTACTCAGGAACACTTTTTCGAGTGTTAGAATATAGTTCGAAGTTCCGAAGCTCCACAGTGCCAGCTCTTTTCACTTGATCGCATCCAGAGCGGTTCGAATTTTCGTTGACCTCGTTCTTTCTGATCGACTTCACTCACTGGTTCTGCGAAAAGATGTTGCATTTATTTGCATTTTCTATTGCATTAACCTCAGGGAGTGCTCGAGGTATTATTAAATGTTTTATTGACTTACTTCAGCTGCTTAATTTCACCATCGCACATCGCGACAAATTTCGCGTACCAACTAGATGTTTGATGATCTTCCTCGCACAATTTCCTTGTGGAATTGACCTTCAAGAAAAGATTCTTTTTTAAAAGGCCGACAACGCATATATAATTCCTCTGGTGTTGCAGTTCTTATTGAGCGGTGGAAGTCACTTACCATCAGGTGATTCACATGCTCGTTCTCCGCTTCTTAATATAAAATAATAATATAAATAAATATTACTCTACACGCAACGATAGTTATCCTCCCACATAGACTCAAGTTAAAGACATACCCGAAGTTATGAGTAAGCTACAATGGCATTATAATACATGGTCTATTATGTACACTGCCATGTAAGGCAGTGTATATGTATACTAAACCGTGCTTTGTAGCTGTTTGATGGATTGCAATTGCTGTAATGAAGCAACAGTCGTAGCTGAAACACCTAAAGTGGAAATAAAATCTAATTTAGACGATATCAGCCACTCATGATAACGTAGACTTCCTAACAAATAATAGCGAAAAAAATAGGCTCTCTAATTTAATGTTATCGTATAACTTCCACCAAAAGATTAAACAACCCACCAGAATTACACCAAACAGCTACACATGCATTGATCTACTTTTTATTAATTTTAAATTAAAGGATATGAAAATAGCTGTTCATGAATTTGGTTTTTCAGATCATTGTAGTTTATTAATTTCTATACCGTCTCCAATACAAAACTTAAAGCAATTTTTATTAAATAAACGAATATACAATAACTTAAATATAATAAATTCAAAAATGAAATTTCTAATATAAATTGGGATGACATACTTAAACCTAATAAAAATGGAAATGAGAATTATGACATATTTAGTGAAATTTTACAAAGAGCTTTAAATAAATGTATACCAAAAATCCAAATAAAAATAAAAAAATTCTCCAAAGAAAAATTATTTAACAGTAGGATTAAAAACATCGTGTCGCTATAAAAGATTTTTAAAGTTATTGGTTTCCAAAACCAAAAATGAAAATTTTAAATATCATTATAAACAGTATTGTAAAATATTAAAAAAGCCATCAATTTATCCAAAAAATTATGTAACAAATATAAATTTGAAAATTCTCAAAATAAAACTAAAACTATGTGGCAAATCATAAATAACGAGACTAACAAAAATTCACGAAAATATAGAAATGTTCAACTAAAAATAACAGATAAACATATATCATGTGATCCTAAAATAGTAGCGAACTTATTTAATACCTTTTATGCATTTATAGGAAATTTACACTCAAATAACTGTAATTTAAATAAAACAACTTTCACAAAATCCATCGAAAACACTCTCTTCTTAAGCCCAGTAGAAACTCATGAAATGAATACCATAATAAAAAAATCTCAAAAATAAATCATCCTACGGCATTGATGAAATGACTCCTATTTTGATTAAAAGTTGTGCTGATTTGTTAACAATCCCCTATACAATATTGGTAAATCAATCTTTTTCAGAAGGTATCTTCCCAGATGCCCTCAAAATATCTCTAATCAAACCCTTGCATAAAAAGGGCGAAACTACTGACATGAATAATTATCGACCTATAGCTCTGTTACCTACGTCTGCTAAAATATTTGAAGCGGCTATGGCGAAACGTCTTTGTTCATTTTATGAAAAATATAATATTTTGCACGTGAACCAACATGGCTTTAGGAAAAACCACTCCACCACCTTAGCAATTTATAAATATGTAAAAAGCATCCTAGACAAAATAGACGATAAAAAAATCGCAGTAGGCCTCTTGCTCGATATGAGTAAAGCCTATGACAGAGTCTGTTATAGAACTCTATTGGAAAAACTGTATCAAACAGGAATTAGGGGAATAGCTCATAATTGGTTCAAATCCTATCTTGATAACCGCTTCCAATATGTAGAAATTGAAAATACCGACTTCGAGACAGGCAAAATTACTCATGTCAGATCGGATGCAACTCTCATTACTGGCTCTATCCCTCAAGGTAGCGTTTTGGGTTGTATTTTGTTTCTTATTTACATAAATGATCTCCCAAACATACTGGACGATCTATGCGTGCTCTTTGCAGCTGACATCTCCATATTAATCTCTTGCACTAATTCCACAGATTTAACTACAAAATTGAACTATACATTAGATAAAATTACTGGCTGGCTACAATTACATAATTTACAACTTAACCTTAATAAAACTAAAATTATTCAATTTAAACCCTACCAAAAAACTGGTTTACAAATATCGTTTAACTATAAAAATACAAAACTAGAAACTGTTAACTCTGCAACTTTGTTAGGAATAGACCTGGACACACATTTGACTTGGAAACAGCACGTACAAAAAGTTGCAAAAAAAATATCCTCATTTATTTATGCACTGCAACACCTTAAACGTGTGACAGATTTTAAGACTGCCCTTGCGGCTTACTATGCACATGCTCACTCCGTACTCCCCTATGGCATCATCTTGTGGGGAAACTCTTGTGATATAAACAAATTATTTATATTACAAAAGAAGTGTCTACGAATATTGATAAATTTGGACAAAATGGAGTCATGTAAACCCCACTTCATTAAAAATAAGATTTTGACACTTACATCTATCTACATCCTCGAATCTTGTAAATTTGTTAGGAAACACCCAAAACTCTACTCACCTATTAAAAAGACTAAAAGAAATAATAGAAATTTATATAAGCTTAAGATACCCTTCTCCAAATTAAAATTAGTTTCAAACAGCCCTCACGTTATGTCAATAAGGATTTATAACCATTTACCAAATTCCATAAAAATCCTGGAAAATCCTGTGCAATTTAATAAACAATTAAAAATCATTTATTAAATTTCTTATTAATAAATGTTACTATAATTTAAATGAATTTTTTGACGATAAATAACGATAAAGTAAGAATACTTAGACTATTAATAGTGTTTCAAATTAAATTAATTTATATAAAATAATATTGAATGTTGATGATATGATAATTTGTAATTTATGTTTAAAAATTAGATAATACGAAAATAGTTAGCCCTCTAGTGTTGCTATGCCCTTGCGGGGCGTCACATGTATACCGTTCAAAATTGTACCATCTTAAATTTGTAATGTGACATGCAATAAACAATTTGAATTTGAATTTGAATGATAAAATAAATTTAATTAGTATTTTTCACAATACTTGCTTTAATTTTTTGAAAGAATAAAATATTTTTATTCGTAATTATTAGTTTATAATTACTAATAATATTTTTTTTATTCAACGTTGGTTCGGAAAATACTTTATACCGGGAAAAACTAAGCAAGGAACCCGGATATTAACATGAATTATCATAAAAACTCTTTGCCAGGGATATAGCCTTGGTAGCTCAGATGGTTAGCGCTTGCTGTAAATTTCACAGTACGCGAGCAACCCGGCTTCGATGCCCGCGGACACCAATGAAATTGTTAACTGCAATTTTAAGTGCTGATTTACCACGTCCTCTGCGGTGAAGGAAAACATCGTAAGAAAACCTACATGTCCGAAAAACTAAAAAAATATTTCGGTGATATAACCCTCTCAGAAATAAGGGGAGGCCTGTGCCCAGCAGTGGGACGTAAATAGGCTGTAACTTAAACTTTAACTAAAATAAGCCGTAGACAAATAATTTGGCTCAATCTGAATCTAGATTCACTTAGTTGGTTGCGTTGTCAGCTTGGCGTCACAACGCACCTTATCATGTCAAAGAATAGTTTTTATACAGGACATTCCAAGAGCACTTCGCCGGCACTGCGCCACCGCTGCAACCCCCCCACGTGTCCTGCTTCTAAAGTATCTAGCTACTAAATAGCCATTTCTATTCATTACGTTCACGTTAAAATTTAATACACTCTGTATCAACATACAATGTCCATGCTATAAATTAAAATAAAATTAGGAACAGTTTCACTATTTCTCTCTGTTTGTGATACGCCAACTAGTCTCAAGGGGCTCGTAGCAAACTACCGACCATGCAGTAGAGCATTGTGTATTTTGTAGTTAGTTCGCCGTTTCGTGGGCTTTATTTATTCAGTAAGTTGTGTATATATGTATTCGAGTGCTGACTTTAAGACGTAATTTCTAATTATTTTTCAACGATATTTTTACCGATTTTATCGCGTTGAGTTTAACTTAGTTTTTAATTATTATTTAACTTATTTTTTACTCCCAACGTTTCAAGTGCTCTATAGCACAAATGATCACGGGGACCGTAAAATTAATTTTATTTATTTATTTATCACTTACAACTATCACCACAGATGTATTACCTAATACAATAGTGTAGTTAAAATCTTAGAAACTAGAACAAACATAGTATAGGCATATTATGCACAACTTAAAGAAGTTTTACAATAAGCGACCTTTCTCACGGAGGATTCATTCAGAGTACAGATGAATAAATCAGTCTGTCGAGAATAGCGCGCGCGTAAGGCGCGAGCTGTAGCAAGTTGGTGCCCGCTTGCGGCACCGACAAGAGCGGCGGACGCCACCGTCGTCCTAAGTATTCATCAAGGACACACACCTTAACTATCTGTAGAATACCTGGGTTATGTATTTTACCATGTGCTTCGGATCGCTTTTAGTAAGTAAGTGGCGAGAGCGACTTCCCTTCGTGTTTCTAGTTTATAATCATGCCTAGTTTAAAAAGAGTAGGGTGCAACAGTGCATAACCCACCATATTGTTTTGAATACATAAATCTCACAAATTTGTTCTGAATACGTTCTAGCATTAATTTATATTTGGCTTTATGTGGTGACCAATCGACAGCATTGCATTCTAAATGACTTTTTACAAGTGCCTCGTATAATCCTCTAAGAGCATCGATGTTCGTGAATCAAAATTGTAAGACCATATCTAAGTTGCCGTTTGCTTTTTTTGAAAACGTTAGTAATGTGTTTTAGAAATTGAATGTCGGTAGTGAATCGCATACCTAAATCATTTACCGCTGAAACACGTTGCAGAGGGGTTCCATCCATGTAACATTGATCGACGGATTCAACTCGGCTGGGCAGCGTTCGGGAAATCACGACACATCTTCTCGTCAGGTATACCTCAATCTCTGAAAACTAAAGTGTATAACCAGTGCGTGTTGCCAGTGATGACTTACGGATCTGAGACGTGGTCCTTCACTGCTGGCCATACGAGAACGCTCAAGATCGCTCAGCGAGCTATGGAGAGGGCTATGCTCGGACTTTCTCTGCGTGATAGACTCAGAAATGAGGATATCCGCAGTAAAACCAGAGTGACCGACATAGCCCAACGGATTAGTAAGCTGAAGTGGCAATGGGCCGGCCATATAGCTCGAAGAACCGATAACCGATGGGGAAGAAAGGTTCTCGAGTGGCAGCCTCGTACCGGTAGGCGTAGTGTAGGGCGACCCCCCACTAGATGGAGTGACGACCTGGTAAGACATGCATGAAGTCGATGGATGCAGGTGGCTCAGGACCGTGCTTTGTGGCATTACTTGGGGGAGGCCTATGTTCAGAAGTGGACTTGTGAAGGGCTGTAATGATGATGATGATGATGATGAATATTGATGATGACTCGGGCTATGTGCACGGCTGAACGATAGAGTAAAACATTTCGCCACGTTGAAATGTAATATATTTTCCAAACTCCACTCTACGATCTTAGTTATATCATGCTGTAGTACCTATGTCATGCTCCGCCTTCTGCTTTATTTTAAAAACTCATTTCAGGTCATCAGCTAATAACAAGAGTGTAGACTTAGTGACTACCTACTTCAGGCAAATTATTGATTATAAAAAAGAAAAGAAGAGGCCCTAAACTAATTGCCCTGAATGACGCCTGATCTTGTAAAGTAGGGTTCGGAAAGCTGTCCGCTGCAGTCACCATATTGACATCGGTCTCGTAAATAACAGGCAAAAAATGATAATGTGTGCGATTTGCAGCCTACGCAAGCCAATTTTTCTAGAAGAACGTCATTATCTACTGTGTCAAAGGCCTTTATAAAATTTACTATTATTACTATGTGTGTAATAAGCTCCAGTAAGTTCCCCGTTGTCCCCCGCCCAGGACGAAAGCCCTGCTGTGCGTCGGACAATAGAGCACTTATTTTTTTGTACAGACTACTGCTGGGTGTGGAACCTCCACCACCTTTCGGCACGGGTGCTACCCGAGTGAGTTTCCAACGATCTGGAAACTTTGCAGCCTTTAATAAAAATATATTCAATATATGTATTTAAAAACGGCTCTACTAACACTGCATGACAATCCCTAAACATAAATACTGGAATACCATTGGGCCCCACCAAAGATTTAGGCGGTAAACGCGCAAGTGCGTTAAATTAGTAAAATTTGTTTTATTCAACGTGTAGTATTAGCGTAAAAATAAAAAAAATCATTGCAGTTATACAATTTATCAAAGACGATCTTACGTTAAAACTTTACTCAAACATGTATCTAACCCAATTGAGTAATGTTTTCGAACCTTGTTAAATGCACTGAATTATAACACGTAATTATTAATCAGTTGTAGTAATTACTATGAGTACCCAAAATTTTGTCAAAAACTCTCTTAAGAGCGTAACTTGCAATGCCTTTTTAATACTAAGTATCTACACAAATAAACCACGTTTTATTTTATTGAAAACAACTCAGCACGCTCAAGTATGATATACAACGTAATTGAAAGCAACAGCCGATAGTTTTGTTGCAACGCGGCATAATGTCCGGTACTAACAATTTGACTTTTATGCTGTGTAGGCGACCTACTGGTATTTTAACCAGGATTTAAAAGTGAAACAGTAAGAAACAGGTTTTTCTTATACATTCGTTTATAATTATGACCATATTTTTTAAGATAAAAGTACTTATCGTAAAAACAATGGTAATTTTAAATCCAACACTTATATAAGTATTATTTATTTTGACTGCCTCGTTGGTCTAGTGGTTGTAAATGTCGCATAGGTTCCCGGATTCCAAACCTGGGTCGGGCCCAAAAAATCAGTTATTGAGTTTTTCCGTCAAGAAATTGTCAAAGGCTGCCCGGAGATTGGAAGTTGGCCGTATCTCACCACGCTCGTATAATGAGATGAAACCCATTACAATTATCTGTGCAAAGCCTAAATTGTTGAACTGTGTGTTGGCATATTATTAACTACATGATGTATTCAAAACAATCTGATGCCTTACCAACCCAGTCTAGTAAGTATGAATAAACTTCCAGCTAACTAATTCTTGGGAAAGCCTTCAATCACTAATGCGCTTAAAAAATCTATTTTTCGGTTGCTTGTACTTCGTTGCAAGAGATCTGCATGTCCAAGTATGGGGAATATACAAGTATTTTATTTTATACTAGGTAACAATGTACTAGCTATATAGTTTACTTACTGCTATCAACAAAAATTATAGTTTTTGTACAGGTTAATGCCATACAAACAACTTTTCAATGGCACCAAACGTTCTAAAAATGTACCCAAGAAATATTTTCTTAAGAAGAAATCAACTTTAATACCTTCACTAACTCTTTATTTATTTGTCTGATCCCGGGTGGAAAGAAGTTAAAAACAGCTTTCACCGGCCGACGCGTTTGAATAAGTTTCGTTGAAGTTTTATAGAAGTTGTAACATCGGCCCGATTTGATATATGTACTTCGGCCATCTGTAGCGAAGAGGCCCGTCGTGGCCAAAGTTAGTGCAATCGTAAATTATTCAACCCCTTACTCTAACACTGACATATCGTTCCCAACAGTTAATGTTGAATTTAAATTGTAAAATGTAACATAGTGATGTTTCAAGTTATTTCCCGCTTTGTGTTTACAACTGAGCTTACATTTCTAATTTAAGATAAGCTAACGCTAAGATATTGTTGAAATTACCAATATCCTTAATTAAGATGTTGACCTGATCCTGAATGTTTATCATCTGGGATCTTCAATAAATTGCATAATATAGCCGACCACAATAACCACATAACACCAACCGTAAGCCACGTCAAAACTAATATTAATTACGTACAATACAGTAAAACGCCGATTATCCAAAATAATTGGACCCGGGGTCCATTCGGATAATCGAAAATTCGGATAATCGGACATAGACTGGTACATAATACCATTAAAACAGCGATCCGCACAATGAGAGAGGGAGGACCTTACTGACAGTAATTCAATTTCAATGTTATTGAGTTAAAAAAAAACTTTCCAAAGTTCCGTTTCACGGAAACCGCCCGACACAAAACATATAGTGTCTTGCCTCTAGCTTTCAACCATAACAGTTGAAATATATCTGGACTCCAGCGAGTTCCAACTTGTTACAACAAAACAAAAATTACATTACAAAATTAAAACCAAGTACTTACTTACAGTACATGGATTTAATTTTTTATATTACGTTTAGGACCAAGATTCGGATAATTGGTGATTCGGTTAATCGGCGGTCGGATACTCGGCGTTCTACTGTAATTATATTGTACAAGCCCAGTTCCGGTCTAGCGATAGATAATCTATCACCTAATTTCGTCCCGATGGTGTAGTAGGAAATCAATAGGGAAAATAGCAATATTTTATTACCACGTTAGCTAGCTACATACACATTCTGTATATACCAGATATTGGACCAGCGTTGGAAAGCAGCACCAAAGATGCGAAATGTCTAGAAGTTTGTCAAGAAGTCAGTCTGTCGAACATGTCACAGCAAATATTATTTACAATGAAAAAGCCTTAAAAAGCATGTCTCCAGCTGTAAACTGACACGTAACTTAAAATTAAATTAGTATTAATGGCTTCGGTTACCAAAAAGCTACCACACTCAATACTAAAGAATATAAAAAAATCAGCTTTAGGGTTAAATAGAATTACTATTATAATTATATAATAATACAGTTTACCGTCATAGAGGTACAATTATCCATACAATAGTTTATCCATAGTTTAAATTGTGTGGAAACTTTCAATACATATAATGACTAAGATTCACTATCGTGATGTAAATAGGCTACCTCCCAGAGGGAACTCTTGGATGATTGTATTACAAACCAGGAGCCGAGCACAAGGGTATCTTGGATAAATATTAGATATTCAGCACGTCACTCGTTAGGGCTCCTCCAAACGTTCATGCAATTCAATAAAAAATATATTACCTGACGATGGCGGTAAATTTATCCTACAATACCGAATGATAATATTGTAGAATGGTGAAACCAGGGAAACCTCCTGACAGTGAGTACAGTCTCAGGACTGTGTTTTGTGGCGTTCGATTAGCATTGCATTAGTGTGCATATTATACATATATCAAATCACACACACTCACTCACACACACACACACACACACACACACAAGACGCACGCTCGCACGCTCGCATTCACACACATAGTTATATATATATATATATATATATATATATATATATATATATATATATATATATTTGCAGAAAAAGGAAGAAAAATATATAAATAGAAGAAAAAATGTCAGTTAGTAATTTTTCTCAGATAATATCGTGTTTACCTATGTTCGATACTGAATTTGTAAAATGCTTTGCTAATTTTGACGTACAATTTTATTTAGTATACATGCACATTTCTTTATTACATTTCTTCAGAAAATACTTTCATTGCCGCATTGTGTATAGTAACAAGCCTAGTAATACTCCTGGTAAATTTTATTGAGTTATGTAATAAGCCTCGTTCATGTACTATGTATTGTGTTCAGTAGCATACAAAGGTACATCCGACAAAGGATAATAATATTGCATACTCAACGCTATGGATTCACATAACTATAACATTCTATGCAACGATGCTTAGAGCCGACCAGAGCTGAAACTAACCCAAACGCCGAATTCCAATATACGCCCTTAGAATTACTACATAATTGCTCTTAGTAACATTAACCTAACATAAAACTACTATAGTAATACAGAGTTCTTTTTCAAAATATTTTAATAAACATTTGTAAGTATTTTATATTGTATGTACCGCTTCTCCATGTCATATAAGAAAAATTATTACAGATTAATAGTTTTTATATAGAATAAGGGTGACAACCGTGCACACAGTTCATCTGATCGTAAGGGAATGCTGTGGACCGTAGACACCTACATTTAGGTCCTCGATTAGGAATCAAAATGCAGATGTGTCATGCATGCAATGAATCGTTTCTAGTAAAAGAGGTCTCCGGTTCTCTACACTCATCATACAAAACACAGCAATATTGAACTGCTATTTTACGCTTGTATTCTATGAGAGCGCTTACCCATATATTCGCGCTATAACCATAATATATCTATAGCTCTACTATGTAGGTATATCTTCAATAAACTCCCTCTTAATTTGGCAAAGAATAAAATGTAATAAAATCATAATTTTTTTATAAAAATTTATTGTAAACATTTATAGGTGTTACAAAAAAATAGTGAAAAAAATATAGGAACTTTGGATTTCCTGAAAAACAATGTATGTCACAGCATACATTGCCAAGTGCCCATAAAAACATTAAGGAAATGTGTTGTATGCCGGGACATACACAGCCAATTACAGTACAAGTTGATAATAATAATACCAGAATGTTACTGTCCCACTGCTGGGCAAAGGCCTCTTCTAGAATGCAAAAAAAAAACAAGGTGACAACGCCTAGAAATGGCCAACTTTACTAAACCCGCACATGGTAGTCTAATTGATAATTCCTAGAATTTTTTCCGCTTACAAAGCACAGACGGACTTGGCATTTTATACATAACACTGACGTTAGCTTTGAACATAGCCTACAACGACCTTGGCTGGTCATTGTCATAAAATGGCCAACATTATCATAGCCTCACGATTCTACCTGGTTGACTTGTGCTACACGCTTTGTGTGTTTATCGGTACGGGTGCGTCCGAACTTTGTCAACCCCTCAGAAATCTCAAATCGAAAATCCTTGAGAGGCTTCCATTGTTTTTGCGATTTTGAGCAATCTTGTCAGTATAAAAGCCACGCATTATTGATACATATGTCGAGAATTTGCGCAAATATGCCGATGTACCAACGCCGGGTCTTGAATGGGGTTTTGTAAAGAGAAATGAGCATATCGGCTAAATCGACTCCCCCCATACGTTTATTATAAGTCTTTGACAATTTGAGGGCAATCTACATCCACTTTGTTTTTAGAGTCCTTGCAGTATCTTTTAATTTTTTCTACTGGCTCTGCACCTACGTAAGAACTTATCAATGTTACGGCTTTGTTGTCGTTCCACCGTACTATTGCTTATCGGTTTTTATCGCAGACCACTTGAGCATAACTGCCGCGGGGTTTCTTTTTCATATCTTTTTCTGAGGGCAGAACTGCTTCAGCTCCTCTCAACCTGTTGCTCCTGACTGTTCCCAATCCAAATATTCCATAGTCTTCTCTAAGTATATAAAGTAGCTCCGGGCAAGTAAAGAAATTGTGTATACTTTTACACAAAGCAATAACAACCTGAGCCCCAAAACCAATGGAAACTTCCTACAAAAGAAAATAAAGAAAATACAATAGAAAATCATAAATCATGCTCAACACTCCAGCACGAACATAGTTTTTGAAGCCCCACTTGTTGGGTTTATCCTTCATGTATTGATGTCCCTTACCCGCTTTGGTCCCTTTATAGGGAATCATCATTTCGTTAATGGTGTATTTTTTTTTCATTATCTTGAGCTAAACAATTTTCTCGATTTTTTTTGTAATAAAGGCCTAACTTTATAATATCTGTCGGAGTCTTGTATATTGTTATCAACAAAATGCAAATGACGACGGATTTGTTGATACCGTTTTAGAGACATCAAATCGGCTATGGGATCGTATCTGTACCGCAAACTCCAGTAATCGATGTACGAGGGCATACTAATAACACCCATGATAATATGAATTGCTAAAAAAATCTCGCAATTCATCTTCGGTCAAGCCAAGAGAGCGCCCAGTTTTGAATACTGCGTATGAGTTTGTTAGCTCTACGATATCTACTAAAACGTTAGGGGAAAAGAATTTATAGAAATAACCGAGTGAAGTTTCCTTTAATATGTTGGTGTGATTTGAGTCTTCTTCTACAGTTGCCTTGTGTCGAAAACCGTTTTTTTCCACTGATAGTTCAGAGTGAACTTGGTGATTCGAATAGGTCGTCTAACAGCAGAAACAGTGGGCCGTTGCGATCTGGTATTTCTGGGACGCGACTTGGAAGAAGCCCTTATGCGAGCTGCAACTAAGCCAGTTATGAAGCCACTTGCTGTTGGTTCAGGCGGTGCGAGGGGTTCAGGAAGTGCAGGGGTTGCTGGGGTTGCAGGAGTAGCGGGAGTTGCTGGGAGTAACGGAATGTCACTCAGGATTGGCACTTTTTTACAATTTAGTTTGTCGCGGCGCTGTCGTCGCGCCACAAGCGAAACACACCAAAGCCTAAATCACGCTATCAACATTCCGAATCATAAACAGTATATATAGACCTTCTCCGAACTATCTATCATACGGAGTGTCGGCAGCTCCCCGAGAAGAACACCTTGCCCGGCGGGAGATCTCCCCTTTTCCTTCACGGCCACAGTGATGACCACCCAACGTGATCTGAACATGCAACCAACAATCTTCGGAAACTTCAAGCTTTCATCATCGTCAAAAACACCCCACCCATTCGCTCCTGAGCAGATATCGTCTGCAGTCTTCATATCATGCAAGCCATCTAGCTTCACAAGGTTCATCGCAGCACTGGAATAATAATGCTTCCTGTTCCTTCAAGCTACTCTCTGAGCTATATAGTGTTCGGCACGGCTCTGAGCTTTACTGCTCGCCTCTGCTTCACAGCACTCTCGCAGATTACTTGCCTTCTTCTCGACTCACCGCAGACTACAAGGCAATCTCCTGGCACTTGCACATTCGTCGACTTTACTCCTGTAAGCATTTCCAGCGTGCCATCCTTCTTCTTTACCAGAACCACTGGTGAACACCATGGACTAGAGACCATTCCTTCAATCATGGTTTCCACTTCCTTTTCACGTGCTACCGGCAATCTTCTTGACGGATAGGCAATTCTTCTCCTGTGGTTATTTTGTGTTGAACTAAGCCAGTCTTTCCAATGTCAGCATCGTTTGATGAGGATACTTCGGCATACTTGAGTAACAACTTCTTCGCCTTGACCATTTCGGTCGGGGAGAGAACGCTGTGACAGTCTTCCAAAAGTGAGGTCACTCTCGTTTGTGCATCCTTGCTGGGGGTCTCACTCGATAGATATTGGCATCGACGTAACCAATCCACTTCCTCACAAGTACCAACCAGCGTGCCCTTTTCTATAATCTGTTCCCGGTCACAAAGGTTCAGTACACGTACTCCTGAGATGCCAGTGGTTCTGACCAAGGTTCAAGCTACTTTCCATGAAAGGTTATTGTTTACCCTTTCCACAAGTAAACAACGGTGAGCTTGCCCAGTGTTTCGAGGAAGACTAACCGGAACAATCGTTTCCGATCTCGGCGGAAGAACAATCTTCTTAATGCTGTACACGTTTCCTGGTAACGCACCTTCCATAAAAAGTCCCTCCTGTCCACATTTCAAAACACCTTGCTTAACGTCGATCTCACAACAATTATTCCTCATGAAGTCCAGGCCTAGGATGCAGTCGTCCATTATATCAGCCACGATGACATTATGCAGGTAGATCACGTTGCCTAGCTTCAACTCCATCTCCTTCTCTCCACGGACGGGTATACGCTGACCGGTGGCTGTTACCAAATTAATGCGTTCTCGGTTTTATGCGGAATCCCCAAGGAACTGACTTATAAGTTGCGAACTAACAACCGTACAAGAGGCTCCAGTGTCTATTGTCAGTTTACACGGCATTCCGTTGACCTCGCCCTTGATGATTAGACTGTTCCCATCATGGGTTTGTGAGATCGCGATCCTTGGGGCTCTTTTAACATCAGCCAGCACCCGCCCCGCAGTTCTGGCTTTTACTCGTTTTCTGCTGCTGCTGGGCGCTGCTGTTGGCCTCACTACCCTCCTGAGATCGTTCAACTTCCCTTTCTAGGGTTCGCTTAGGGCAGCTGGATCGAAGATGGCCCTTTTCCCCACAGCCATAGCACCTAGGGCTGTATACTTTGTTGCGGTCGCGAACTGTAGCTGCTGCAACCTCCCTGACGCGATGGGAACGAGGATCCCGCCACACGGCTTCCACCTCCAGTGCATGGGCCAAGGCGTCCTTAAGCGTCTCGTAGAGGCCACTGCTGCAGGTTTTCGTTGATGCGTTGCACGCGATCATTAAACTGCGCACGAAAGACGTGTTCCAGATGAGCGTCGCCATATCTCGCCTCCAATGCCTCAAGGAGTTGCTCATAAGTCACTTCCTCACCGAGAGCTTCCAGAACTGTTAAGGCCTGGTCGCGCAGGCCTAGTGTGAGAGCAGTCATGGCCTGACTTTTATTCCAGCCGTTCGCCTTTATAACAGCCTTGAACCCACGTAGCGAAGGTCATCATCGACAACAGATGGCGCTGTCGGTTGATAGATTAGTGATGTCATTTTCTGGAAAGCTCTCCCCTCGCTCCGTTACCCAACACTAGATGGCGCTAGTGCCTGATGTCAACTTAGCCGCGAAACAGTATGTTTAGTGTAAAGAATCGGAGACTCTTTTCACTGAAACAATGCATTCCATCTTAGTCCTCACGGGTGACAATGCATCTGCATTTTGATTCTTAAATCGAGGATAAATGTAGATGTCTATGAGCCACAGCATCCACTTACCATCACGTGGATTGTGTGCTCGTTTGTCTTCCTATTCTATAAAAAAAGACTTTTACAGCCAGTACCATCAATCTTAGAAACCATAATTAATTTACCAAGTACTGTTGTATTTGACAAGTGATCCCTGACTATTCAAACTTTTTCTTTATTAAACGAGTGCTTACCATTACAGCATATCAAACTTAGTTATTGTATATCACAGTAGTTGCGCTAGGCCGATGGGTTGACCACCGCAGTTTTTTTTTTTAATAATTTTGAGTAATTATTAGGAAGATCCTGTTGCACATGTCCTGTTTCTGTTTCTCAAGCTTCTCAAACTCATAAGACGATGTTAGGTAGTAGATATTTTTACATAGTCTCTACTCGGTATTCATTCACATAAAAATATTTTCATATAAATAATAATAATAATAATGTCATCTAGACAAAATTTCGGTCAGCGCGGCCTGCCTCAACGGAGGCTAACCATCGGTGCAGGACAGCATTATGGTGCCCAAGTGTATGCGCAAGCATAGGTACACTCTAGAGAGGACTTGCTATTCCCTCACTCTCATAATCCGATGAGACGGTAAACCGACACGACCGGAGAGAGATCAGGTGCAGGACCAATGACTTGACATGCTTTCTGAGGCACGGGGGGTAAGACACCGCCAACTTCCTGACTCCGGGCACCTATTGAGAAAATCTTGACGGAAAAACTCAATAACTATTTTTTTGGCCCGACCCGGGATCCGAACCTAGGACCTCATGATCAGCAGTTGCACTACTACAACCACTAGACTAACGAGGCAGTCAAAATTTTTCATTAATATTGATTATAATTACAATAAATGTTTCTTCCGGAATATGAAAGTCTTGTTTTATTTTATTTGCAACCTCGATTACGCTCTTGTTACGTCTTTTGACAGCCTACACCAATCATGCTGATTACATTGTAGTTCCAACTAGTTCTAATACTATATGGTGCTAGTTTTATTTTAATACAGAAAACAAGTCAGGCAAATGTTTGTATGACCGTATCTTCACTTATTGATTTAATGCCAAAAGTTTTTTTTTATGTACTCTTCACTAGATTGTTATAAATTATTTTGAAAATAATATTTTTTACAAGTCAAAATAACAATGTTCCAATCTAAAATGTCCGTTTCCATCACTTTACAAGCTAAATTGAAATATAGTATTTTATTGAAAACGATGGTTTTGTACAATTCCCAATGTTGCCGAAAACCGGAGTAATCGTTTGATAAAGCATTTCGCAATCGTTCAGTACTGGTGTAAACAATTTTAGCACGATCGATCACAATACTTTAGAGGATGGAAAAAAAGTAGTCGCCCTTTGACGACTGTCACAACAGGAAACGTGCTAGCAGTGAAACATTTCATTGAAGAGAATGGCGAATTACATATGAAGAGATAGCAGATATTTTAGATTAAATCTAGGAGCATTTATGAGATCAAACACGAATGCCTTCGCCTGTGAAGGACAATTAAACGGTTAAACGAACCTACTTTATGTGAAATTCAACCATAATTATATGAAGTTCCCTGTCCGAGACGTTCTTTACAACTAGTAGTAAAATTTAATGTAGGAACAAAATATGTCTCATATTAAGTCTCAATTGAGGGACTATAATCAGGATTCATCGAAACTGTAGTAGACCTCGTTAAAATGCGTCGAACAATGCTCTTACTCCCTGCGGGACCCATTGTCTCTATGAATGTTTTATTCGTATTTCAGTCTGCCATTTGTTGTTTCATACAATTGAATTCATAAAAATAATTTTGTTCATCCTTCCAGCTAAAAGAAAAGTTTTTTTTTTTTTAATTTATTTACACAACCTGTTATTACACCTGAATAAACATATTGGTTTATTTAAGAAATTATTCTGTTATTACACTGAATCTCCAAGTCGTAGCACAGAAATGAAAACTACTAGCACTAGGAACTCTTATGAAAAGGAAAAAATTACCATTCATCAAAACACCCTAGAACAGATCCCACTCAAAATTCACTCACTAAACTCTATCAATTCACTCAACTAAAATAGCAGCTTCGCATGGTGAGTGCAGAGAACCGGAGCGCCATTTTACTAGAAAATATGGAATTCCATCTTAGTCCTCACGGATGACAAAGCATCTGCATTTTGATTCGCAAACGAGGATAGATGTATGTATATGGACCACAGCAACCATGTACAATCAGGTGGACTGTGTGGTCGATTGTCACCCTTATCCTATAAAAAAGCTACACCATAGTAAAGGCAACGACTCAGTTTGATGCCTCACTACATGCTTTTCAATCGTTCCTAATATTAGTCCATACATTTAAATTAAATTAAATTGTCTTTCTGTATTATCGAAATACCTGAGCGAAATATTGAACCGACATCTAAACTGACTGAACATCGTGAGGACACTTGCATGTCAGAAAAATAGGAAAAAAATATTTTGAAGACCTCTAAAGTTCACCAACACGCATTGGGGCAGCGCGGCGGACAATTCCTTGCTCTAAAACCCTCTCAGAAATGACCGTTGGCCTGTGCTCAGGAGTGGGATATATATAGGCTGTAAATTTTAATTTTAGCGTTATAAAACACATAATGTACGAATGCTTTTTGTATTTTGAGCGATGTTACACTTATATACCATTTTGTTAAAGAATTAAATTGTAAAATTAAAAAAAAATCATCCAACCAATTACTTAATGTAACTGCTACGAGAAGGCGTGAGTCAAATCAAAGTCAAAAATACACGCCCGAGGTAAGATACGGTCTATTCAAAAGGTGCTCTAAACGGAAGGATACGAGCCGTAAAATAGGATTTCACGCACGTGTTGGAGTGTGTGAACAAAAATATTCGGTTGACAACGTAAGAAGCCCATCGTTTTCATCGAAGGAAAAATTTACTCCTTCCATTCCCGTACGAATCCGTTATTAGATATTATATTTTCGGATTCCTATAAACATTTTAAAAAACAGTCTTACAGTAAAATTCATTTTCAAGTTATATTATTTTTTGATTTCTTAATACTATAAAACATATAATTTGCAAAATTTTATTTTATCAAAAAATATGTAAGCTTTTTTTGTGTAAATGAAAACTTGATAAAATAAAATGGTTTTTGATGATTATTTTATAAGATATTAGAGATGTAATAAAAAAACATCTAAACAAATTTCATATGGTTTGTTTTTTATATAATAAAGGGTGACAAACAAACACACAATCCACCAAATGGTAAGTGAATGTTGTGACCCAAAGCCTATCCTCAATTAACATACTACATCTATATACATCAATCCTTAATTAAGAATCAAAAAGTAAATGCGTTGCCACACCTGAAGACTAAGATGGAATGCCTTGTTTCCAGTAAAAAAGGTCTCCGGTTCTCTACACTCACCATACAAAACACAGCAGCATTGAGCTGCTATTTTACGCTGGTATTGCGTGGTACTATCCTGGTCGAGTCGACCTATTCGTGCTACAATCATAATATAGCTAAGGCATTGCTCTACCACGTAAAATGTAATATTACAAAAAAGGTTCCTTTACATTTTCCTTTTCCCTCCACTTTATCTTTTATCTCTTATGGTTTTGAAACAAAACTGATTTTTTTTAAATTTCAACGTCAACAAAATAGAGACCAAGAATATTTTAAAGTGAAATTAACAAATCTTCAATTTCTATTTTGACCATTTTCTCATATCACACATAGTTTTCGAGCTAATAGTAAAATGACTGGACTACTATTATGGATCTTCAAGTGTTCTACGTGGAAAGGGTATATAGCTTAAAAACTAGTTACAAATAAATTTAAAATAAAATTTAGACGAAAAATGGTTGATATTTTAATCAAGCATCAAACAGTCGTCATGACAATATCTTCGTTAAGATATTCGATATATCGTTCTTAAGATATTCTACACTGGCAGAATATACGCAGTGTATGTTTTATTTTAGTTCATTTAATGTATTTGTCACTTTCATTATATACATTTTAGCTTTCTGCACTGTAAACATTAATTATGCAAAACCTCACATTCCTCCGTGCGCGAATTATGCTTAAACAAAATCTTATATTGCTATGTATTAATATATAAATAGATATTGTTTTACTTTCTTTACTTTAAAAAATTACACTTTCATATTCTTTGCTTTAACTTTCATTACATTATTAATGTAACCCGTTTTATTAATGTAATTTGCAACTAGCTCGCCAAAGTTGCAAATATGACTTGATCGTTAGCATCCAGAAAGAGATTGAACAGCCTCGGCGAAGCCGCAAAGTCCTGTCCTAGATCTTTATGGATACAAAACCAGTTCGTGTAAGCATAAGAGTCCCCTCAAAGGGATATTAATGCCTGTATAAGCCCCGTGGTCCCTCGATACGTGATAAGCATTTGCCGTAAAGCAACCCCGTTTACATTACAAGTATGCCAAATATCAATAATTATTTGTATATTTGTATTATTATCTACAATCTAGGACTTTATCATCACTTACCACCAAATGGGTTAAAAGTTTAAAAAAGTCTTTCCGAAAATCTTTCTGTGACGAAACCATTAGACAGACAGACGATATTGTGTAACATTGTTAGAAAACGAAGTGATGCTAATGTTACTTTGTTTTACGAATTATACTTTGGCATTTTTTTTTTCAATATCAAATTTTAATATGACCACAAAGCTTTACGGACGTTAGGATGTGAATGCAATGCCACAGGTCGTTTCTTTTACGCCCCCTTTAATGTTATTTTCCCGTTTATGACACTATAAAGGTGATATCGGCCACTACGTGTAATGAAATCTTCCGTTCAATACCTTGTGATAGCATTTTTATCAGATATCTATCGTCAAAATGTAATTATCTATTTTAAAGCATCATATATTAAATAGTCTTAAAATCAAATATTTGCAAACTACGATACAACCAAATAAATTCAAGACAAAAAGAAGACAAATAAAAAAATAAATTGGGATGTAGCAACGAAATGGCCACCCATTCAGCATAAGCTTCTGCAATACTGCCGTACCACTGTTATTCTACCAGTGCCTTGAACAAATTCACGAGTATTTTAACACTAACTTAAAATAAAATAAAAACTAATTAATCAAACAGAAAATAAAAATGAAAACTAGAGGAGACATATTATTATTACATTACGTTATCCGTGAAGCACATTTTTTTGAGTCTAACGCCTTTGAAGTCTTACCTTCTATTGACATACACGATGATAAACTTCATATTCTTTCACGCCATAACTTATTAGATTGGCTGGTGCAGTCATTTTGGAAGCGATGGAAGACAGAATATTTACATACGTTGCAGTCTCGGCAGAAACGGAACACAACAACTGAACCTTTAACGGTCGGAAAGGTGGTTGTTCTCACTAAGGAAAATACGCCACCTCTTCATTGGCCATTGGCGATCGCCGAAGAGGTTTTTCCCGAATCCGACGGGGTAACTATGGTAGCGCGCGTTAGGACTACGGCCGGGTCATATATGCGTCTTGTTGTCCGTATATGGCCTTTGCCCAACAATAGTTTCAAATTGCCTTTCTGGGCTAGATTAGTTGTTTAAATTAGATTTAGTCTTAGCGTTAGTTAGTTTTATAGGGGACCCTTCAAGCCGGGGGGGGGGTTACGCGGGGGAAAAAAAACGGGTACTCTCACATATTATTTGCCAGTGTCTCTTTCATTCCCATCAACGCATTCCATTCCACACGCACTGAAAGAGGGGGAAGCTA
Source organism: Parnassius apollo (assembly GCA_907164705.1). NCBI lineage: Eukaryota > Metazoa > Arthropoda > Insecta > Lepidoptera > Papilionidae > Parnassius > Parnassius apollo. The sequence continues at coordinate 3,576,776 of CAJQZP010000501.1, read as the reverse complement.
AATTATGTGGCGCGAATAAGAAGCGCCCCCCCCCCCCCGCCGAGATGGAAGTGGTAAAATGGTCGACCCATATAAGGACGCCCGCTGCCGCCACTCTTTATTCTTGCATCGTAGTCGAAGAAAACCGCTAGTTGTGATTGCACTTCTGTGGCAGTCGCACTACAGAAGAACCGCTCGTAATAACCGCATCACGCGGTGCAATCTGTCGTCGCGCACCGCTGCTCTTCCTACGGACCACACCACCAGGAGCGTCGTCCACGAGGCCGCCAGCAAAAGATCCCCACCCCGGTAAGTGTTCCTTAATTTGCATTGAGTCGTTTATTTCTTTGCCATATATTTCTCCGTTAACGGTTCAAGTAAAACTCCATCTAGGGACGCTGGCGCAAAATATTAGATTTCAACAACCGATTTGACAACCTGCTCGCCAAGCGTAGCAACTATGGCAACATACCCCCCATGAGCAGCGACACAAATAGACGGCCCCCAGTCCCCGGCGGCCCAGCTATGTTCAATGACCTCAATAGTGTCTCCCAGCGGATAGGTCTTAAGATGAACATGGACATAACAAAGATCATGTTTAATGTCCGCGTCACACCTATGCCAGTAGTTGTTGGGAGCACTAGGCTCAAATTTGTAGACGAGTACGTTTACCTGGGACAAATGGTCCGACTAGGTGAGTCCAATTTCGAAATGAGGATATCCGCAGTAGAATCAGAGTTACCGACATAGCCCAACGGATTATTAGGCTGAAGTGGCAATGGGCCGGCCATATAGCTCGATGAACCGACAACCGACGGGAAAGAAAGGTTCTCGAGTAGCAGCCTCGTACCGGTGGGCGTAGTGTAGGTCGATCCCCCACTTGATGGAGTGACGACCTGGTAAGACATGCAGGAAGTCGATCGATGCAGGTGGTTCATGACCGTGCTTTGTGGTATCCCTTGGGGGAGGTCTATGTTCAGCACTGGACTTGTGAAGGGCTGTAATGATATGATGATGATGATGAATTTATATAGGAATAAACTTGTTGTTAAAACTCGCTTCGCTGGGCAATTTTTGTTGAATATCCACTCGAGCGTCCACAGTGACTGTAGTCCCCACAAAAATTTTTGCATTAGCTGGTTAACACCGTGTACGATTCCCAATGTTGCCTAAAACCGGAGGAATCGTTTGATAAAGCATTTCGCAATCGCTCAGTACTGGTGTAAACAATTTTAGCACGATCGATCACAATACTTTAGAGGATGGAAAAAAAGTAGTCGCCCTTTGACGACTGTCACAACAGGAAACGTGCTAGCAGTGAAACATTTCATTGAAGAGAATGGCGAATTACATATGAAGAGATAGCAGATATTTTAGATTAGATCTAGGAGCATTTATGAGATTAAACACGAATGGCTTCGCCTGTGAAGGACAATTAAACGGTTAAACGAACCTACTTTATGTGAAATTCAACCATAATTATATGAAGTTCCCTGTCCGAAACGTTCTTTACAACTATTAGTAAAATTTAATGTAGGAACAAAATATGTCTCATATTAAGTCTCAATTGAGGGACTATAATCAGGATTCATCGAAACTGTAGTAGACCTCGTTAAAATGCGTCGAACAATGCTCTTACTCCCTGCGGGACCCATTGTCTCTATGAATGTTTTATTCGTATTTCAGTCTGCCATTTGTTGTTTCATACAATTGAATTCATAAAAATAATTTTGTTCATCCTTCCAGCTAAAAGAAAAGTTTTTTTAAATGTATTTACACAACCTGTTATTACACCTGAATAAAAATATTGGCGTTTATTTAAGAAATTATTATGTGATTACACTGAATCTCCAAGTCGTAACACAGAAGTGAAAACACTGCTACTAGCACTAGAAACTCTTATGAAAAGGAAAAAAAATACCATTCATCAAAACACCCTAGAACATATCCCGCTCAAAATTCACTCACTAAACTCTATCAATTCACTCAACTAAAATAGCAGCTTAACGTTGCTGTCTTTCGCATGGTGAGTGCAAAGAACCGGAGACCCTTTTTACTGGAAAATAGGCATTCCATCTTAGTCCTCACGGCTGACAACTGGCTATACACCGTGATATGATGAAGCAATTTGATTTCCGCCATTTTGGTGCTTACAGCAGAAGTGCACGTCCGCGGAACTAATAATAGGAATGAGACAGTGTACCAGATTATGTCGATAAAAATTCTATACCCTACCTGTACCTAATTAAATATAATGGACATATTTAATTAGGTATACGATGGATAGATCCATGGATAGATGGACTCTACCCGTAACGTCCATTCTATTTATGTATCATATTAATATAGTACCATTATCATTCATAATCATTAAAACTCCTCACAAGTCCACTGCTAAAACATAGGCCTCCCCCAAGGAATGCCACAAGGCACGGTCCTGAGCCACCTGCATCCATCAACTTCCTGCATTTCTTACCAGGTTTTGACTCCATCTAGTGGGGGAACGTCCTACACTTCACCTGCCGGTACGAGACTACCACTTAAGAACCTTTTTTCCTCATCGATATTAGGTTCTTGGCCGGTATCGGTATTAGGAGCTATATGGCCGGTCAATTGTCCCTCCACCTTCTAATCAATTCGGCGATCTCGGTCACTCTGGTTCTGCTGCAGATATCCTCATTCCTAAGTTTGAACCCCTGAGCATAGCCCTCTCCATAGCTCGTTGAGCAACTTTGAGCTTCCTCATATGGCCAGCAGTAAAATACCTCGTCTCAGATCCATAGGTCATCACTGGCAATACGAACTGGTTGTACAATCTAGTTTTGAGATATTCCCCTAACGAGAAGATGTGTCGTAATCTCCCGAACGCTGCCCAGCCGACTTGAATCCGTCGATTGACCTGTCGGTCGAAGTTGAACTTACCTAGTCGGACTATTTGTCCCAAGTAAAAATACTGTAATAACTAGTAGTTTAATCTTGGGGAGTATACACACCATGTACTTTCCAATCCAGTAGCTTGAAAACACAGCGTCTTCCAATACAGTGGTAAAGTATTTCGAGGATATTACGTCACTCTGTCTTACTCATCTCTACAGTTGGATTAGTTTTGTACTCTGGTTCTGTACTCGGATAGCTATCATAGCCCTTAGACCATTCAACTAAGAATTATTAAGATTAAACTAACCACACAAAATAAAAATAAAAACAAACTTTCTAAAATAATTTATTGTCAACCATTCATTTAGTTCTAGTATTATAAAAAACCAATCAGTTGTCATAACAAACAAGCAGCTGCCTATAGACAGTACGGTTCATAAGATTGCGTTAAAACTTAGTCAACTTATTGGTTACACTTGTGCTACGGTTATAGGTATAAGCATGGTACAATTAACTGACACTAGGTGGCGTGCGTATTATACTGACTATTTATTTGAAAGTTATAATATCATTCTATTTCAATGATTGTATTATCATTCCTAATTATACAATATAACTGTTCCCCATTTTTAACGATATTTCCACAATTATTTCTTCTGCGGCAGCAATGCACAGGGTACGAGCTAGCAACATAATATAAAAAACATAAACTTTGAATTACATAGTTATCAGTTATTTACGTCATTTTTTAAATTAAAATTACAATATTAAAAAAAATAATAAAACAACTGCAATTATCATACAGTCCTGCTTTCCAGGGGTATCGTCCCAAGAATGCTGGCTAAATGTCCTCTTTGAATGGCTATACTTAGCCTTTAAGCGAGGAAACAACAAACTAAACAACTTCTTATTACCAGCAGCGATGATCAGTCGCAGACGCAGTTTTTTAGGAACTACACCACCGTGCACCTTACGGACCAATAGTCTCTACAGCAAATTGCACAAATATGTACTCATCTTCTAGATACTCTGGGCTAGTTTTAGTTCAGTTGCCTCTAATGCCACCCCTGCTTTAGACGGGGTACACCTGAGATGGGATGCTGTCAAAGTGTTCGCAAGTAGTATCCCACACTAAAGCTTTATCTCTCTCTCTCAAGCAACCATACCCATACCGTCGGGTCTCCTGGTATCGTCTCTAAATATTCTACAAAGATCTTAAGCCGAGGAAACATTTATAGAGATACGAGCTCTTCAAATGACATCGTCCAGGAACTGTGACGGGATAACATTATATTAAAGAATACCATACTTACCAACGTCGTTTTGCGTTTTGTAACACAAACATAGAGAAGCCAATACTGGCTATTGTTACTCCAGAGTTGGTGAATAAATAAACAAGTAAACCAACTTAAACCGAAATACAACTATTGTAAAGCGCAATCCAAGATTTTAGGTTCACATAATTTGCCGCAAGTGGAAATATAGAAAATGTGCCAAAAAAGAAGGGAACATAGCCTAAAAATACAAGAAATTATAAACGCACAACTGTAAAATATACTACTTTTTCAACAGAGCATTTAAAAACAAGGGTTAAAATGTAGCGTTCACCATAAAAATAACTGTACTACAAAATTAAAAATAAAATAAATAAAACGCGATAAAACCCGTAAATGTAGTTTTAATCACTCTGAGGTAACCAGTTAGTTCTATGAATTTTGGCAGTATAGCTATTAACTCTCAAATAGACGGTTATTCCTGGATTAAGATTTGATAAAATCAAAAATTGAGTAAATAAGTGATTTTATCACTATATATAGCAGGATAAGACTTATGCAAGTTTGGTCGAATCCGCTCTTAACCGTGTAGTGTTAGTACTCAGATGTTCCTTACTTTACTAGAATAACAAACGAGGAACACAATTTCCAGAGCATAAAAAAGATTTACTTCAGGTACCAAACTTAATACTACTATACGAATTCTTAAGCAGAAAAGGAAGTAAACTACTTTAATATTTTCTTATGCAAAAGTTGTTACTCCGTGTAATGGCGGTGTAAGAATTTCCACTGGCCCATATCATCCCGTGAGTGTCGTAAGAGGCGACAGAAGAAAACTGGAACAGGAGATGGGCAGCAACGTCTTCCTAATAACGAGTAAAAATACAAAACTGTGGTTGCCAATCCGCTTACCAAGCATGGCAACTGGCAACTAAAACAAAATTCCCCATGAGGCAATCTACGAAGGAGGCCTATTTTCAGCAGTTGACTTTTATAGGCTGTAATGGAACGTAATATTATTATTAGGGTATCTATATAATTTTCTCACCTGTTTGGGTTCTATAAATATATAATTATAAATTAAAATGAAAAGATAAATATACATAAATATCAATAAAATAAAATAAATACAAAAACTACGTAAATAAATAAGATCCAACAAGATGGGAGCCCTCGGCAGGGGAGACCAAACGGCCGAGGGTTAGGGTGAAAGGGAAAGAAACCGGTTGATGATGCGGGCGGTATTGAGGAGCACCGCCTTCTGCATTTGAGCCCGAAGCGGTCCGTCACGGAGTCCCAATCGCCTCAGATGACCCGAGAGGCTGACTGAGATTACCCCATTCGCAGAGACGACTACAGGAATAATTTCGGTCGGCATACCACCCCACAAGTCGGTCACCTCGTGAGCCAGGTCCAGATATTTTGTTCGTTTATCTGTTTCGGCTTTCACGAGGTTCTCGTCATACGGAATGGTAATGTCAATCAAAAATATCCTTGACTGTGCCCGGTCCATCAGCACAATATCAGGTTTATTCGCAAGAATAGTCCTGTCTGTGATGATGGCCCGGTCCCAGTAGAGCCTGGCGCGGTCATTTTCTAGCACGGCTTCCGGCAAGTACTTGTAATACGACAATTTTCGGTCCACGAGACCGTATTTCAGAGCGAGCTCCTGGTGTAGAATTTTGGCTACTAGGTTGTGCCTGTGCAAGTACTCAGAGTTAGAAAGCGCCGAACAACCGGAGATGACATGCCTAAGTGACTCCCCTGGATGACGACAAGCTAGACAGACGTCGACAGTGCCATCCTTTAGGATGTATTTCCGATAGTTGTTGGTCTTAATAACCTGATCCTGTATTGCACAGACAAAACCCTCGGTTTCCCCGAAGAGGTCACCGAAACGTAGCCAGTTGAGGGAGGCGGCTGTATCTACGTGAGGCTCATGTAGAGCCCTGTAGTACCTCCCGTGGAGCTCATTCTTCTTCCATACGGTCTCCCGTTCGGAAATGCTCTGTACTGCCGGGTCTTGCCATTGCTCGTTGGCTAAGGATAGAGGGGTAAGTCCTTTATCACTAGAAATGACGTCATTATAGAATGGATCATCCGATCTTATCAGGAAGTAATGACGGAGACTGTACACTTTACGATTATGCCTGGTGAGCGAGCTCAGGAAGCCACGCCCACCATGCTTTCGCGGCAAGTACAGCCTCATTACCGACGATCTCGGATGATGCATCCTATGGGACATCATTGTAGTGCGGACTTTTCTATCCAGGGCGTTAAGTTCAGTCTGACTCCACCTGAGTATGCCAAAGGTATACATGAGGACAGGCATGACCCTACCGTTATATGCATGTGTCTTATTCACACCGGACAAAAGGCTGTTAAGCACTTTGGTCAAGCGTGTATAAAACACGTCGCAAACTGACTGTTTCATACCAGCCTCATCGATACCGATGTTCTGTGACATACCCAGGTATCAGTATGTTTCAGCCTCGGAAAGGGCCCTTAAGTTGACGGGCTTCTGGTTGAGAGCCTCTTGAAACTGTCGGGCGAGCACAGCGTGAACACACCATGAACCCCTTCAGCCAGTAGTGATGCAGCCCGTCAAGCCCCGGACTTTTCCAGTTCGGGGCCCTACGGACCGCCTCAGCTACGTCATCCGGCGTTATGATGACGGGGTCCATGGGCGTAATACCCGCACACTGACTCGCCACAACTTCCGTCCAAGGGCCCTCGTTGTGGTTTACGGGCTCTGACCACAGGTCTGCGCCAGAATGCGACCGTTCGGCCTCATTTGGTGCTGGGCCCGTTCTATTTACTATTGGTCGCTCCAATGATTTATAGAGCCTCTTCTGATCACTCTGGAAGAGAAACGATTCTGGTTGAACCGTGTCGACCTCTCGGTATATCGCTGAATCCGCTTTCCCCAAGCAGCGATTCTTTGCTTCAGGTCGTCTTTGCGCTCCGTCAGTTTTTGCATTATATCCGGCTGGAACAAACTAACATTATTTGTCCCAGTAAACGCCATCCTGACGGTGCGCACAATCTTTGGCCTGGTATTGCCTGACTTGAAGCATATCAGTCTGCCGATGAGGGCCCTAGCCTTTGCGATACGTTCTTCAATTCTTATTCTCCAGGCTGGGATAGCACTACTTTGTCCAGTAGCGCGTCCAGCCGTGGAAAGTTTGGCGCCTATAATACGGCAGACTGCCAGAGCAGCGCCAAAAAGAATTGAGTCCGTCTCGCAAAGGTCCCGGCTGGCTTCCAGATAGGTAACCAGCATTGGGTTCAGAGCCCTCACGACAGCCCGATTCGCTTGCTTAGGGCTAAGCGGGGAAGTCACGGTCGATTTTCGAGAGGCGTACTGCGTGTTTCCACAATCGCCTCTTCCAATATACTCCTCATTTGCTCTAGTTCCAGTTCCTGGGCGACTGTTCCATCATCGTCTGAATCAACCACAACTGACGTGTTCACGGCGGTATCCACATTTGCCGTTTGCTCAGCAAGTTGTGGCGCCGCATCCTCAGCCGCAGCATTTTCACCCGATGAAGGAACAGCCTCATGTCGTAGCCGTTCGAGTTCGGTAACATCAAATGTATTTGAGCACAAGATATACCGAAATCGGTCTGCCAGATTTTGCTCGGTGACGGTTACAGATGGCTCCAGCTCAGCAAAAAGTCGATGCATCCTTGCCCGATACGCAAAACCTCCAGTTTCTCCCCCTTTCGCCCTAAAATACGCCCGCAATGCGTTGCTGTTCATCTGGGTTGTCCAACGCATGCGGCGTACTCCACCAGAGGCGGGTGCCGATAGCTGGGCCCGCGAAGATCCTGCCGACACCAAGCCAGCTGGTGGGGATGATGGAAGCAAGGGGCTGCTGGGTGGTCGTGCAGCATCTCGGGCTCGGCTGGCGGTTCGCATTCTGTCGCGTCCAGCGCCAGCTCCAGACGCGCCCTGGCGACCTCCAGGCAGCGGCCCTTAGCCTTATTATTATTATTATTATTATATCACTGACGAGCCCAAATAATTTGACGAGACAAAAAATTACGTACTTTATCGCCTGTAATACACAGGGAATAAGTTTTTGTAGCTGCATACGGACGGATTTCTATATATTTGATGTTAATATCTTTTATTAAAATGTGAAAGTGGCTAGCAAAATTATTTGAAAACAAAGTGTCCTTAAAATGGTATTGTAGATCAGGAAACAATATTTCCTTTTTAACTATAAGATCTTTTAGTACCTTTGCAGCTAATACCGCAGAAAAATTCTGTTCTATCGGAGGTTTACCATTATTATTTTTAACAGCATGGAGGAATATTGACTCAAACAATAAACAAATATTTACCACACTGGTAGAAGGCATAGTTAAATCACCCCTCGTTTTTTTGTACAACGAGAGCAATACCATTTCTGCGATCAAATTTCACATCAATTTTTTTTTCGTATCGCTCGAATGACAAATCCTGCAATATATCCTACGCACTGTTTAGACGTTTCGTTTATGTTTGAGTCAGGTACTGCCTAAAACAGGTGTAAAAATTCACTTATTTTTCATCATGCAGGTTTGGCGAATCTATTTCTTCTAAACGATATTTTTTGACACTTAGCACGGCTAACATTTTTACCAGTATTTAATATAATTCTTTTAAACAATTTTGACTTGAATTCGTCATACAGATTTAATAGATTTGCACAGTCACCGTTAATTAATTTTCTTCTCTTTAATTCAATAATTACATTACTTAAACAAGTAATGCTGACCTTTTTTGACTGCCTTGTTGATCTAGTGGTTGTAGTGGTGCGACTACTGATGAGGTCCTGTTTTCGAATCCTGGGTCCGGCCAAAAATCAATTATTGAGTTTTTCCGTCAAGAAATACTCAATAGCTGCCCGGAGTCAGGATATTAGCGGTATATCACCCCCGTGCTTCGGAAAGCACGTAAAGCCGTTGGTCCTGCGCCTGATCTCTCTCCTGTCGTGTCGGTTTACCGTCCCATTGGAATATGAGAGTGATGGAATAGAAAGTGCACTTGTGCTTGCGCATACAGTTGGGCACTATAATCCTGTCCTGCGCCGATGGCTAGTCTCCGTTGAGGCTGGCCGCCGTGACCGAAATTCGGTCTGGAAGACATTATAATGCTGATTTTTAATCGTTTCACATGTTGCAATAGGACAAGCTCGTGTGTTTTTCAAAGATTTCCGAACTCGTTCCAATGCCTTTTTGGATGATTTAGGGAAGTATTCATAACGATGATCATGCTTGATACTATCACAGACTTCAGAAATAGACAGAACCCTCTTTGAAGTGACAGCCTGTTCCCGGTAGCAACTTATATACCTTTATATTGATAAATAACACGAAAAAAAGAACAATTAAGAAAACTACACATGGCATTTACCACGGTTTGCTTGCAATAAAAAAGAAAAGAAAAATCGAGATACCAACATAAAAAAGAAGAACTTCTTCCCAGGCTCTCAATCTCGGGCAACTCCATGTATTCTGGAGTCTGCAACGTACCGCCTTCCATAGTTTCGAGATCGAAATACGGATCACATTTATCGGTGCATATTGCACTAGCTCCTAAGGTTTCCAGCTTTGGAAGTGCCACGTATTCTGGGGGGCTTGACGTATCGCAATCCATGGGTTCTTGATCGAACACTTGATTACCTTTGTCGGTGGATGTTGCGCAAAAGGAAGCTGCCAAAAACCGTGAATTTAAATGATGGCCACGAATTTGTAAATAAGAAAGAAACTAAAGTAGGGCCACTACGAAGTTAAGGCACGAATTAAATTTTGAGACTCGAGAGAGAATTAAATCACTACACTCGCACTTACTAAAATCCCATAGTGTTCTACCTCTGCCGCAAATTGGCAGGACCGCGGAAACGCTCTCATGCACATCCGCGGCCCCTCCGATGCCAGCCGCCGAATGGTAGCCCCTCCTTAGTTGCTGACTTCTCCTCCCCGTTTTCATTCTCAGATAAGGCGTATCAAACACAAACCACATTGCCCTTCGTGGCCTCTAACTCCACCCGCACTACGGATTCCCCGAGCCCGATATGTGAATGGACCCAGGGAAAAATGAGCACTTGGAAGCATAAAGTGGTGCAGCCTCACCAAAGTAGCGAAAGAGAGTCGAGTGGCGCATCGCCAATCGCTATAGCAACACTCCTCTTCCCTTACGACTCCACCTCGACTACAGCGGTACAGGGAGAGGAATCTCCTCTAGCCGCAGCCCACTAACACACATCCAACGTAGCTCGATAGCTCATAGACTCGTAGCTCATCAGGCGACTTTTCGACACTTGGCCCTTGATTTTGGTGGAAAATGAGGAAAGAAGAAATAAAAAAAGATTCGAAATAATAATCTAATACTTTTATCCTTAGTGGTACTGGTACTACCAGAAAATATTGTTGGTATACTGCACATTTTCAAAGTGGTGCAGTTCTTATGTCTAATAAAATATTTGGTACAAATATGATATTTCGGACGCCAATTCACAATATTTATGCTTTTAAGCCATAATTTTAATCTAGCTTCGGTTGGAAACCTGTTAATTAATAAACATTTGATAATAATCTGTTGTTGGCGACTTTGTTTGTTAACAGATATGAGTAGAAAAGAACATCGATAAGTATTATAGACACGGAACTCGACAACCCTATTGAATTTTATTGTTTATCAAAACTCAGTAATATACAGCCAAACATGTTGGTATATATGATATTAAGATTAGTAACAAATTTTCGAGTACTTATATTATCAAATAGTTTTAATTTGTTTAATTTTTGCTGCAAATTCACTTACTTGCGAAATGTTATACCACTTTCCCTTTGGTAACGAGTTTTACAGATTACGCACACTCTCATTATTAATAAAAATAATTCTTATTATGTAACTAATATTATACACAATCAAACAACAAAATACTTTCATTTTTTAGTTTATAAGTTCAAAATAGAGACTTATTAAACAAGAAAATATAAATAAGACAACAGACTTTGGCTCATTATGTCAATTTTATTTTTCAAGACATCCTTTAGCGGCGCTTCAAATTGGCACAGTCATTTTGTATGGTATAGCCAGTCCAGCGTACTTGTATATATAGACGTCAGTGGTTGAAACATGTGCAGCGCTTAAAACAGATATTAAATACACAGTAGAAAAAGAAAGTGTTATTTGAAAGAATCATGTCAAATTTTGACCTAAAAAATTTCTAAAGCGTTTAGTGATGTAAAATATCTTATAAAATTGCCTTTATTTTGCTTAGTTCGTATTACATAATTAAATTTTCCAATAAAGCCTGGAAAAAAGCAATATTACTATGTTTATAGACTTTTGACGGAACGCGTTTTATAATGACTTAAAATCCCTAAAGCCGTGCCGATACATATTTAAAAAAACACATGTTTTACACATTTCGTTTCACAGATCAAAGATGGTTTATGAATTTTCAAAATAACTAATTGTTTTTTGTTACTTATCTTATTATGTTATGATTAGATATGATTTTTGTGGTTTTATACTATGGTGTGGAAAGATATTTTTTTCCACACCATAGTGTACGTAGACAGAAAAACCTATAAACTAATGATTAGCGTGGCCTCGACTGAGAAAGGACGATAACGTAGTTTTAGGTTATACAATAATCTTTATGACTTTTAAACATATTTAGATACAAATTTTATTGTTCTAAAAACTGAACTAAACAAGATTCACCAATCTTAAGCTCACAGAACACTTTTTTACTCACTTATACCAACTTGTAAACCCCTGAGATCGCTACGAACTGTCAAAGTTGTTTAGCAAAGTGTAGTTTGCTAAAAAAACCGCCACGGAGAAAGGGACAAACAATCACACCGCTCTGTCTCATTTCTATGCAAGACGTATGCATAAATCTATCTTTTTCGTGTGCGAATGCGAAAGAAGGCGTCAATTTGTCTATAGATTTCTCTGTCTACAATAGTAATATATGTGTACAGTTATTGACAGGTTAACCTGAAAAACTTATTTACTTAATAGCATTTTTTCCTGGCCTCTAAATAAAAAGGTGATAAGCTATTATGTTATTATAAACAATAATCGATTTTATGCAACAGTAGTTGTAGGTAGACGCGCCCTGTAAAACGAATCAAGTGACAGGTCAATCAATGTATGGAAAGTGGGCATACTTCTTTGTTATCTATGGGAGTGAAAATTATCTATGCAATGGCAATAAAATATTCAGAAAAAAATGTGAAAATAACAGTTCGTCATTTTTGTTTGTGGACTGTTACAGTAAGTGGAACTTGATCAAAAAGATGATACGTTTTCTGTTTTTATACGTTATTTCTAATGTAATTGTACATCAAATTAATTGTGAAGATATTTTCTTTAACAAATATGTATAATTACGACAGTTCCAAAACGTTTACATATAATAATTTAGCTCGAAATTTTAATCACTAAATGCCTTCATCGCTTTTTGTCGTAGTTCCTCGCATGGCTAGCTGTAATAGATTTTTTTTTTAAATATTAGTAGTTAACATAAGGATACTGCTGATAATCTTCTGAATTTTTTCTCCTTTTGTCACCTCTTACAGCGCGACGCTCACGGGATATGTGGTAGTTGATATTCAGATGCTGCACTACACTATTATGGTAAATAATAATAAATAAAAATAATTTATTGATAAATATAAAAAAAATCAAAAATAAGAATAACATGCTTCATTTTGGTATCAGCGAGATTGTAGACCTACGAACACGTTTTGGGTTATAGACTAATATTTACTTGATAATTTTTTGAAGGTTACATATTACTCTTCGTAATTTTTATGATAATAATTCTAATACAAAAAGTACCTGCTTTTCCTACGGCAAATGTATTTCATTGAAAATAAGTAGTACCGGGCTCTTTCGTTTTTATGTAAGGCCCATTGAACTATTTCTAGTTCTCTGAATAATTCATCTTTAGTTTGAACTGAAAGAGGCCACTCGGAGTTTACCGGATCATTTTAATTTGATTCGGAGAATACACTATGAAAAGAAAAATATCTAGTCTTATATAAAACCATAAAATTCTGAAAATTGGAGCCCACGTCACAAGATGATTTCAAATAAGAATTAATATAATATAACCGACTTACAAGAATGATTTCTTATGTTAATACGAATACTAATATTTAAAATAAAACTAGTTTTTACGAATTTTATTGCGTATTTTCACTTATTTCATATACTCGTCAGTTTCACTACCTTAGATCACCCATGATCACAGTTGGCTTAGTTTTGTAAATTAAGTTTGGTGGTCTATCAAATCTGCTATAGTGGCGGGTGAGCCTGTACGTGTTCACTTACTGCACTGACTGACTTCCTGAAGTGACGAAGTTCTTCACACCAGCTATATATATTTTACGCAGGTTCATATTGACCTTTTAGTTTGTCCTATATAAGAGAGATCACATTCACAATCCATTTGTACACTACTGCATCTTGCAGAGGGATATTACACTTGACTGATGGTAAAAATTGACTTATTTTCTTCATCAGTGTTTGAATTCTCTTTTCAATTATGTCAGTGATACCTCTGACATAAGGCAGTACAGCACGCACACGCTCGGCTGTGGCCGGTTTCACCCGTTCATTGTGACTAAAGGTGTTCAAAACGACTATAAATCAATAGCACACTATAGACTATAAATATAAACTATAAATTTCTAGCTCGCTATGTTAAAGCGCGCTATTTATAAGAAAGCGTGTAGGAGGCCGGCAAACGCGTTAAGTTTTGCAGCACGCTATATTTCGTAGCACGTTTTATTACATGTCGTTCGTTGGAAAGACCGCGTGCTATATCAGAACATTATTTCGTAATAAGTCGCATTTTAGACTAAAATAAATTAAAGCGGTAAAGAAAAAACAATGAACACTCTTTCATACTTTTAAAGCGTACGACTATCTATAATCGATGTAAACGTTATTTTAACCTTAATGTAAATTATAAATCAATTAAAGGCGTATTTAAAAGTTTATTGATTATACAAAAATAAACTATTTACATACACTATTATACAGACTTTTGTATCTATATTTTATTTACATCTAATAACATTATTTAAGCTACTTTTGTAGCAGACAACTGTGTCCTTAGATCATTTATAAATATACAGCATACACTAACTAAATAACGTCTAACATTAAATTCATCATCATCATCATCATTATAGCCCTTCAAAAGTCCACTGCTGAACATAGGCCTCCCCCAAGGTATGCCACAAAGCACGGTCCTGAGCCACCTGCATCCATCGACTTCCTGCATGTCTTACCAGGTCGTCACTCCATCCAATGGGGGGTCGCCCTACACTTCGCCTACCGGTACGAGGCTGCCACTCGAGAACCTTTTTTCCCCAACGGTTGTCGGTTCTTCGAGCTATATGGCCCGCTCATTGCCACTTCAGCTTACTAATCCGTTGGGCTATGTCAGTCACTCTGGTTCTACTGCGGATATCCTCATTTCTAAGTTAGAACAATTAGAAAAAGAAGAAGAATAGTTAGTAAGAACATTAAATTACGTAATTATAATTACAAATTTACGTCACACGTCCACTCCCAACAGCGCTGCTGCTAAAACTAGTTTCAGATCTCGCTAGATATTAATACTTATTAGCGCCGTAGCACCATAGCGCTAACAGCGCCATAGCGCCATGGCGGCTACTTACATAGTACGTGCTATGCGCTATGGAGAGATAGTGCGCTATAATATGGCGCTATGCGCTATATTAACCGCCATTGATTATGACGCAAGCGCGGGACCCGAAGCTTGTTGTCGTCCAAAATTCACTTGACGTGTTGGAACTCTGTGGCCAGGTGTTTACAGATTTTCTCACAGTAGCTAACTGTGAAAGATTTTGGAATCCACGTTTAAATATCTGTCTTTTTTCTATACACAGTGTGGCTCAAGGTGTTATCAAGATTTCGAATTACTAACATATCTATAAAAGCTAAAGAATTGTTTGCCTCTAACTCCACTATGAACTGAATTTGAGAACTTACAGAGTTAAGGCGCTCTCAAAATGCAGTTAATTTATCTAAAGGTAGAATTGTGAAAGTGTCGTTTACGAACCGACAAACAAGATTACACGCAAAGGTTTCCACAGAGACTGAGAGTTTCCACTGACAAGATTAGCTACATTTTGAATCTTGTTTTCATTAAAACATACTTGACACCACCGAAGAAGATAAGACAGCTTTTACCATCAGTCAAGTGTAAGGTGCTTCTGCATGATGCAAGAGTGTATAAGTTTGATTGTGATTGTGGTCTCTTTTACATAGGACAAACAGGAAGATTAATAAAACCACGCGTTAAAAAACACATAGCTAATGTGAAGAATCGATGCTCCGGGAAGTCTGCAGTCTGTGAACACATACAGGATCGCCCCGTCGCTTCACCGGATTTAATATACCACAAATCCTCATTAAAGAACACCTATACCTTTCAAGGATGATTCGCGAGGCTATCGAAATAAAAAAAAACAATAATAAATAAGATGGCTGGGTGCTACCATCTCCTTGGGATTCTATAATTAAATAGAATTAAAAAAAATATATCCCAATCCAAGCATTCAACTGCAACACTTCAAGATACTATAAGTTCATACTGCGCAGATGGGAAAAAAACTAATAATTTTAATCTAGAGGTAGCCGTGGTTAACTATGATATTGGGACGTCTAACACCTCAGTTTCCTGTGACCACTGGTACTGTAAAGTGCTCGAAACGTCGGGAATATAAAGTAAATTAATATACGGTATAAAATTAATAAAAACTTGTTTTGTTTAAATCTGTGGTGTTCGCGTAAACATAAAAAAATCAGCTGTAACATTATTTGAAATAAATGTATGAAAAGGGAAAGGGGAAGTTAAATTAAAACGAAACAAAGTTAAATCTACAAACGGCAAGAAAACGGAAAAAACGAACACCTTAATGCAATCATATAGTTTTAAATAATTAGTATGCTCTAATATAGGACTAATTTTTGTGGTATTTCTTGAGAGAGAAATATTTGCATTGAACTTATAAGGGGCTGCAATTCACGATGATAATGAATAAAGTTAGAGTTACACAACTAATATATGATCCAATTCTGGGCACAGGCCACCTTTCACATCTGAGAGGGTTTATTGGATGATAATAAATAAGCACTACAAAATAAAAAGACAATATGACTCTGAACTAACTGAACTATATATACCAAAGAGATTCATCGAAGATTATCGGATCCTTGAATATCTTTCGTTTGACTTCAAAGTGTGTGAAGGCTTTATACGAAGCGGTTGCATAAAAAAAGAGGGAGAAGATGAAAGTTTTTAATAAATTTGTTAAAATATCTATTGATTTACATTAAAAAAGACATTGATTTAAAAATATATAAGTAATGAGTAATAATACTATTTATTAATAACATTAAAATCGAGTCAATAAAAACTATTTATCGGGTTGATGTAGATACTATTTCTATCATAATAGAATGATATAACTAACATAATCGACGACATGCTAGACATTGACATTAATTATTTTAATTTTTTTCACTTCTCACTCTAATTAATTGCTCAAGCTAAATTTTTCAGAATTTTAAGCCTACTATATATCTATCTCTATCAAGGAAGAAAAATTTTAAAAGTGTTTTGTAAAATACTGGAATTTCTAAGCTCTTTCCTCCTAGCTAACATTTAAACAGCTCCATAAACAAAAATACTGCAATGATTTATTTTTCATTGTTATTATTTTTGCCTCTTGAAAAGTAGTGTATTGTCCTTTACATTTCTCGAGTCCCAAAGTATTAACGATGTACATATATTAATTTGTCGTCGGGTAACACCCAATAATACCATAAACTAACTGCATCATTGTATTTGCAACAGACCCGTATTATATTCAATCGCACTTCGTGTGATCAATATACTCGAAACTGCTCAACTGCTTGTTTGCTACTTAAGCGAAACTAATTATCATGCTTATACAATATTTGAATCAGTCGTTTTCGCTTCTGCGCTTGTTCTGATTAATCTTGAATATAGCAAAACGGAGCTCATATCAGTTATTTACAGCAGTTACTATTATAAACCTTTATAAACATACTTAAACTTGATTATTGTGCTATAAAAAATCATTTTATAAAAATTGAACATATGGACAATGGTTATGTGAAGATGAATCATAATTATTGACTCGATAAAAAATCAACTTTGTGTCATTTTTATGACTTTTTTCGATGTTTGAACGTATACAGAGATTTCATAAGGAATCGGAGTAAAACTTATAAGAAAAGAAAAGGTTTTTATTTGTAGGTCGTGTTAAGAACACATTCTAAAAATTCTATTTTATTTTTATCATATGGAATAGAATATTTTTAATTTAATAAAAATTATAAATAATTCTAAATCTCTGGACCCCAGTACGAATCGTCGGCGACCGAGCACTTACCGATCGGCTTAACTCACTGGCACTGCGAAGAGATGTTGCATCTCTTTGTATATTTTATCGCATCTACCACGGGAAGTGCCCTGAGGAATTGTTCAGACTAAGTATAGGCACACAATTTCACCATCGCAAAACTCGCGAAACCATCCATACCATCTGGATGACTGGTCCACCACCTTGTGATTTAAAAGAAGTTTTCTTTCTCGAACAACTTCCTTGTGGAATCAACCACCACTAGAGATTTTCTAGGACCGATACGATCTAGGGACCTTCAAGAAAAGAGCCTAATCCTTTTTAAAAGGTCGACAAAGCATCTGCGATTCGCTGGTGTTGCAGTTGTTCATGGGCGGCAGTAATCACTTACCATCAGGTAAGCCGTATGCTCGTTTGCCCCCTCTCAAAAAGAAAACGTCAACAAGCCTCGGGTCCCACGCCTGCGTTCAATTAACGAGTGAAACCGGATACAGTCGAGTGTGTGCGTGCTGTATGTCAGAGGTATCACTGACATGATTGTCAGTGTCAGTGAACATATACAGACTCACCCCCGCCACTATAGAAGATTTGATAGACCACAAAACCTAATTCATTATATTTAATAAAATTAAAATTAAAAGAATGAATGCGGAAAGACTGACAAAGCAAATATATGTTGCAGAAGTGAATGGAAGAGTCGAAAAGGGTCGTCCTAGGCGGAAGTTTGTCAACGAAATTGGCTATATAATAAAAATGGGCCAAATTAAGAGTACCCTTAACCGACGAGCATGTATGCGTAGGTATATGGACGTGGAAGAGGCGAGAAAGGTATGTCAGGATCGTGCTAAATGGAAGTCTGTAGTCTTTGCCCCTCTGGGTGACAGGCGTGAGTGTTTATGTTAATAAAATTAAATGCAAACCCATGCACACAACTGCTAGACTTCAATATACTGTACGCATATTCTGTGTAAATCGTAAAAAGATAATAATTATAAACTAAAAGTATCCGTGATTAACTACGTCACTGCGAATTCTTGAAACACCTCTGTCCACTGTGATCATGGGTATTGAAAAGTACTGAATACGTCGCGAATATAAAATAAGTCAATATACGCGATAAAGTTTGTAAAAACTAGTTCCATTTTAAATTCTAATATTCGTGTAAACATATGATATCATTGTTATAAGTCGGTTCATCATGACCATTACAGCCCTTCACAAGTCCACTGCTGAACATAGGCCCCCAAGAACTGCCACAAAGCACGGTCCTGAGCCCGTTCCCCGTACCCGTCCTGAGTTAAGTAGTCGGACTATTTGTACCAGATAAACGTACTCGTCAACAACTTATGATTAGAGAGCTTAGTGCTGCCCAACAACTAATGGCATAGGTGTGACATGGACATTACAGATGACCTTTGTTTAGCCTATGCTCATTTTAAGACTTATCAGTTGGGAGATACTATTGAGGTCCTTGAGCATAGTGCTTAGGTCTTCCAGCGATTCTGCCATAAGGACTACATCGTCGGTAAATTGAAGGTGAGTGATGTAGTCGCCATTGATGTTAATACCGTATCCTTTCTAGTTCAGTAGCTTGAAAATATCTTCCAACGCAGCGGTGAAGAGTTTCAGGTATATATGATGCCACCCTGTCTTACACTTCTCTGCAGTTGGATAGGTTCTGTACTCGGATTGGCATCTTAGCCCTACTGTACAAACTTTTCCGCACTTCAGTATACCGACAGTCAACATGGCACTGCTGAAGGTAGTGTAGCACCGCCCAAATTTGGAAGGAATCAAAGGATTTCTCATAGTCCACATAAGCAAGACAAAGTGGCAGATTGTACTCTTTGGTCTTCTGTACAATCTGTTGCAGGCTATGAATGTGGTAGTATTTAGTACCATAACTGAAGTCTTTGCGGAAAAAGGCTTGTTTAGGAGACTGGAACACGTCGAGTCTTATACATGTCGTCTACTGCAATGCAGTCTTCTAGGCATTGAAAACGGTTTTGCAACCCAAGCTGAAAGGTTTCGGGACTTTGGATTAGAGCACGAGGGGGACTGCGCGTTGACTTCATTAAATGAGACCTCTCCAACTTAATGTTTAGGTTCAGTGGGTCTCTAACCATTCGGTGATCTTTTTTTTATAGAAGAGGGGGCAAACGAGCATGCTGCTCACCTGATGTTAAGTAACTACCGCCGCCCATGATCAACCGCAACACCAGAGGAATTACAGTTGTCGGCCCTTTAGAAAGGAGTAAACTCTTTTCTTGAGGGTCCCCAGGTCGTATCGGACCGGAAAAATCGGTCCGGAAAAATCCGAAAAAAGAGGTCGTACGCGGAAGAAAACTCCTTGTGAAACGTAAAATGGTGGACCGCCAAGCATCCAGATGGTGTGGATGGTATCGGGTCGTTTGCCGCGTAGTGTGTTTACGAAATTTGGCGGCTGGGATAAATCAAATAAATTCCTCAGAGCACTCCCCATGGTATATGCGAAAGAAAATGCAAAGAGATGCAACATCTCTTCGCAGCGCCAGTGAATCGGGCCAGTCGGAAAGCACTCGGTCGTCGACGATTCGAGCCTCTGCGCTGGGTGCGGTCAAGTAGAAGGAGCTGGTACTGGGGAGCTCCAGCGCAGAGATGGGAACAGTATTCCATGTGCGGCCGAACCTGCGCCTTGTAAAGTTGCAAGCGGTGTGCCGGCATGAAATACTGTCCCGTTCTGCTGAGCACTCCAAGCTTTTTAGAGGCCAATTTGGCCTTCTCTTCCAAGTGACCACGAAACTGCACGTCACTCGATATGTCAATGCCGAGGAATCTAATACTGGCTGTGGTAACAAGAGGAGTGCCTTAAAAACTGAGGAGATACGACAAAGAGGTTCTTTTTAGCGGTTAACGTGCAAACTTGTGTCTTCTGAGGGTTAAACTGGACTAGATTTAGTCGCCCCCAATCCGAGACTATTCAGCAAAGACTCGACTTCAGATACAAGTTTGTCCTGGTACTCGGAGACGTTTTCCCGAGAAATATTGGCACGGCCGGTGTAAAGAGTATCACCAGTTCTGTCATCTGCATAGCAATTAATGTTACGGGTTTGCAACATATCATTGATATGTTATGTTGTAAACCCGTAAAATTTAATGTATGCGCCCTGAAGATTGATAAGAAGATCTTGGAGCAATATTATGGGATCATTTGAGTTCTGAAGAAAGAAGGAGGACACGCTAATGAACGACGAACGAAGCGTTTTAGAGGAATCCAAAAACTTTCAAATTCAAGGTCATGCATCGTGTTTTCTGTAGCAAGGGATATAAAGCTGCAGTCGTTAACAGATATGACAGCGTAGTGGCAATTGAACAGACAGATCTCCTAATACATGTAGCTCAACTTACACAGCTTCTGTTAAAGACCAAATTAAGCCGAGCCAATGTTCCAACGATTCTGATGTTCAGGAAATCAGGAAAGTGCAACATATCTAAGTTGAATACCGACTATGGTAGCACTCTTTCTAGATGATCTCATGGCTTTTATATGGAAATAAAGATGCAGTCTTCAACGAATATGACAGCGAACGGGCAATTGAACAGAAAGATATCCATATGCATGCGGCATAACTTACACAACTTTAATACACCTTGTATTGAAGAAGCAATTAGGCTGAACTAATGCTCCGAGGTCTCTGCTCCTCTTTCTGCCAATTGATATTCCTAGGCGGCCTGAGATTTTGAGTGAGATTGAGAGATTTCACGTGCAGGTGAATAGCTTAGCTAGGAGCAGCAAGGAATTTAATCGTTGGCCACACGCATGTGTAAGTAACGATCCAAAAGTAAGTCTGATCTGACACTAATCCGATATCTCCTACATCAGTTTGGCGATATTCTAATGGCATTTCAGGACCTTAAAACGGCAAAACTACGTGTAAAGTTAGGTTGAAGTAAAATCTCTAAAGAAAAGTGAGTTTCTTGCTTCTCAAGTAGTTCTCTAGTAGTCTGAATATTATTATTACTCATTTATAAACCTAATATGTCCTTGTTAATAAACGTCTTTATATCGAAAACATGTTTTTTTTAATATTTTGTCTGTATCTTAAATTAATAGGTAATATATATTAGTTGATAATATTGTCTCATGAGAAAAAACTAATAATTTCTTCGCCAATGAAATATACGAGTAAAATGTAACTAAACCAAGACTGTCATTATATTAATATTACGAGTATGCTGGGGACAAGTGACAGGAAGTTATTGCTCTCTTTTACAAGAAGACGCCATTCTGTTTTCTTTATAACCAGTTTTAAAAAGATTAGTCAGGTAAAGACAAAGAGTAACCGTATTCTAATCTATCTAGACACACGGTAGTGTGTCAACCAAGTTTAGAAAACAAATGAACGACGCACCTACAGTGCATCGCGTCACGTTCGGACCCCATAACTGAAAACCTATTAGACCTACACACTTGTTAGTTTAGAATACCTAATAAGGACCTTTTGATTACCTAGAATCCCATGAATAAATCTATTGCGATTTCTTGAGCTATTTAGACTTGTATCCTCGATTACAAATTAAAATGCAGATGCGTTGTCACCCGTGAAGACTAAGATAGAATGCCTTGTTTCCAGTAAAAAGGATCTCCGGTTCTCTATAGTCACCATACGAAAAACAGCAGTGTTAAGCTGCTATTTTACGCTGGTTGTCGTGCTACAACTTTACCAGCAATATAGTTTCTCCACGTCTTTTTGCTTCTTGCTTCGTATTGCGTGCGTGGAATAATTTGCTAGTATCAAGACGAAAGTAAATAGACACATTTGTCAGCACCGTACACGCTGTAGGAACCGTACCACGGTAATTTTTATAGATAAAATTATCGTAACCGTACGCGCCGCATTTTATAAAATAAGATAGGTATCCGAATATTGAAGGACGCATGCTGATGACGTCATATAATGCGGCGCGTTCGGCGCGTGCGTATCACGTGAGTTACACTCAATGTTGTTTAATGTTGACAACTTAGTGGATTTTCCGCCAAAACAGGTGGTTTCGATTTTCGTTTCGTAATATATTTTTACTTCATTTCAGATGCGTTTTCTTTTACTGTGTACAAGACAATGTTACACAAGACTTTTGTAACTTTTAATTAATACGTAATTAATTGTCCGTAATTTAAAAAATAAATTTTCAATATCTACTTAGCGACAAAATCGTTTAAATACAAAAAATAATTGATACTTAAGTTTAATTAAAAACCCAATTATACCTGATTACTTAATTATCAATAAAAATATTTACCCAAACATACAACAAGTTATTCTACTGGTTTAATTGGCCTTCTAAATCTTGAGTTTTCTAAAAAAATGTATGGTTTTATTATGAAATTAAGAGTAATTCTTGAAATATCTTTTAAATTGATCTGAAAAAAATGTTCAGCATCTTCTAACAAGTCTTTAAATAAAGTGTAGCGTTCTCCAAACAACTGCCTTTTAAAATTAATATCAAGAATCCAAAATATTCTTTTCTTCGAATTTTATTTTCTTCTTCCTCTGCCAATAAGCAGGCTAGTACAAATATATATATATATATATATATATATATATAAAATTTAATAATCTGACCATAGTAATCTGAGCGATCAATGTCACTGTACCGTTTCACACCAGTGGTTGAAATAAACTGTAAAAGTATTAGTAATACAAAACAATTGTGGACGGCGCGTACGTACAAATGTGCGAGGCCATCCGAAAATGCGGTGTGTACGGCGCGAACGGTGCGTACAAATGTGCGTTCAGCTGTAATCTAACCTAGGTTTTATCATATCATATATTAACAACACATATCTCAAGTTTATATATTATTCAAGTAATGGCTTACAAATAAAAGAAATGTTTAATTTGTAAATTTGCATTAAAAAAGAAATGTTTTTTTAATGCTTAGTATGTAAAGAGCGAATTTAAATACAAAATGGTTAAAATATTTCGAATTTGGAGCATTTTAATAAAGAAAGAAAGAAAACACATTCATTAACGAAACATGCATTTCAAACAGAAGCAAAAGTTAACACGATTCCAGACTATGAATATTTTGGCACAGTATTTTAATTGGGTTATTAAATAAAACTAATTAAACGAAGTTTTTCGCGTTTGATTTAACATGTTTTGCTTATTTTTAATCCCCGACGTTTCCGGTGCTTTAAAACATCCATAGTCACAGGGGAACTGAAGAGTTTGACACCCGAATGTCATAGTCAGCTCAGCAGCCAAAATACTAATTAGTACAAAAATACACGTTAAATTATCTACATATTTAGCAGGTTCATTTATAACATCTGAATGCATAAATTTTCTGTATTGTTAATTTTAATTTCATATTTTATCTTAGTTAAAAAGTTTTACATTTGTGTAATTTCTGGTGAACTTCTAATTTTGCGACTAATGTCATAAAAGTTAAGCATTAATTAATTTAATCTATGTTTAATCATAAAGTGTAATCAATTGTGTTAAATTAATTTATAAGTAAGCGAAAAATAATGGATTGTCAACAAGTAAAAATATTGTCAAAGCTACAAAATCAGCGATTTAAACACACTATTATGTTTGCTATACTGTTCTATTTTCACAGTGGTTTAACTGAATTTTAAACAGATTCAGAGTATGGTAAATGCGCTGATAATTAATTATGAGAGTACGCAAGTCTTTACACTTAACTAGATGGTAGCAGATTGGATGGTATGTATGGTAGCTAGAATAAAAAATATTGTAATCGTGATTGAAAACTATTCTAGTTTATTGTGATTTTTATAAGTGTTTTAGTAATGTTTCGGTTAGCAAATAGACGATAATGTTTTTGATTATTTCAAGTAACAGGTAACTTATCAGTGCTATAGTAGTGATGTGGCATACTTTTTTTTTTGAAAACCATTATTATTGCTCGAATGGTTAACATTATTTTAAAGTCTCAGCAATAACGTAGTAACGGTAGCGTCAACGAATGGCTTCTCTAAATGTTATATAATTCAGGAATTAATTATAAAATTAATATTTATATGTACTTCAATGAGTAATAGAATTAAGGGAAATTTAATACCCTTGGCAATATTCTTACAGTCAAAAGAAAAATATGCATAAATAAAGTGCATATAAATTGAGTGGTAGCTGATCACGTGAAAGATGGTAAGAGCGAACTGCAGATAATTAACACGTTTCTTTTCCACCGGTTCAGAAACAAAACTTTATTAATACCGTCGGCGGCTTAAGCTTTGAGGGAGCCAAACTTTTCTAATGAAGTCGCTCCTGGAATAACTATGGGCTACTTTTAATTTGCTTATTTTGTAAAGTAAGAATAAAAAGCCATGCCTTCTGCGGACTGCGGTTGGAAGCCGTGAGATACAACTTTTTTATTTTCACATTTTTTAATTAATACGATATAAACTTATAGATACATTTAAAATATTTAATGATCTATAAAAAAGCTTGCTGTCAGTATGCTGTTGTGTTTCATGTGAGTGTAGATAAATGAAAACCCTTTTTACTGTAAATGAGGCATTCTAAGGGGTGCCAACGCATCGTAGTCTAAGATGAATGTGGCTTACATTACCTTAACATCAATCAGTTGGACTGTGTGCTCGTTCGTCATCTTTATTCTTTGGAAAAAATCGTGATAATGATGGCGATCGACAGAAAAAGGAATCTACTTTGACATCTTATACAAATTTGGCATTTAAATATAATTTGTAAATGATTGGCGATATAATTTAGTAGAAATTACAAACAAATAAGGCTACTAATTGTGATTCTAGACATTGTAAATGCAATCTGTGATTGCTATTCTGAGCTGCAAATATGTGTACAATGTCAGACGAGTCGTGGTATAGTTGAAATAGATTTCGGTCGAGACACTGACCTAAGTCTATTTCAACTCTGTAAGATAATATTTGGAGTGAGACTGTAAGATATGTTGAATTAATTACGGCCTACTAGAATTATACATATTTAAACTCTGAGTACTAAATATTGTTAAATTAAATAAAATTATAAAGATACATGCTGATGATTCCCCTTTGACAATTGTAGCACAGTGACACGTTTCGAATAACACTTAATAACGTTGGAAGTAATATAAATTAATACTAGTCTTGTAATAAAATTTATCTGCCAAGCAATGCGATTAAAGTAAATTATCCTACTAGAAATATGTTCATTAGTGGATTGGTGGAGCTACAAATTTTATTGGCCTTTTGAATTAATTGCCTTTTATTTAAATCAGTTCTTCTATATGGGTCTACAAGATACCTTGTACGAACTGAATGTATAATTTTTATTTGCTTTTTGTGTATATATAAATAATAAAATGAATATATGATCTTCTGTTTGGCAAACTAATGATTTCTTTAAGGTGAAGTGGTCGCCAAAAGCAGATTTTTCACACTTTAGAGGTGCGATTGGCGGCTGTTTGATCGGCCCGTGCGCTATTTAATCGCACAATATTTATTTGATATTTCTTTTTACAATTTTATATACTATTTTATTGAAAAATAAAGCGATAATTCACTCAATTATTTACTGGTGAACACATAGACTGAATTTAATTGAAATTGATTTCATTACATTCGAATGAAACAGCTTTTTCACTTAGTGGACGTACCTAAAATTGTAGATTTTGAGGAAACCGCGATATTTTTCTATCGAGCCAAAATGTGTCAATCGTGTTTTAGCCAACATAATTTACTAAGAAAAATCTTTAACTTTCATAATAAATAAATAAATAATGTGCTTTACTGCGCACCTATAAAGCGTGAAAAATCTGCTTTTGGCACCTTAAGCGCACAGCAGTTATATAACGGCTAAGAGTAATTTTAAAACTCTGTCTCCAAAGCGAATCTAAAATCCAAGAGGATAAGCCGATCGAGTAGAAAATATTTAATCCTACCGTCGTCTTGCACTCTTAATCAAAAAACTGTATATTTTATACATATTTCTTTCAAAACATAACATTTTTTTTCAATAATATAACAAATAAACATCAATAGCTGATAAAATTTATCAAAATTCAATTTATAACATAAAGTGTTGTCATTCACTATATTTTATATTCATTTTATTACGCACAATTTACATTTTTTGCTATAGTGCCCTATAGCATTATTTTGACAGTACCCTGTATTCACCATTGCTTACGAAGCAACATTGTCTCGAACAATCCCTTTGTTTGTTCTATTCAAATAGTACAATGCTAATACGTTCACAAAATCAAAGCAGACGAGTGTTATTCCTTACATCGCATCGTACGAATCGGAAATTTAAAACAAAATAAGATGTGCCTAGATGTTTTTATTTGGAAATTGAATTTAATGCTGGAATTTCTAAGTTTAGCTTACGATTAAATTTATTTTATAATCTACTATGATGACTAACTAGTCTTTTGATATTTTTGTTTTTGAAGTGTTGCTAGTAATATAAACTGCTGATATAGTTATTTTAACAATCGCATTTATATTATGTATTGAACTAGCTTTATCTCGCGACGTCACAAGAAATTCTAAATTTAGAAAAATTATTATTGTTTGTAGCAACTCAACATTTAAGGTGGTCATTTCAAGAACTTTCCGTCTACGATTGAGTTCAAATTGCATATATGAAATGACACCAATAACATTTACTAAATTATTTTTTAAACGTTTTCGTTTTATCTGTGTGAGGAGTAATATAACAACTGATCTAAACATTGTCTAAAATTATAAGTTTGTAATTTGAATTTTACATTGGACATTACATTGATAAATTAGCCTTTACATTAAAATTTTTATTTTAATTGTTTTGGCTCCCATTTAGCTAGTTTATATTTCCCTCTTTTCAGATGCGTAGGCTGGTGCCGTTGCACAATCCCAGTGCATAAATTTTACGCGCCAACAAAACTGGGACGCCAACTATTAGCCTCAGCTTATGAGAAGTCACACCCGTTAATTGAAAAAGGTCGAGAAACTCGACTGAGAAATGTTGTCACTGGCTTCACAGTCACAGTTAAAGTATCTATCAATAAGTAAAATATTTACTCCCCGTTTAACACACTTCATTTTTTATTTATTATTTACTAACAGATTAAATTTTTGGCGACAGCACTGACCTCTCACGTAACTGTGTGGAATAACTTCATCTTCTATCACATGTGTAAATTGAATTTTGCCGTAAGCATCCTTTCTTGGTGGATAAGAGAGAAAGAACACTTTTAGATATGAATTTATTGGGCTAATCATTCATGCTGATCTTACGGCTGGTCGAGGCCTGCAATATAGTCTTGTTTATACTGCATATTCGGTGTGCAAATTACGGCGGCGGCTACTTTGAGGCAGTTCAAGTTGGTGGTGTGGGATGAGTACATGATGTTGCATCACCTGCAGCTACCAGGTGCTGATGGACGGTATAATCGTTTTTAGTGCAAGTAACTTTAGAAAAACATTACTAATTCTTGAGAGAGGCAAACCATTGGTGCGTCGAAAAAAAGGGCTCCCCCCATCTCCACTTTATACATATGCGCTGCAAAAGCAAACGTAGCAATATTCCATTCACGTGGATTTCTAATTCTTCAGCGTTGTAGCTAAGCTTACTCACAATACCCTATATATATCAATTCACATATCAATCCACACCAAGACCACAGTTAGATATAGGCCTCCTCCAAGGAATGGCATCGACTTGCAGAACGTCTCCCTAGGTTGTCACTCCATCCAGTGAGGGGCCGCCCTTTACTTTGCTTGTCGGTACGAAATGACAACTCGAAAATCTTCCTGATCCCTTCGGTTGTCAGTTCTTCAAACTACATGGTTGGCGTATTGCCACTTTATCTCACTGAGCAGTTGGGTTATGCTAGTTACTCTTGTTCTACAGCGAATATTCTTCGTAACAGTGTTAGTTTGAGTACAGCCTCAATATATGTAGCATGCTGAGCAAACTTAAGCTTCGTCATATTATATCGAGCAGTGAAGGACCATTGACCATGTATTAGATCCATATGTCAGCACCAGCAGCACGTACTGGTCGCAAAATTTTGTTTTCAGATTTTTAGGAATATATGTGGAGAACATGTTATATAATTTAGTTATATATTATAATAGTGACCCACCAAGGCTTTGCGCGGGTGTTTTCTGCATCTAGATAACAACGCCACCTATCGGGTCCGATTGAGTTTTCAAACCATCGAAACCAAACCAACCAAACAGTCAAATACATACAAAAAAAAACATCAAAATCGATCTTGCTATTTTCTACTTTTTTGCGAGACTAACGGATAGAAATTGATTTTTGTATATAGAGATAATCTCCTAAACGCTGCTGAGCCCAGTTAGATCCGTTGATTGACATCTCTCATCTCATCTCATGTGTAGTTAGACTTACCTGGTCGTATAATTTGTCCTGTCCATACGCGTTCAAAGTGTGCAATTTCGGGCGCAGCCCAACTACTGCTTCGGTGCGACATGAACGTTACACATGTTCCTTGTTTTGTCCACGTTCATCTAAAACAGTGATGCACAGACTTATTAAGACTAGGGGCCACTCGGGCAAATTATGAAATGATGGCGGGCAGCCAGAAGTGTATGTAATTAAAGACAATAAAGAATTGATAATAATGTATTAAAATTGAAAAATAATTTATTAATTTGAAGCGTGGCACTGCATAGTGCTTACAATCTTTTTTATATTTGGCTCAAATTTACTTGTAGCAACACGTAAAACTGCTTCCAAACTTTCATTTGCAAGGCGGTTTCGATTTTTCGTTTTATTATTATTTAGTATTGAAAAGGTTTGTTCACATATATAGGTAGAATCAAATAAGCTGGCACATTTCAGAGCGTCTATGCGCAACTCTTTGTACGTATTTTTATCAATGCAGCGGTAAAAGCTCAGCAAGTCTCCTTCGTTGAATTTGTTGCGTAAATCTTGGTCGTTTTGAATGTCGATAATTTCTAACTGCATTGACTCTGACGCATATTCAACTAAAATCGTGAAAGGATTGCTGAATATGTCCAACAGTGGTTTCACTTTTTTAAACTCCCAAAATCTGTCTTGAAAAGATTGAATCAAAATATCTAGCTTTTCTATAACTGAAATTAATCGCTGTTTTGTTGAATTTTTCAGCCATTTTCTTATAATTCGGAAAATGATTGTAATTTTCAGAATTCAATTGCGATCTGAAAAACGTCAGCTTGCATTGAAAGGATAATACATGAGCGTAGAGCTGGGATATCAGTTGATTTTTTCCTTGAAGCCGTGTGTTCAAGACATTCAAATGATTTGTAATATCAACATAAAAATCCAAATCGCACAACCAATCAGGATTTTTAAGTTCCGGGACATCCCTTTGCTTTTCCGCCAGAAATATTCCAATTTCTTCTATTAAATTTAGAAATCGTTCCAGTGTCATTCCACGACTTAGCCACCTTACTTCTGTATAATACAGTAAATCTCCATATTCGCTTTCGATGTCATCAAGGAATTGTTGGAATTGCCTGTGATTGAGTCCTCGTGATTTTATGAAATTTACAGTCGAAACTACCACTTTCATGAAATTTTGAAATTCAACTTCAAAATCAGTTAACCACGCCCACCTAGTATGGCGTTCAACCCAAAGTTGGGGTTCATATGTGGTTATTGGAATTCAGAAATCTCTATAATTCATCAGAAATGATGAGGAGAAAAGTATAACCAGACTAGCGTTGTCCAATTTACGTTTTCATGAGTTTAAACAGAATAGAAGAACTTAGGATAAATAGGAAGTATTAAATATATCTGAATTATAAGATGAAAGATTTTGCAGTTTGTTAAAATATAAAACTAACATTAATGTATTATTATTAGTTAATTATGGATAGTTATAACATAAGTTATTACTAGATTTGCGAACAAATGTAATACATAATATCATAATGGTTTTATCCTAGAAAATACGATTTTAAAAGGATTAAAAAAAAACAAATTCCCATTACATAATAGATCTTGATTCGTATGTTGCGGTCTGATTTAAATCTCGCCAGTCTGTCGCTGAGCACATGCATTCTTTCATTTCTAAATGGAGTATTGAGCAATTAGTTCTCCTTGCTTGTTTTCGTTTTCACGTTATTATCATCATCATCACAGACCATCACAGGTCCAGGAAATATTTTATTTGTCATACGTGCAGGTTCTTTAAATTTTTTTAAACCCAAAATTATATTTTATTTATTTTGAATTCGATTTGGTTTTCGATTCAAACTGAAGTCGTTTGGAAATTTCAAAAGCTTTTTCCAGAACCACGATCTAGATCTAGAAACACGATCGTGTCAGGATCAAGCATAATTAGCGCTGCTAGGCACATCCATATATTAATGATCCCATGATTTATATTTATATATTCGATATAATACGCGTATATTATTTCTATACTATTTTTGTAGAACGAATGGGTCAGCTCGGCCTGGGCAGGACCACGCTCTCATAGAACACCAGCGTCAAATCAATGCTGTTGTATTTCTTGTGTTTAGTGTAGAGAACCGAATACCCTTTTTATGGTGGCAACGCATCTGCATTTTGATTCTTAATCGAGGATAGATGTAGGTGTTTATAGGCTACAGCATTCACTTACCATCAGGTGGATTGTGACTCGTTGGCCACCTTTATTCTATAAAAAAATACAATACAATGTACATACAACATCGATCGATTAAATCAATCGATGTTGATGTCGATATCGATTAAAGCCTCTAATGTCCAGAGAAAAATAATGTGCCAAAAATTCATCATCTTTATTTATTTGTGTTATGAATATATCAAAATACCTGAAAATATAATTTAAAAAAATTCCTATGAATTTTCCTTTTGTTCTCGCATAAGAATACGAGGACTTGACCCTTGTACGATTATCCTCTCACAGATTAAATGAAAGCAGCTTATTACTTATAATCCTTTAAAACTGATAAGTTTTTTTTTAATTTGTTTGACTTAATTTTTTTTAGTTTAGTAGTTGAAAAACACTTAAATTTCTTTGTAAAAACACTATTTCTCTATCTCTCTGGAAAATACCTTTTTTATCACGTTCGTTGGGGAAAAAAATGATCACTCGCATGACGACAACGAATGACCACAGTTGACGTCATAAACTTAATGTGCGTCCACACTTGTGTCATTTTACCGAACATTATCCCATTATCGGTAATACGTGACAGTACCGATAGTGTGGACGCCTTTTGTTACGCGAACAATTGTTACAAGCTGCAGTTATGCTTTAATCCATTCCGAACAATGGAAGAAACTTCTGGACACACAGGACAATGTACGGAGTTACGACCTACTAGCTTGGTACATTTGTGACACGCGTCAAAGTACGCTAGATGAGACAGGATACAGCATCGGGTTATGCTTTGACATGTCTTGGTATTTCCCTGCCCACATCCTACCGCTTCGCAGCTTTTTTTTTCTTTCTTATTTTTAGCACAAAGTAATACTATAAAGGCTGTACTAGCACAAGCCAAATGTAAATTTACTTCTGCTATTTCTTCTGCAGACGACATATCTGTCTGATGGTTGGTGCTTAAATGAGAGCACCAACAGAATCTTGATGCTACGTAGTCTAGGTCGACACCATGCATCTATACTTGTAATATTTCATCGTACATAGATTGTGATCGTTCAGTACAACTTAGACCGTTCACATTAGGCGTAACATGTCCTGTACGATTTCACGTAGTTCGGTCCGATTTCATGTCACAAGTGTGGACGCACCTTAACACGACAATTTTGAAATATATTTTCGCAAAAACAATATATTAATATGTTTTACCAATGATTTTCTTGGATTACACTTACCTACTGCTATGTGTATATATATATATATATATATATATATATATATATATATATATATATATATATATATACTTATAATATAATATATTACTGTCACACTGATCCCTGATAAGTTTTTACATGCCTTAAATATTTTTACCAATATTGTTCTACTATTAGGCGTTCAATTAAATGTGTAAAAATTAAAAAAAAATTGAGGAGTGTAGATCTTTGACAAATTTGAGATACGGTTGCTGATCATAAGGTCCCAGGTCCGAATCCCGGGTCGGTGAATATGATTTCCTTTAAATGATTGCACCTAATATTAAAGTGTTAAAACGAATTTTTCTAAAGATTTGGTTAAACCTTGTCAAGTTTCCAAACATAAAATCTCATCCAAGAATATAAAACTCAAATTTGACTGATGATAGGGAACAGCCATCCAGCAACTGCGCGCCGTTAATATTAATAATATTTAATATTTCTGGACTTTTAAATGTCACTATAAGCAAGGGGCAAAAGAAAATTGATAATATAATAGCTTTTATAGGCTTCTAAACTTTGTGAAAACTGCTGTAAAAGTGGAGTAAGCATATTTTATCGGCGAACTCAAAAGTAATGATAATGATGGCTAATAAAGAAAGTGATGCCGGGCCGATAGATTCCGCAAGTTAACAACTTTTTGGGTGTTGTACCGCTATTAGGCGGGTACGAGTACGGCTCCTCTACAAATTACTGCTAATGTTAAAATAATGATATTTATTCCAAATGAGAACTGTACATATTAAACGTATATTTAAATCAAAGTAGCTAAGTGCTAAACGCTTGCAGTAAATTTCATGAGCAACCAACGATCAACATGGGTTCTGCAGACCCATTCCTGACATAATCGAATTCTGAATCAATTGAATAAGCCGACCCGGGATTTGGACCCGAGACCTTATCATCAGAAACCGTGTCTCAAATTTATCAAAGATCTAAACCGTTAAAATTGATTTCTTTTAAATTTTTAAACGTTTAATTGAACGCTTAAAAGAACGCCCAACGGCCCACGCCGCACACACACACAAAAAGCTGTTTATGGGTTTAGCAATATGTTGATTTCTGTCAATTTCATTTAACCTTTTTGAATATTGAATAATAAAATATACTTAGTTAAGTTAAATATAATATTGAGAATATTCCAGTGAAAAGGTTCTCCGGTACTCTACACTCATCATATGACACACAACATTAAGCAGCTACTTTACGCTAGAATTGTTACGGCCCTGAGTTACCCCGACAAAGGTCGATTGAGCTAGGGCCCACAGTAACCCAATTCGATGAGTAACAGAGGGGAGGGTCCAATGACCCAATTGATAATTAAACATAACGGCTAGACGCAAACCAAATTTACCGAATTCTCGAAGTGTAGGATCTACCACAAGGTGGCGTCAGGGGCAAGTACAAGGTAGTGTGTGTGTAGTGTAGGAAGGTGTGTCTAGTGTAACCTGACGTCACCGATACAATCAGCTAGCAGCACCACGTGCGCCGACCGCTCCATAAGACGCCTACCGCTATCGGGACTCAAGTCCAGCGTCACGTAGCACGAACTATAATCGCGCGCGATCTACACCCGGGTCAGAAAGTTCAGCGTTCCACACGAAAGCAAATTCCTTCGTACAATTTAACTAATTTATTTTAACTTTAATTAACTACACAAGTCACTCGTCGATGCAAATTAATAGCAATCTAAGTTAATTCAATAATTCAAAATCAAAAAGCCTCGTTGTCACGTTACTTACCACCATGGAGGCTGTCTATAGGTGACGCAACAATTATATCAAAACTCGCGAACTCTGAACGACACGGCTCGCTCACTAAGAAGGTTCGAGACCCGTGAGTGCGGCCGTCGGCCACACAGATCAGTCCCCCCCGGCCCCACCGTCAAACCGGTTTCCCGCTCGAGACGTGCGCCGTCGAATTTGCAAACTGTTAAAATTATGCCTAAACAAACCCCCGTCCCGGACATTAGGACCTATGTCCGCGAATAAATTGGCAAACGGGATAGGGTCACGACGGCACGTTGCAAAACCGAATCTCCAACCAAAACCTCGGCCACCCTAGGCACCCCATCCGGTCCATACGACAACTTAACAATGCGCCCACGGCGCCAACACAAAGGCAAAGCGTTAGGTTCATTAACTAACAAATGAGGTCTCCAACCCGAGAAGGATCCGTCTTGTCAGACTACTTAATGCGCTGCTGCAAAAGTTGTAGGTACACCAGAGACCATCGGTGCCAAAAACTCTGAGTCATTTGTTGCAGCAAGTCAAATCTGCTCAACCGCGAAGAGCTTATTTCCCTGGGCTACTCGGGCAGGGCGTTAAGCGGCCGGCCAATCAGGAGGTGGCCAGGGGTTAGAACCTCCAAATCATTCAGATTGGACGAGAGGAGACAGAGGGGCCGAGAGTTGAGTACCGCCTCAATTTTACAGAATACAGTGGCAAGCTCCTCAAAAGTCAAAATAGTTTCCCCAATAACGCGACGGAGATGCGTTTTTGCAACCTTAACCACCGCCTCAAACATACCGCCCCAGTGTGGGCAAGCCGGAGGGTCAAATTTCCACTGGATGCCCTTCTTGGACATCGCAGTAGCAAAATAAGTCCTGTTGCTGGACAGGAATTCGACGACCACCTTCAAATATCTATCCGTGCCCTTATAATTCATTCCGCAATCCGACCGGATCAGGTCCGGTGAACCGCGACGCGATACGAAGCGGCCCAGCGTGGCCACAGAGGCTTCAGTGCTGAGGGCACTTACAAGTTCTAAGTGAACGGCCTTAGTGGAGAGGCACACGAAAACGCACAGATAGGCCTTATGTGAACGCGCGTTACGAAGGTTGGAGGACTTGACGAGGAAGGGGCCAGCAAAGTCGATTCCGACTCCAGCGAACGATCGGATGGCCCTGAAGCGGTCGGGTAAGTCACCCATTATCGGCTGCGATATGGTGACCTTCAATTTATAACAAGATATGCACTTAAAAATGACGCTCAGAATGCTGCGTCGGTCAGTCAAAATCCAAAACTTCCGCTGCAAAATAGCTGAAAGAGCGTTACACCCAGCGTGGGCATTCTGAACATGGTGGTGAGTTACCAGCAACCGAACAAAGGCGCCGTCTTTAGGGAGCAGTAACGGGTGTCGAGCCCCGTACGGCAGTTGCGAATTTTTCAAACGCCCGCCAACGCGCAGCATCCCCGCGTCGTCCAGGAAGAGGTTCAGGTGGGCCAGAGCGCCCTTGATAACGGAGCCCCGTTACAAGGTGTCAATCACGGGCTCAAATTGCTCCGCTTGTAACATACGGGTCCAATGCATCAAGGCTTCGCGACGCTCGCTAGGGGACAAAACGGAATCAGAGATTCGGTTAGACGGGTCTCTTGAATTGCGGATAAATCGACGCAAGAGCTGTACCGTTCTAGCAGGGAGAAATCCCGAGTGGACTTATCCTTGCCCACTACTACTCGGGCTCGTAGGCCAGGCAATTCAATCGGTTCAGAGTATTTATTCTGGGGCCAGAACGACTGAGACTCAGTCAACCAACTGGGCCCCCACCACAGCAGGTGGTCAATCAAGGAGGGGGCTTCACAGCCGCGAAAAGCGCAGTCTGCGGGATTCAACTCCCCTTGGAACTGTCTCCAGGTTAGACAGGACAGGCCCCCAGCAACAAATCTATAGGCCCAGGTTGGGGCCATTGAGGGTCTGCTGGTCTCAAGCCCGACGCACAACGAACCGCGCTGTAACGGACGTAGGAACCTACAATGTCATCGAGGACATTTACTTTAAGTAAAATATGACGGTGTTCGCTGGCAGGACCAAACACCAACTTCGCTTGTCCCCTAGGAGCAGGAGGCTCGGCACCTCCGATACCTTTAGTCGGACGTGATTCGAAGCTTTAGGGGAACCCAAGTCTTCCCACCAACCAAGTGGAGGCCACACAGCGTTGTGAACTCGAATCCAATAGAGCGCGAACGGTTAAACAGTCGACACTCGAGTTGTAAACCTTCACTGAGGCCGTCGGCAATAGAACAGTTTGCCAAGTGGACTGTTGACGGCTCAAAGGATCGGTGAAGGTGGCCGTGGTGGAAGCTAAGGTGGCAGCTTCCTAGATGGAGCTGCCTCCATCGGACTGACACTCAAGCCGGAGGTCCGGAAAGCGTCATTCCGGCGGCATCACAACGACCCGGGGTTGGAAATAACCGAACGGGCCGACCTGGGGAGCTTCGGGGAACCTCGGCCTTTTTTTGGGCCCTTGGGCCCACAGTAACCCAATTCGACGAGTAACAGAGGGGAGGGTCCAATGCCCTATGGATAGTTAAACTATAACGGCTAGATACGCAAACACAAAACTTACTGAATTCCAGAAGTGTAGGATCTACCACAAGGTAGCGTCAGGGGCTAGTAAATGGTAGTGTGTGTGTAGTGTAGGAACGTGTGTCTAGTGTAACCTGACGTCACCGATACAATCAGCTAGCAGCACCACGTGCGCCGACCGCTCCACAAGACGCCCACCGCTATCGGGAATCAATTCCAGCGTCACTTAGCACGAACTATGATCGCGCGCGATCTACACGCGGGTCACAAAGTTCAGCGTTCCACACGAAATCAAAATTCCTTCGTACAATTTAACTAATTTATTTTAACTTTAATTAACTACACAAGTCACTCGTCGATGCAAATTAATAGCAATCTAAGTTAATTCAATAATTCAAAATCAAAAAGCCTCGTTGTCACGTGTATTAACGGCAAAATAGATTTGCCGTAATGGTCACGCTCGGTATTTAGACTAACGAACGCAGTATAAAACGTCTCGCACATTTGACGTTGATGGCTATTTTTCTGGGTCCTTTTTGTTCCTTTTTGTTAAAATCACTTTTTTGCCCGTAAAAAGAACCCTATGGATTTTTAATATAGTCAACCGAACCAAAGAAAAACATTTTGACAGCTGTCAGACTTATTGCACCAAGCATGCTAACCAAAAAATGGGAAAGTAGAATATTCGATTCTTAAAAAAATCGATATCGATTATTTAGAGTTGGTAGTCATTTACAGTTTGGTTTGAATAATACCAGTCTGAACTAAAGACGGATAAAGCACAGGATTTATCAGTTTCTCGTATTTGTTGTTACTGCTTATTTCTAGAGGCAAAGTTATAAAAATTTAAGATTGAAACTAGATTAAAAATAAATTTATTCAATCACTTTCAGTACAACTACTTGAGTTGTCGTTGTTTAGATTAATTATTATTTGATTTTCAATAATGCAGTCAAAATTAATGTCTCTTTCAAAGTCATCTATAATCAATTATTTTTATTTTTCTACCATGTTTACCCAATCATTATTTGTGACATGGGTACATGCTTCAACGTATATAGAAGAAACAGTCCAAAAAATTAAAGTTGAGTGAAAAAATAAAAAGACAGAGAAACAGTAAGCCCCCGTAATGGCGGGAGATTGAATTACGCAGCGGTTTTTTCAGTGCGGGCTTGTATATGAGTTTTTTGCCTACACAAATTTACGTTCACGTTGACGTACGAACTTCACATGCATGCAGGTTTCCTGCACGATGTTTTTCTTCACCGCTGAGCAAGTGGTAAATCAGCACTTAAAATTGCAATTAACAATTTGATTGGTGCCGGTGGGGATCGAACTCCGTTTGCTCGAGTTACCACGGCTCACAATTCATGTAATTTAAGGAATTTTAAATCTAAAAATTTAATTAAACAAATAATATATTAAAAAATTAATCATTCGATTATTTGAATATTTTAGCAGATTATTTGCATATTTTTGTCGATTACTCGCATAACAATGAATTTTAATCATCCAAACACTACGGTAACGTACAAAGCGACGTAATAATATCATTGAAGCGACATTTGGCCCCACCCATTGGGTTTTGTGTGTTGCCCCCTCTCTTTCTCTTCAGGGGGGGGGTGTCCGCGGGGGGAGAAGAGGGGGCATTTTTTTGGTAGGGGGGGGGCCGTTTCTCTCCCCCCCCAAACAAAGAAGCCAGGTTTTTTTTCTCGTGGTTTTTTGGGGGGGGCTCCCCCCGGTCGAGCGCCCTTGTGCTACACTCTACTATTACTGCAGCATGGCCTAACAAGTTAGACTAAAAAAGTTGATACTGGTTATTTTTTAATAGTTTGATTTGTTTGAAAGATTCGAATTTAAATTAGTAATAAAAAATTATTCACGTTGTCATGAAATATAGATAACTTCATAATTCTTCAGATTTACGTAAAAGGTTTATTTTAATCGTGTGAGTAATAAGAGTGAGTACGCTTGTGCAAAGTTATTGCTGAATGATTAATGTGAAACGTCAAAAGGTATTTCTTAGATTTGGTTGACTATAAACGCTGATTAAACGATGACGAACAAAACGAAGTCGCACCAAAGTGATATGATAAACATAAATTACAAAGTAATGACAAAATATAAATTCACATGCATCACTTCTCTGTTTATCGATCTATGTAATTTGCCCAAAGAAGTTTGCGGTAATCTACGATTATCTTTTATATTTCGTGTCATCTTTTAAGGTCTAAAGATAATAAACTTAATAAAATCTTTAAAACATTTACTAATTTTAATAAGCCTTACGTACATTTTTGAAAAAAAAAAACATTTTTGTAATATTTCTAATGCGTAGGGTCACGCAGCTAGAGTGCAGCCAGAGTTGTAGCACGAATGGGTCAGCCTGACTGGGGAAGGACCACGTTCTCACAGACTACTAGCGTAAAATAGCAGCTTAAAACTGCTGTTTCGTATGGTGAGTGTAGAGATCTGGCGACCCTTTTCTACTGGAAACGGGGCATTCCATCTTAGTCCTCAGGGGTGACAACGCATCTTCATTTTAATTCTTAATCGAGGTTAAATGTAGGTGTCTATGCACCACAACATCCAGTTACCATCAGGTGGTAATGTATTTCTGTGTGTGTAATCTGTGCTCGTTTTTTAACCTTATTATATATAAAAAATCTTTAACGAATGAAATAATTTGGCTTTTACCAGAATTTGTTTAAGTTTTGTTATTGATTAGAACAGTGTGGTATTTAGAAATAGAAGATACCTGTGCTCAGGCGTGGGAATTTACGCTGTTATTGCATGTACTCTTAAAACAAAGTCAACTATATGCATTAATATTGTTCCTACATACATACATAAACACTCACGCCTGTCATCCAGAGGGGTAGGCAGAGACTACAGACTTCCATTTGGCACTATCCTGACACACCTCCCTCGCCTCCTCCACTTCCATATACCTACACATACATGCTCGTCAGTTAAGGGTACTCCTAATTGGGCCCGTTTTCAATATATCGCCAATTTGGTCGATAAACTTTCATCTAGGACGTCCCTCTCCGACTAAATAAATTTCCTTTCGACTAAATTTTCTTTATCACTCTTTCCTCATTCATTCTCTCCACATTAACAAACCACCAAAGCATTCCTTTTTTAATCCTGGTCACAACATCATATTGAAAAATCACACTCTTCTCTAATCATACAATTTCTGACCCTATTACTCAGATTCGACCCTAACATACTCTTTAACGACCGAATTTCTACTGCGTTTATACTACGCCACAACTTTCACTACCATACTTTAAAGTAGGGACTAACACAGCAATTGTGAAATGTCATAAATTCCTTTTTTAACACATTCCGACTTTCCAGAATAGAGTGTAGGGCCCCATTTACTCATTCACTCGTTCACTGCGTTCACTCATTCTATATCCTTATCATATCTTCTATCCTTGCTAAATACGCATCCCAAATAAACAAACTCATCTGGACATGGATCAACTCTCCTTCTATTCTTATTTCACATATCGTTTTACTTTATTTTCATTCAAAAACCATAACTTTCGTCTTACTTGCGTTCACTTTTATACCTTTTTCCTTACTTTTATATTTCTTATTGAAAATTAAAAAGAAAATACTTAATAAAATCAAAATAAGAATATAAAAAATAAAGAAATATTTTTGAATCCCGGGGATATAAAACGTATAGTGACACCACGAGATCAGTGAGAATACCTAATGTTGTAAATTATAACTCCATGAATTTCTAAACTGTTACAAACCATTTCCTCCTCCTCCTCATTATTTAATTGTTGCAGTAGATGTTTAAGTTGTAATATTGCGTAACTAAAGTCAGCCGGAACTTTATAATAGTTTACGGTGGCGAAATATAATATTGTAGATCATTCTCATAGAAGCTGTTATCCTAACAGCTTTCGCGACTAGCCAAGTAACTGCAAAATATTATTGCAATAAAATTAATTATAAGTATAACTTTTAGTTATAACCATGTAACTAGAAATTATACTTATATTCAGAAAATCATAAATTCATTGATATAAATCACACGCTCAGTTATTTCAATATAATATGAAAGTTGATTTACGTTACAAGTAATTTACTGGTGGATAAATTAGTAATCATCTCATTAAGAAAACTTATTACAAGTTAGAATGGAAATACTATTAGAAGAGTTGATCGTGGTTCTCTGCAAGAAGTATAAAAATTATACTCGAGTAGAAAAAATTGCACTAATGTTATATTAATTACTAGCTTTTTAACCGCGGCTTCGCTCGCGTGGGCTTAAATTTAGAAACATCGGCAACACTATTTCGTGCTAAAATTAGCAAAACCGTGTCACTTGTATAGACACGTCGGTATCTGTGTCTATATTAAACGTAGTGTAACGCTCCCCCCTCTCATAATAATAAATATATTAGATATTAAATATATTACATATAATAAATTAACCCCTTTTCAATAACTTTATATATTTGTGACCAGGATAAATAAGATATGTTTTGATATTTCTAAATGATCTTTCTAAAGGTTTAATAATAGGCCGTTTGTAATATTTTGGCGTGATCGTCTTAGTTAGGACCCTTATTTACGTTGTGTTTGTTTAGTAACTTAGTTCTTTTAGGTGTCTTTTGGAAGAATGAATATTCACTAGAGCAATTGAAAGCTGTTGGTAGTGCCTTATAAGCTAAGTGAACCCCGTTCACGAAGACAGGGCTCGAGAAAGGTTAAGAACATAAAACGTCCTTATTCCACGTGTATCAAGTTTACATTATTAAATTTATTATTATTTATCCCTTCCCGCTCGGAAAAGGCTCAAAATATATTTATACAAAATACCCGATACAAGGGCTTCGCTCTCCTACATTTATTTAAAAAAAATGCAGGGGAGGCACACGGCTTTACACACGCCGTGCGCGGTGAGCGCCAACCATTTTGATGCACTCCTCCCGTAGGGAACGTTAATTCGGAACTGGACCGTAGTCCAAAACAAAATAACTGGCGAACCAGTAAAAGGGGCTTGGCCCCTTGTTAGTGCGTAAGCACAAACATCGACCGAAATCGCGCATGTGAATGCGTGTAAACGCCATACAGAATACGAACGAATCCAGCCACATTAAATGTACGTCACACAGTTTAGGTAAATGGGCACACTGGCCGTAAACACTCCGTGAGCGCCACCACCTGCCAGACCGCCGCTCCTGCAGACGTGACGTAAGTGTATGGCATCACCACCAATTGCGTGATCAGCACGGCTACTAGCCGCAGAGCGTGTCATGAGTCTACCGCTCACCTCAAGGGAATGGGGTCCCACGTTGTGCGGCTTTCGGCCGCAGCCTTGAGAGTCTCCTCAGATCCTCCCGCCAGCTACCACCAGCATGAGGTCGACACATATGCTCCACCAACCAATACAACGGCAGATATAGCCAAAAGGCAGTTATAAGTTGTTAGTAATAATTTGCCATCAGAAAGGTTTCGTGCTACTGACGTTGAGTAAATGCATTTTCGATCATGTTTGTCTCAACCACCAACAAGTTGCCTTCAATCATTCAAAGGTGGGAAAGTTACAGAGATATATTATTATGTTGTTATATAAAACATCGTGGAAGGCAGACAGTCTGCAGCCCCGTAATGAAGGGACCCGACTTGGGCAAAGCTACTCAGGCGTGAGTCAAACCAAGACGCAGAGAGCGCCATTGAGAATAGCCACCTTACAACCATCGCAGAGACGCTATGCTGTAGAACGCAACAAGCATTAATACGACTATCGTCGGGCTTACACCATCCCAAGGTCCCCATACATCCCAGCAGACATCACCCGCATATCTCCATCGACCAGAACCACAAGAGTGTGTTGAATCAGGTGCACTACACCCGGAGATCCATCACAAGACGCAATACCGCAAGTAGCAGTAAGCATCAATGCATATATCTATAATACGGATGGCGCCCCCTCACAACACACCCACATGACTTCATGTAACAGAGTTTGTAATTGTTGTTAACTAAAAAAAATCACCAACGTATCATAGTAGCATGCTACTAAGACGCCAGTGAACAAAACTCCACGTATCATAGCGCTAATGCACTAAGACATGAAGTTGAGTATGCCTGTTACACTTAAAAGTGCTACCAAACACACTCATCCCAGTCCGAAAGATAGACGACGCATCGCTATGCGCCACGACGCCGCCCACAAATGGTATGGGTGTGCGATGTCCACGAGAAAGTCGTATTGCTACAACAAACACTCTTACCACCGGCACTAAGATATTAATTGTATACCTCCATCGACCAGAACCACAAGAATGCGTTGAATCAGGCGCAGCACACCCGCAGATGCATTACAAGATGCAATACCTCAACTAGCAGTAAGCATCAATGCAATTATCATACGGGGCACCCCCTCACAACACACCCACATAATCCCTATCGACTTTGGTAACAAAGTTTTTATAGTTGTTAACTAAAAAATATCACCAACGTATCATAGTAGCACGCTACTAAGACGCCAGTGGACATAACTCCACGTATCACAGCGCTAATGCAGTAAGACATGTAGTTGAGTATGCCTGTTACACTTAAAAGTGCTACCAAACACACTCATCATCCCAATCGGAAAGGTAGACGACGCATCGCTATGCGCTACGACGTCGTCCACAAACGGTATGGGTGTGCGATGTCCACGGGAAAGCCGTATTACTACAACAAACCCGCTTACCACCGGCACTAAGATGATATGTCTAGGACACATCGTTTAGCGAGCTCAAGTTTATCTCGGACCAATTGCTCGTGAAGCAGCATACACGCCACCATAATATTCCTTTTCAAGTCCCTAATAAGGACTAGTCATTTTGTTACGGTACTAGGAGCAGTCGGTCACCCAACCACCCCATACAATGCTTATGCATCAAGGAGACCTATAATAATACTTTTGTATCATAGACCTTACTTTCATAAGTCATTCATATATAGGGCTCGAACCCACGACCCTACTATTGTAATGCAAATTCATCATAGAGACCTTCTATAGTATTGCTTTTGTATCATAGACCTTACTTTCATAAGTCATTAATATATAGGACTTCAACCCACGACCCCACTATTGTAATGCAAATTCATCATGGAGACCTTCTATAGTATTGCTTTTGTATCATTGAGTTTAATATCATAAGTCCCTAATATAGGACTAGTCATTGTGCTACAGTACTTCAAGCAGTCGGGCTCCCGACCACCCCATATATATGTACAACTGCAGGTATGTATCTCCGGCAGCTCCTCCATACAAGACATCTATACATATACCTTCCACAACTTAGGAAACTTTTCTTTTATACATGAACTCCTTCCAAGACTTAGACAATTTTTAACAAATTTTCTAATTATCTTATAAATGTTATTTATCCTTATTTTTATAATATTTTCGACTTGTATTCCTATTCTTTATCTTATTTTAGATATTTTTTCAAGTTTTTAATAAATTAATTTATTATGGAAGACAATATTTTGCCTTTAATTTACTATGTTATTGGTCTAATATCTGAAGTGTATTTATATTAACTTTATGTTTATTAATGTAATTTTATTGCTTAATATATATATATATATATATATATATATATATATATATATATATATATATATATATTTAAGACTATTTTTGATGCCCCTTTATATTGAATTTAATTATTAATAATAATATTGGGCCGTCACAGTAGGAAATGGTTTGCTTTATCAGAATTGCATTAATATCAAACGTCTAGCAACACATTTTTTAATTCGGGTATGTCTTCCGATGTGTCTTTATGAAATGAAAATTGCTCTGGAATCAGAAATGCGTTTTTGGCCCCATTGAATATATTAGTACCATATGCCAGTATTCTTTTACGTTCGAGTAGACATCAAATTTTCATAAATGTAGTGCTATTCACGGTGAGAAGAACTAAATTGATGAAGAGTAGAAATGTACTTAAGATGGGCAGCAGCATCTCAAAATGATAAAAATCTGCGGTTGCCAACCCGCTTGCCAAGCGTTAATACTACTGTGAATATCTGGT
This sequence comes from Parnassius apollo, assembly GCA_907164705.1. Taxonomy (NCBI): domain Eukaryota; kingdom Metazoa; phylum Arthropoda; class Insecta; order Lepidoptera; family Papilionidae; genus Parnassius; species Parnassius apollo. The sequence continues at coordinate 3,531,990 of CAJQZP010000501.1, read as the reverse complement.
ATAATTGATAAATAATGGTGAAAACGTATGATCAGCAGTAGATAGCCCTATTAAAAGTAAAAGAGTAGCAGCTTAACGCAAATTCATACCTATCCTAAAATTATTTCTCAAATATTTTTTAACTTCTCGGTTATGAAACCTGCATGCAATGTTTTTCTTCATCACGGAGAATATGGTAAATCAAAAATTTTTATTGAGGTTAAAATATTAGTTGATTCGGCACAGATCGAATTTAGGTTGCTTACATTTACTTGATGATTACCGGCTTAGACAGATGATTAGAGATCTGCTGAAACTTTTTATAAATTAAAATTTAAACTTAAGAATAGACTTAACGTTAAACGTAGAAGTCACTATTGTCTATATATTTAGTAATTAGTTACTATAAAAATTATTTAATGTATTTCTAATAAAATAAAATAACGAAAAAACTAAAAAAATGGACGTTTGGATTCTCAAATCAATTATGAATTTAACTATTTAAACATATCAATGTAGGTTATTGATATTATTTAATTTCTTAGTGACTGGAGGCAGAATGTTTACTTTCGTATTTTACGTTAGTGGGCTATGTTTTCAAAAAGTGAAACGTAAATTTCGAAACAGTTAAATTTATTACGCAACGGGTAAAACTAATTATAGGTTTATTTATGAATATTTTATTTATTTTAATAAAACACATCAATCGTATAAAATATCAATTTAATAAATATCAAAAAAACAAATTATAAAGGAAAAAAAATACTTAACCCTCCTTTTTAAGTTCCGTAATCAGATAAAAAGTGTAAAGGCCTATAAATAGCCCCGAGTCCATAACTACCTACACACAAAATTTCGTGGAAATCTGTTTAGTAGATTTTGTAAACACTCAGACAGACACATAGACAGAAAAAATCTGAAAACCACTAATTTGGCTTCTGTGCCCTTTATTTTGTCCCTGGGACTTTTTTTCCAGAAAATAATTGAATTACAGACACGACTTTTCTACAGATTAATATATATATAGATCAATCTTATAATAATATCAAGCAAATAAGATATTTTATAGCGCTGATATACAAAGCAGCTGCTTCCAACGATGCGAATAAATTAACACCTAATTAAAAGTTTACGTGACAATGAGTCCTGATTAACGGATTTGTGCTTATCATTGTCATTCTTCTCGAATGCGTATTCATTACTACTAATATGACTGTGTTTAATATTTCAAAAATTACAAGATATACAAAATATATCTTTAGTCGACTACAATAATGTACATATTTTTAAATAATTTTTACGTTAATACTTTACTAACTTACTTATCATCAATTCTTATATAAATTCATCATGTAGTGAGAACTTCTGAAAATTAAGTCATTACAATTTCCCGGCTCTATCGAGTGCAGCCTTGTATTGGTAAGCGTGTTAGATTGCCCCCCACTAGATATCGTGACAACCTCGTAAGACAAGCAGGAATTTGATGGATGTGGGTAGGAAAGAAGAAGGGAGACCCATGTTCAACGGAAGACTTGTGAAGATCTGGTATGGCGATGATGATATTTTGTAATTGACATGAAAGCTGATTGTTACCTAATCTTAAGTAACAATAGCAATAGCAGTGGTAAAGGCAACATATGATTCAAAGCCTGTAAATATGATAATTCCTTCAATGCTCTACGAGAGGTGATAAAAATGTGCAGATATCTGATACTGCGATTGCTATTAGGTCAGTTAAGCGAAAGAACTGCGGCAAATTTTTCCACCAACATGTAAAGAGTGTGAACATTTACAATCAGATGAACTAATAGCTACATGGCCACAAGGAGGCCATAAAAATATACTTTGTCCTCCGCATTATGTCAAATGAAATTATTTATTAACCTCAAACACAATTTACGAGTAACTTTTATTTTCTCTACTTTTGTCCTTAAAAATTTTTGGTTCTGCATTTATGGCTATAGTAGGAGTCGTATTATTTTACTTTTTCATAGATAATGAACGGTAAAATAAATTTACACAATATTATGCCTGAAATTGTTATAAAATTCTGGTTAAAATATTTTTATTCAGAGGAATAGTCTGCAAAAATAGGTCAAACTAATAGAAGCGTGCCACTTGCTACAGAAATTATAACGGAGTTAACAGCACTGAGTTTATTCATTGCAAAATATTATTATTATTTCAAATTTTATGTATTTAAAGAACACGTTTGAAAATTTTGTTGGTTATTATATAAACTATATTCTCAAGTAAATTGGGCCACGCTCATTTAATAAGTATACATATTAAGACTTTTCATTACTTATCAAGTAAGAACTAATTATAATTAAAAAGAGTAATCTAACCAATAGGGATAAAATTAAGTTTTTAAATGTTAATTATATACATATACCTTATATCTCGAGCTCATAGATCGACTGCCTCGTTGGGTTCGAACCCTCGGTAGAGCCAAAATCAGTTACTAGGTTTCTCCGTAACAAGCCATCCTCAAATTCTCAGACATTCTCAGAAGCCCGAAGTAGGGAAGTTGGTGTTAATTCATCCTAGTGCTTCGAAAATCACATAAACCCTGAACCTGATCTCTTTCCGGTCATGTCAAATCCCATTGGACTGTCACTGTTGAGTCAGGAAATAGAATGTTTGTCTGTGTTGTCTGCGGAGATCGTTAGTCAGCATATTAACTGGATGCCAGAGTCAAAAATTTGGGGAATTGTGAATTACTTATTAAGGTATTCAAAGTATACTGGCGAACTTCTTGACTGGATGCTTGGAGCAGGCTACGACATAGATAGACGACTCAGGATGCAGATTTATTATATTTAGCTAACAAGCTATGAAAGAAACTATAGATTGTTTAGTTAACTAATAAAATAAAAATCCGACCAATTGAATGCATCTGTTAAATTAAATAATTCGTTTAATTTTTAAATATTTAATGGTGCACAGGTGCTTTTTTATTCAGTGACTCATTTGTGCAGCCTGGTGTGACATAAGAAAATCATATAAAAGGCGTGCAAATTGTGAACTTTAATTAAATTTTATTAATTGGAGTACGGGCCGTTCACTTCCACTCATTTCCCAAGTGAAGCAGGTGTCACGGACATAAATCTATTCTTGTCAAAAATTACCGCCGTCTAAATTGTTTTTCTTGCGAATCAAATTTCTTTAACAACGATTTTGAAAATTTAAGCCTAAAAATTTAACATAAACACTCACGCCTGTCACCCAGAGGGGTAGGCAGTGACTACAGACTTCCATTTGGCACGATCCTGACACACCTCTCTCGCCTCCTTCACATCCATACACCTACGCATGCATGCTCGTCGGTTAAGGGCACTCCTAATTTGGCCCGTTTTCAATAAATCGCCAATTTGGTCGATGAATTTTCGCCTAGGACGTCCCTTTCCGACTCTGCCATTCACTTCTGCAACATAAATTTTCTTTGTCACTCTTTCCTCATCCATTCTTTCCACATGACCAAACCACCGAAGCATTCCTTTCTTAATCCTGGTCACAACATCATCTTGCAAACCACACTCTTCTCTTATCACACAATTTTTCACCCTGTCATTCAGATTCAGCCCTAACATACTCCTTAACGACCGCATTTCTACTGCATTTGTTCTACTCTCGTGCTTCTTCTGCCATACCCAACTTTCACTACCATACGTTAAAGTAGGGACCAACACAGCATTGTGAATTGCCATACGTGCCTTTTTTGACACATTTTGACTCTTCACAATAGATTGCAGGGCTCCATTTACTCTGTTTCCTAAAAATTTAAGTTCTATTAAAATAACTTAATAGTTATTTTAAATAGAAATAAAGTTGAATTTTATTAAAGAGCAGCGATTTAAAATTGGTTCAATTCGATTAAAAACGTTTCTTTAAAAAATATTGAAATATAAATTGCTTATAACAAATGATCACTAATTTAGAAATTCATAAATTCAATATTAGAAATGATTGGAGATGAAAATGCAACAATAAGCAATAAACAAGAATAGTTATTGTATAATGAAAGGGCTATTGGATTTGAAACAAAGCTAACGAACCGTTGAATCATGTAAACAGGAGAAAGACGACCGTCTTGTTTACCTAAAGAGCATTTGCTTCATTAGGATCCAATTTACTGACTGACAAATTAATTGTCATTTGGTTGTATTAAGGAAATAAGTTGGTGTGATATCGGAATTTAAAGCAGGCGTTGCTACGAGCATATTATTTTGACACTCTATTAGCTTCTTACAAAGATCTTTTGAAAATCTGTCATAATTATAATATTTTACCATGAATGAGGTAAAATATGATGTATTACGACAGTATCCTATCACATTATCTTATCATAGTATCCTATCCACAGATACTTAATTATAGATCCTGGTTCCTACCACACTCCTGGACTCAGCTTTTTTGCTACAACTCACATTATTGCATTTGAAATTTTGTTGTATTCTATGTCTATTTTTACTCTGAATCTACATCCAATACATTCGATCGTATCTTATTAGCGTTATATTGTAACCGGATATCTTAAGATATAATATTTTAATAAGTTGCAAGTAGATCTTCGGTATGTTGCTATTCTGTCAAAAAATTAATTTCCCCTTACCTAATTCCGTTACCGTTACAGCCTGTGAAAGTCCACTGCTTAACATAGGCCTCCCCCATAGATTGCCTCTTAGAGGGGAATATTTACCATAGTTGCTACGCTAGGCAAGCTGGTTTTTTTTAATTTTAATCTTTATTAGGAAGGCACTGCCGTCCATCTCCTGGTTTGCTTCACTCTATCGCCTCTTACGATATGATAACCCACGTGATAATATGGGGTGGTGGATTCTTCTTACACCACCACCACATTTACCACGTAAAACATAATTATTATACGAAACAGAATTAAAAATTGGGTAAAATGTTACAAATTTTACACTGTTAAGCAAACGTAGTTGAATATGTTGATGTATACCTTATATAAGAAATAATAAAGTGCGTTGTAAGAAAATAAACACTTCCATCACAAATTAATAAGTAAGATGTGAAAATCCAATAAAATTAATCCAATTAAAAAAGGCTGTATGTGTACAGTTTATTAAAAATTGAGAGGGCTGCATATATTGTATAACATTGTGAACAAACTATAAAAGTACTGTCTAGTAAATAATATGTACAGTAAAAACTTAATGTAAGTCTATCATAAACAAATAACTGTTCAGTCGTCTGTATACCTTAGCGAGAACTGGGTTTTGCATATTTAATGGTAATAATAACCCGTAGAGTGTGAAGTAACATTCAGCGTAAAGAAAAATAATTATTTGGGCGTCAATTTAGGAAAGTGTAGTATATCGTTTTCGATGCATTTAAAACCGATGTAAGCATATTCGTAGATTCTATGTTCTCAAGCTATTAAAAAATTCTATATTTATGAACGAAAATGACTCACATTTTTGTTTTTATTATTTAAACGAAAAACATGAAATCAAAACCTTATTAGTGGTACTGTGGTCGAGTTATCGATACATTTGTATTTCACTGTAAAAAGTCCTGAGTAAACTTAAAGTAAAACTATACTGTATATATATAATTTATTCAATTTTTCGAAAACAGATCCAACGATTAGGAATATTTTTTTTAGATTTTTGTTAATAAATATGAAGTGACAAACGAGCTTACAGTCCATTTGACGGTAAGTAACTACTGTAGGCTGTGGACTTCTAAAACAAAAAATGCTTAAGATGCATTTGTGGCGGCGCTGTCGTCGCGCCGCAAGCGAAACACACCGAAGCCTAAATCACGCTATCAAAATTTCGAATCATAAACAGTATATATATATATATATATATATATATATATATATATATATATATATATATATATATAGAACATCTCCGAACTATCACAAGGAGTGTTGGCCGTTCCCTGGGTAGAACACCTTGCCTGGCGGGAGTTCTCCCCTTTTCCTTTCTCGGCCACACATTGTCACCTCTGTGGACTAAGATGGGCTGCCTCACAGACTGTAATCATACTGGATCTCTTTACTCTTCAGAACAGGATACAGCAATGAATGAACTCTGAAATCACTTTGGCGGAAGCGAGCAAGATGATACACACCCAGATGGACTTGTAGACAGAAAAGTGGTCCTGCAAACTAATATTTTATAATTTTCCGGATTTATTTATATAGGTTTCACCCGTGAGAAAATTACAATATTTGTTCTAACGCAGAGCGACACTTGATCGCCCAAGTATTAGTTACGTTCTTAATTCCGTTCACAACTAGTTGATAGCACTATCGCCCGCTAAGTAATTAAAGCCATCATTTTAAAAGCAATAAATAAAAAATACACATAAACATCTATAAAAGTATACCTGGAAGATGTTGTAGCCTTTACGATTTGGCACATCTATATAAGCGACGCGCGATAAAATATTTGCTTAGAGTTTATTTTTTACTCCCTTTTAAAAATAAAAGTTATGTAATTTGGTGTCATATACAGTATATTATTATTGTTATTATTGTTTGTTTCACTGTTTGCCCCAGATCCTAATCCTGGGTGCGGCAGAAGCTCCTGGGTGATGAATATATCCATTTAAATGAAATGAATACTCAAAATATTATATTATAGATTTAATACATTTTCTATGTTGAAAGGTAAATACAAAGAAATTGTGTGTAACGTTATATTATAATATTGTGCCTTGAATCGTTATGATCGCTTGTGTTCGTCTGTTCAAATTCATATTTTTGGTATTCTCGGGCTATTTGTTCCTCTTGCATTTCGAAATATTGTAGAACGCTACACACACATATGAGTTACAGTTTAGTACAATCGCCCGTACAATCGTAATACGCGGTACTGTTCTTCAAACGCCTATAATTTACTCGAGAAATTGTAATTACATTCTATAAACTATAACCTTATAACATATCAATTGTAAATATGTACCAAAACCAAGAACTGCAATGCATCATATTTTCTAAAGAGTACGTTCTTATTCAGCTAGAAAAACCACTGATGAGAAAAAAGATAAAGATAATATTATATGTAAAAATAAAACTACAATAATGACATCTTCGGGTACAGAAATTTGACATCGACCTCATGTCTTATTTTTCTTCAATATAATTAATTATTATTAATTTCATAATAGAAAATAAAATAAAATCACTCGTTTTACTGTTAGAAAACCAGAATTGAATGAAACTTGATTATTAAACCGATCAAATATGATTCGTCTTTTCAAATGAATAGATAATTTAACTAAGAGGAAAAATCAACGAACCGTTTCATTTTTTATAGCTAGCCAATTGAAACATTTCCAAGTCTCTGAATAATTCAACGTTTTGAATTTGAACAATGAAGAAATGGGCCGGGGGGTGATTCTTTGATCTTTTGTGATTGGAATCGATGCTTAAATTAAAAAAGAAAACTCTTTATCTGGCCACCGATCGCATTGCAGTCATTTATTTTACGAACTCTAAAATAATTTTGATGATATATTACAAGATGGTGTATGCATAATTATTTATTTACTTAGTATTGGTTCGCGTAGTGTATATTTTCTTTGGTATTGGTCAATGAAATGATTTAATAAAACAAGAGATCAAAATAAATAACTATATTCAGACATTTACCTACGATTGAATATTGTAATCTTTTGTTGTATTATATGGTTATCCTTCAAACATCAAATATCAGATTTTTTGTAAAATATAATATCAATACTTCAACATGTTCTTTTTAAATCATAATCTATCGTAGTCTGTTTTGTCTGCTACGGATTTACAATCGATATTATTTTAAGAAATTTATTTACATCAAATAATATATACAAAAATTGCTTTCCAATAACCAGTGCCGAGACAAAGTCGCTGGTATGTTACTTTGGTGACAGCTTCGTTGCTATAGCAGTTTTAAGCATGACTGCTGATCGTGACGTCCCGGGTTCGAATCCCAAGGTGAGCCAAAATCTCAAATCAAAATTTTCTTTAAGAAATTCTTAGTAGCAATCTGGAGCGAGGAAGGTAGAGCTGTTTCCCCTCGTGCTTCGGAAATCATGTAAAACTGTTGGTCCTGTGACTACTACAGTTACAACGTAATATTACGGCTACTACGGTTATACTTTTTATGAAAAGTTTAATTGATTAAAAGTCAACATGTCGTTAAACCTTTTTAATGGGCCAAGAAATATCATTAGAAGTTTAATATAACACTTAAAATGTCTTCTAAATAGTTGCATTATAAACCTCATTCCCATTTTCCCAACCCTTATGGGTTGATATGTATTTATTTGCATACATTTTATTAATTTCAAAAAGTTTTCACATACATATGTACCAACATTTTTTTTGTAAATAATTATTCACTTCTAATAAATTATAAGTAGGGAATTCAAGTGCTCTTATTCAAGTTGGAGGACGTCCTTGTGAATATTAAGGGAAGTCTTGCGCTTCTTAACCTTAAAGTCAAAACTCTAGGACGCACTTGTTAGCCATAATGCCGTATTAATATTTAATAAATTAATATTTTTGCTGCAATATATATATGAAATTATCATTTTTTATTTATTTAAAATTTATAGAAAACAATTACGATTCTAAAACTATGAGAAATTCGTTTTGTTTGTAAGTTATATATTTGTGTACTATTGAGATGAGATATTTGAGTAAGTGAGTGATAGAGTGTAATCGCTTTCTACCATTATTTTAGTATTTTGTTAAAATGTATGTGTAAGTGAAATACCAACATTTTAAAAATGAGAAAATATTAAATCTAAAGTTAGTCAATAATTGAAGAACAAGACCACCGTATTTCTGCTTCACACCTCCGGAGCTTAAAGAGCTTCTGAAAGGCTTCAAGTATTTTTTCGTTTCAATTTCATCCACGCAAGGAGCCTGGGCGTTCCTGTGTTTCTTTGGAAAGTTTCATAGGTCTTTAGCTCTTTTAGCTCAAACATTTGGCTCTTTCTGGCAGATAGTTTTCTGGAAAAGATTTGGGAGCCCTTGTTTAATTCGTGCGTTTCTTCAATACGAGCTGTTTTGAAGTTGCGTAAGTCCAGCAGCATGCATTTGGAGATCTGTTTGTTCAGTTTCCCGAATGCTGTCATATATGCTTCAAACTGCAGCTTCATTTTACATCTAACAGCCATGAGAATATGATAGGAGAGTTTTTGGGTTCTGCTGCGACATTTATAGCCTCCATTGCATTGCAGTCTCCTAAGCACTGAAAACAATTTTAACTCGAGTTGGAAGTTTGCCCTCTTATGTTTAGTTTGCGCTTAAGTCTCCCACCAATACCTTATATTGGCTTTTGTCAGACGGCATTACTCGAGCGATAACCACATACGTTGCCTCCACCTCCTCATCGGAATCTGCCGAGATTATTGCGTAAAATTCTATGATCTTCAACGAACACCGTTTGGTGTTCGCAGAGTAAAGTGTGCAATCCTCGCCGACACACTTCCAAACTTTACAACGCTGTTAACGAGATATTTGTTTACGATAAATCCGACACTGGCTTGGGACAAATGGTTACCCTTCCGGTGATATAACAAGTAGGATTAGAGGATTACCGTGTCATCCCTCAGATAATCTTCTTATAATCCAGGGCAACTTGTCTGTCTCTTCCTTCAGCACCAGGACCTTATCGTCAGTCCTTAGCATGCGTACGTTATATGTTGTCAGCCCGAGCAGTCTTTCAGTCAGCAACTCAACCTACATCGGAGATTCTTGGCATCCGTGCCCCGCCTTTTGAAACTCTTATCATCATTATCATCATCATTACAGAAGCGCTGCTCGGTCCTGAGCGACTTGCATCCATAAACTTCCTACACATTTTATCAAGTCGTCTCTCCATCTACAGTTCGGCCAACTAGCAGTGATACGAAAGGTCATTTACCTTAAAAACAACTGTGGAGTTGACAATCTATTATCTAACTCTTTCCATCTTGTGTATTTTTCATAATGTCTAATTTTTTTGGCAAAAACATGTTAAGGTCAAGATGGGTTCGCCAACATTCTGGAGACCATTTTAGTAATTGTCATTTATTTAATTATTGTTATTTTGTTTTGTTGATATTTTTTTTTATTAAGAATGGTTAATGGTAAAGCTACGACCAAGTGCGTCGAGAGATAAATCAACAAATTTTACGTCTCCGAAAAATAAACGTCAGAAGGTATGTATAGGAATAGGATATATATGAATGTTGTGTAGTAGTTTTAATTATAACTTCGTGGTTTGAAGTGTGCTTTAAAGTTATCTCGAAGTTATTTAAAAACAACTTTAAAAAGCAACTGTAATAATAAAACTTTTCTTAATTTAAATGAATGAAAAAATATGGTTATTAATAACTACAAATATGTTAAAGAAACTTTGCCTAATGATAAATAGCCATACAGAAAAGAGATGGCGCAGAAAGTATTTGTTTAACTTAAATCTACATTATACAATAATTCAAATTATAACAAAATTTATAAAAAGTAATTTTTTTTGGTTTGCTAGTTTACATTTAATAAACTATATTGTCTACTTAAATATATAACTATCAAATTGTTACGCGCCCCTGCTATTGCTAATAACCTTGCATTGGTTTTGTTTACATTTGGTATCGCTTTTCGTTGGCCGTAGTATAGTGGAGGGCCGGTTACCTGTACGGGTTTGTCACTCGAGAACCTTTTTTCCCCATTCTTCAAGGAGCTTCGAGTGAGGTAAATGGCCGACCAATCCCCACTTCAGCTTACTTCAAGCATAGTCCCTTCGATGGCTTGCTGAGCGACCATGAGTTTCTTCATACGCAGGCGGTAAAGGACCACGTTTAAAATCAATATGTCATTACTGACAACACGCACTGGTTGTATACTCTTCTCTTGTTTTAAAGATTTGAGGTATACATGACGAGTAGATTTGTTGTTAGCTTCCGAACGCTGCGCATCCAACTAGAATTTGTCCATTGGCCTCTTGGTTGAAGTTGGACTTACTTAGTCGGTCTATTTGTCCCAGGTAAACATACTTATTGATAACTTTGAGCATAGTGCTCCCAATAACTACCTGCATAGGTATGTTATAGACGTAACGCATGATCTTTGTTTTGTTTATGTTTATTTTTAGACCTACCAGTTGGTATGATACTATTATTTTGCGTTATTTTATTTGTTGTTCTTTTTATGTAAATCGCTGTATAATAAGAAATCTTTGAAATTACTTCGGTAACTCTATCAAAATCTCCAAAACTTTTGTAATAATAGCAATCGATTATGTAATAAAGGGTGGATGCTTTCAAACTGTTACCTTCGGTGTTAACTATTTGTATTTCAAGAAAGCCATTGAAACTTACACTACTGACATTAACTCAGTCTGGATGAACGCGTTCATATGGAAGCTTGTCGGACCAAATAATTAAAAATTTAGTATAAGTAATCAATCCCACAATAACGTATTGTTACGAGCTTGAGGTTCGTGACAATAAAAATTGCCGATAAAATTACCTAAATTAACACTTTAATTTACTTTACACAATTAAAGTTAAAACACTAATAATTTAAACACACTAATTCACTTAATTCCACTCCGAAGCTTCGCTTGTTTCGCCCAAATCAACACTGCCCCCATCGCATCTTGCAGCGCCTATATATTTAAATTAGCAAAGAAATATCCAGAATGTTCAAGTAAACACGCGGAAGGTACCGAGCGTTCGAGTTTCGACTAGGCGCTGTCAGTTGAGCGATTTGTGATGTCATTTTCTCAATGCTCCCCTCGCTCTCGTTCCTGACACTAGATGGCGCTAGTTGACTTATTCATGCAACACTGCCCCCTCCTAAGACATGCTCGTCCCGAGCATTATCGGTCCCATAATAACGCGCCAAGCGATCCACATGGACGATCTTAGGAGTCCCTCTTGCGCCTTTCTGTATCCGGTAGGTCACATCGTTGATCCTGGTTACAATCCGGTACGGGCCGTCCCATTTAGCTTGAAGCTTAGGAGATTTCCCTTTGCTGCGGACTGGATTGTGCAACCACACAAGTGAACCTTCGTCGAACCCTTTGTTGTTCATTTTGCGGTCATACCGGGTTTTCATCTTTTCAGACATTTGCTGGCCCGATTGTCTGACGTGCTCATAAACGTCATTCATTTTTTTCCGCAAGTCATTTGCATAATCGGTTATACTGCGTGGAGCATCGGGTGGTATCCCGGTGATCAGGTCTGCAGGCAGCCGTAATTCTCTTCCAAAGTTTGCGAAAGCTGGTGTCACTGCTGTACTTTCGTGAACAGAACTTCGATATGACAACAAAAACGGTTGTATGTGCTTGTCCCAATCTCGTTGCCGATTGTCTACAACTTTTGCTAGGTACCTCTCCAATGTCTGATTAAATCGTTCCACCATTCCATCAGATTGCGGGTGATAAGAAGTCGTTCTTGTTTTATGAGTACCCATAACTCGGCAAGTTTCCTGGAATATTTGAGACTCAAAATTCCTTCCTTGATCGCTGTGAATCTCTAAAGGTACTCCAAAACGACAGAAGACTTCATGAACTAGTTTATCTGCAACTGTTGAAGCTTCTTGATTTGGAATGGCGAAGACTTCTGGCCACTTAGTGAAGTAATCCATCACAACCATGAAATACTTGTTACCGCTTTCACTCTCCGGGAACGGCCCCGCCACGTCAATGGCTATTCTCTCCCATGGTGCACCAACATTGTACAACTTCAATGCACCTCTACTACGAGTCTGAGGTCCCTTTACAGCCGCACAACTTGTACATTTGCGACACCAGTCCTCGACATCGTTTCGACAGTGGACCCAGTAAAACCGTTCTCGGATCTTCAGTAGAGTTCGTTTAACTCCCAGATGGCCTCCTGAACAATCATTATGGTACAGCTGTAGAACATCCGGTACTTTAACTTTAGGGACAACCATTTGCAAATGACAGCTGTCTCCCCGAACGTTTTCCCATTTACGACACAGAACTCCATCCTGAAGCAGCAAGCTGTCCCACTGGGCCCAATAGCTTTTAGTGGTCGAACTCATCGCTGAGACGTCGCTCCACTTGGGCTTGGGAGCACTGGCCTTTATCCATTCCAGAATCGGCTTGATGTCCGGATCTTCCTGCTGTGCATGTAGTAAGCTGTCCTTCCACTCGTTGCTGAGGTGGTCTGCCCTGAGCATCCTCACGGATACCACTTCCTTACTCTCTTGCCTAGTACAATGTTTGCAATCTTCAGGACAAGGTCTTCTTGACAATGCATCTGCGTTGCCATGAGATTTCCCGCTGCGATGTTCGATCTCAAAGTCGTATTCCTGCAGTAGTTCAATCCACCTCGCAACTTGTCCTTCTGGGTTTTTAAACTGCAATAGCCATTTTAGTGCAGCATGGTCAGTTCGTAAGTGAAATTTTCGTCCCAGAAGATATTTGCTAAAATGTTGCAACGACTTTACCACAGCTAGCAATTCGCGTCTTGTGACACAGTAGTTCCTTTCCGGTTTTGACAACGACTTGCTGAAGTACGCTATCACGACCTCTTGGTCACCATTACGCTGAGACAGCACACCGCCAAGTCCTATATCACTTGCGTCTGTGTCAACTATAAATTCTTTGCTTGCATCAGGGTATCCCAAAATAGGTGTTTTGCACAGACGGTCCTTGAGCTCCTGGAATGCGATGTTACAACTTTCATCCCAGCAGAAATGTCGCTTCTCCTCGGTTAGCTTATGCAGAGGTTTGGCTATATCTGCAAAGTTCTTCACAAAACGTCGGTAATAGGAGCACAAACCCAAAAATGCTCTAACCTGCGTCTTGTCTTTTGGAACCGGCCAATCCTTTACAGCTGCGATTTTCTCTGGATCCGTGCGGATACCTTCTTCCGACACTACATACCCCAAAAAGTTGACTTGCCGTTTGAATAGTGAACATTTCTTCGGACTCAACTTAAGGTTGGCACTCTTAATCTTCATGAGCACGCGTTCCAGGTTTTGAAGGTGTTCCTCAAACGTACGGCCCACGATGATGATGTCATCCAAGTAGACCAGACAGGCATCGCCAATTAGCCCGGTAAGTACAAGTTCCATCAGCCTTTCAAACGTTGCTGGAGCATTGCACAACCCAAACGGCATTACTTTGAATTGCCACAGACCCTTTCCCGTCGAGAACGCAGTTTTCTCCTTGTCCTTAGGGTCAATTTCAACTTGCCAGTAGCCACTTTTTTAGATCCAGCGTGCTAAACCATTTTACTCCTGTAAGCATGTCCAGCGTGTCATCAATTCTTGGCAAGGGATAGCTGTCCTTCTTTGTAACGTCGTTCAGACGGCGGTAATCAACACAGAACCGCATGCTGCCATCCTTCTTCTTTACCAGTACCACGGGTGAACACCATGGACTAGATGAAGGTTCAATAACACCATCCCTCACCATTCCCTCAATCATGGTTTCCACTTCCTTTTCACGTGCTACCGGCAATCGTCTTGGCCGCTGACGGATAGGCAACTCTTCACCTGTGTTTATTTTGTGTTGAACTAAACCAGTCTTTCCTATGTCAGCATCGTTTGATGAGAATACATCGGCGTACTCGAGTAACAACTTCTTCGCCTTCACCAATTCGTTCGGGGACAGAACACTGCGACAGTCTTCCAAAAGTGTGGTCACTGTCGTTTCTGAATCCTTGCTGGGGGTCCCACTCGATATATATTGGCACTGACGTAACCAATCCACTTCCTCACAAGTACCAACCAGTGTACCTTTTTCTATAACCTGTTCCCGGTCGCAAAGGTTCAGCACACGTACTCCTGAGATGTCAGTGGTCCTGACCAAGGTTCGAGCTACTTTCCATGGAAGGTCATTGTTTACCCTTTCCACAAGTACACAACGGTGAGCTTGCCCAGCGTTTCGTGGAAGACTAACCGGAACAATCGTTTCCGATCTCGGCGGAAGAACAATCTTCTTGATGCTGTACACGTTCCCTGGTAACGCACCTTCCATAAAAAGTTCCTCCTGTCCACATTTCAAAACACCTTGCTTAACGTCGATCTCACAACAATTATTCCTCATAAAGTCTAGGCCTAGGATGCAGTCGTCCATTGTATCAGCCACGATGACATTATGCAGGTAGATCACGTTGCCTAGCTTCAACTCCATCTCCTTCTCTCCACGGACGGGTATACGCTGACCGGTGGCTGTTACCAAATTAATGCGTTCTCGGTTGTATGCGGAGTCCCCAAGGAACTGGCTTATAAGTTGGGAACTAACAACCGTACGAGAGGCTCCAGTGTCTATGGTCAGTTTACACGGCATTCCGTTGACCTCGCCCTTGATGATTAGACTGTTCCCATCATGGGTTTGTGAGATCGAGATCCTTGGGGCTCTTTTAACATCAGCCAGCACCCGCCCCGCAGTTCTGGCTTTTACTCGTTTCCCTGCTGCTGCAGGGCGGTGCTGTTGGCCGCACTACCCTCCTGAGATCGTACACCTTCCCTTTCTAGGGTTCGCTTAGGGCAGCTGGATCGAAGATGGCCCTTTTCCCCACAGCCATAGCACCTAGGGCTGTATCCTCTGTTGCGGTCGCGAACTGTAGCTCCTGCAACCTCCCTGATGCGATGGGAACGATGATCCTGCCGCACGGCTTCCACCTCCAGTGCATGGGCCAAGGCGTTCTTAAGCGTGTCGTGGTGCCCGAGTCTCACAGCAGCTCTGACTTCAAGGTCGCGGATGCCGTCGATGAATGTCTGAACCAGGTTCCCTTCAATGAGCGCAGGTACAGACTGGTATGCTTTTCGAACCATCTTCTCCACCTCAAGGGCCCACTGCTGCAGGTTTTCGTTGCTGCGCTGCACGCGATCTTTAAGCTGCGCGCGAAAGACGTGTTCCAGGTGAGCGTCGCCATATCTCGCTTCCAAGGCCTCAAGAAGCTGCTCATAGGTCACTTTCTTACCGAGAGCTTCCAACACAGTTAAGGCTTGGTCGCGCAGGCCTAGGGTGAGTGCAGTCATGGCTTGGCTTTTATTCCAGCCGTTCGCCTCCATGACGGCCTCGAACTGGATTTTGTAGGCCGACCAGGAAGAGGTACCGTCGAACGGTGGCACCTTGAACCCACGTAGCGAAGTGTTGTAGCTACTACGGGAGCTGTAGCTCCATCTCCAAGTTTGAGTTCGTCCAGTGATTTCTTCATGTCAGCCATTACGTTGTCAACCCGATTGTTCACTTGGTCGATTCGGGTTTCAGCTTTCGCGATTTGGGTTTCAGCTTCCGACAGGCGGTTGTCATGCTGAGCAACCCTATCCTTCACCTCCCTTATCTCTTTCCCGAAGGTAGCGTGAAGGTCCTTCATGAGAAGCATCTGCTCTTCCAACCGACGGGCCTGTTCCTCTTGTCGGCGGGCCTGTTCATCCTGTCCGCCCCGCAGCTGCTCTTCCAATCGGCGTGCCTGTTCCGCCTGCTGGCGAGCCTGCTCCTCCTGTCGGCGAGCCTGTTCCTGCAGCATCACCATCAGAGCACCTAAGTCAGGTGCTGCAGATGTAGGAGCTACCGACGGGCCTGCAGCCGGTGGCTGGTCCTCCGACGTCTGCGGCGTTGCACCACCAAATCTTCGTTGGTCCGTCTCCTGCTGGCGTTGACTTCGGGTACGGACACCCTCCGTTTCCTCCTTAGGTAAAATCGGCATGATTTTATCCCACTTCTGACACCAATTGTTACGAGCTTGAGGTTCGTGACAATAAAAATTGCCGATAAAATTACCTAAATTAACACTTTAATTTACTTTACACAATTAAAGTTAAAACACTAATAATTTAAACACACTAATTCACTTAATTCCACTCCGAAGCTTCGCTTGTTTCGCCCAAATCAACACTGCCCCCATCGCATCTTGCAGCGCCTATATATTTAAATTAGCAAAGAAATATCCAGAATGTTCAAGTAAACACGCGGAAGGTACCGAGCGTTCGAGTTTCGACTAGGCGCTGTCAGTTGAGCGATTTGTGATGTCATTTTCTCAATGCTCCCCTCGCTCTCGTTCCTGACACTAGATGGCGCTAGTTGACTTATTCATGCAACAGTATCATTAGGTGTGGTTTTTATTTAATAAAGTTGCAACTGTTTTTTATTTTCAAAATAATTGCAGTGAGAACAAAAGCTCGCCAAAAACAAAGATTTTTGTATGATGTGAGTTTTGAAAAAAGCTAATAAAAATATGCACAACCTGATATATAGAAAACAGTTAATAGAACTTCGTTAAAATTATAAACTGAGTGGCAATAGTATATGATGGCTTGTTTCAATTCCACCTGGATCCAATATTTACGCAAAATACTAAAAGCTTACTTTGCGTTAATACACATATAGTATACCGTGTATCTAACAACTTAACTTGTTCGATCGTATTTCAAAAAGGATAATTACAATCAGTTTTTGGGTGTTTGTTACAGTAGGTATTATAGCTTATTCTGCACATTTAACATTCCTTGAAATGAGATTGATATTGCTGAGAGGTCCATGTTATTTTGCGATCCCACCAAAAATATAAATGTGAAAAGGGGGCCGACTTCGGTAAAAATTACGTTCGGGGTTGTGAACATCGCTGATGCTGATCATTGTGATGTTTACGTGCTACAAGCTGCATAGCAATTCCAAGAATATTGTATATTATAGATCTTATAAGCAACTGTTATGGAGCTTGGTGCTAGTTCAGATTTCTACCATTTTGTCGGCGAAACCAACAATCCCAATGGTAGTTTATTTGGGGAACATGGCTCATTTTCACATTTTTTTCCTTGTTTACATTTAACTGTTTTCCATTTAAATGTCGATAAAGCTATTTTCCGTGTATTTGTGGTTGAGAATATTCACTACTAAGAGAATATACACTTCCCGTGTGTGTCGTAATAGGTGACAGAGGGAGGCAGGCAGAAGATGGGCAGCAGCATCTTTCTGATAACAGCAATTGTACAATTTTTGGTTGCCAACCCGCTCGCCAAGCGTCACAACTGTGGCGAACATCCCCCCGTGAGCAACGACAACATATAACGCCCGCACTCTGAGTACTGACGAGAAGATCCTGGAACTGGAAGAAGAGGTAGACAAGTTGCGCTGGCATATTATAGGATTATCCGAGGTGAGAAGTGGAGGACCTGGTAATCCTTGAATCCGGCAGCTTGTTCTACCAACGGGAGGGCGACCATCTGTCCCAAGGAGGTATCGGATTTATCGTCCACAAGTCTCACGTCAACTATTTACAACGTGTAAATATTGGGAGTGTGTTGGCAAGGGTTGCCTACCTGATACTCAGAATCAACAAACAGTATTTGCTGAAGGCCATAAAGGTTGACGCACCATTCTAAATGTATGAGGATATCTCTGGAGCCATGCATATCTCCAAAACCCACTATACGGAGTTGATGGGTACTTCAACGCAAAGCTAGTTAAAAAGAAAGCGCTGGTCTGAAGGTAGGGAAATTTGGAATAGGACAACGAAAAACAAGGGTCAGCAGCTGGCCGACTTCAAGAAAAAAGAGGGATTCTTTATGATGAACTATTCAGAAACGACCCCACAAGAAGTGGCACGTCCACGTCGAGCCCCGGCAGTTCGATAAAAATTAGATTGACTTCATTATTACGACGAGACACCAATTGTTCAGTGACGTCTCAGTGACCGCAAGGGTGAAAACTGGCAGCAATCACCGAATGGTTAGAGGTTACGCTAAAGAGAGTTACACTAAACCTAAACATTAAGTTCTAGAGGTCTCGTCTAATGAAGCCAACGCTCTGTCCTCTTCGAGCGCTAATCCAGGGTCACGAAAACTTTCAGATCGAATTACAAAACCGTTTTCAGTGCCTAGAAGACTGAAATACAGTGGACGATTTGAATACAAGCTCGTGGAAACTGCCCATGTGGTCGGAGTTAAGTTCTGCGAGACCCGCCGAAGAAGAATACGAAAACTCTCCGACCACACTCTTAATCTCATGTCTTAGACGGGAAATTAAGCTGCAGTCTTCAACAGATTTGACAGCATACAGGCAACTGAACAGACAGATCTCTATATAAATGCGGCGGGAATTACGCAACTTCAATACAGCTCGTATTGAAGAAACAATTAAACGGATTCAGTACTCCAAAGTCTTTGCCAGAGATCTGTCTGCCAAAATGAACCAACTGTCAAATCTGATGACCGAGTGTGACAGCATTGTTTCCAGGACACCTGAGATTTTGAGTGAGATTGACAGGTTCTATAGGCAGCTGTACACGTCATAGCCACACGCAAGTGTACGAAACGATCCAGGAGCAATTCTTATTACTATTCCAATAATATTCCCGAAGTCAGTCAGAGCGAAATTAGAATGGCTCTCCAGTACCTTAAAAATGGCAAGGGGTGAAAATCATTTAAAATGACCATTTTTATAAAATAATTTGTCTACGGGCATTATTTTATGATAAAATTCATTTAAATATGTGAAAAGTGCTTAATTATTGTCCTTTGCTATATTATCTAGCTTTATAATACTGCTTTATATATTAATTACCAATAGTAGAAAAATACTATTCCTTTTTTTGTAACCAAGTCGAGTATTATCCATACAAAATAATTTGTCCTCTTCACTACCTACGTTACAAAAATCATGAAAATGAATACACTAGCTACATTTATTAATTATTGGTGAATTTTCTGCTAAAACATAATAAATTTCCATTGATTTAAATAAAAATTATTTTATTTGAATTATTTTTAATATTATAATTTTGGTAAAATATCAATGTCCATTATTTTGTTCATTTTTGTTGTTCACTTTTCTAACAGTAAAATTTGGCAATAATTGGTGATTAATAAACGGCAGCACTGCTTTTCTAACGAGCCAATGACATACAAGAAACGAACATGTGTCGGCCATTTTGTTCTCCAGCGAAAAAAGTGGACGACGCGTATTTTTTTATCGACGAGTAAAATTCCAATTTTAAATTATCAGTTTTGTTTAGTTTAACAAACAACGCAGGTAAGTGAGTACTTATATTTCATCGATTATTTAAAAAAGGTTACTACTGACCTTCATTGAAATGCAAGGTTGTTAGAATTTATTAAGGTTTCTGTTTGGCTTAAACATTTTGGCATTACTTTCAAAGTACGGTGGTTCATCATTTTTGTTATGATTTGTTACAATTTTTGGTTACGTTACAAAAATGATATAACAAAAATGAACTAAAGCCGCAATCACATTGCTGGTTTATATTGATAAGCAATTATTTTATTAAAAAAAATTAAGTTATGGGGTATTAATTTTAGAGGGTGATTTAAATGTCTTTTTAATTTTTGTGCAGTAAAGTTCAATAAATAAATAAATTTCTGTAGGTAGGTATGTACTTGAAATTTAATTATTTTCTTTCAATATGTCGTTCCATTTTCTTATATTCCTGTTTGTTGGTATCACTGTCATTTGTTTGTCCATTAGTTGTTTATTTCATAGCCTATCAGTAATGACACTAATATTTGTTTGCCCGTGTTAGAAGCGTCCGTAACCAAGTGCAACTAAAGTAGCCTCGGTCACTGATAATTTAATGAATGTTACACTGTTGACAGGTTTCTTTAGGTCACGATTGACACTAGTCTCACCTGATGGAAAAAAAATGACAAGGTTGATGGTGAAACACGCTTACTTGAACATGTCGTTTTGTTTTCTAGTCTATTTGATTGTCTGCTACCTGTTTATATTTTTTCCTTAACCTAGTTTGATTGTATGTCCAGTCCAGTTCTATCTTTAGTTGTTTCTGTGCCTGTTTGTGATCAAAATATTTTTTTATCCTTTTAGGACGCAAATGACAGCAGCTGAACGTCAACGGCTATATAGGCAACGTCTTAAAGAATTAAACCCAGAAAAGTTTGAAGAATTTCGTTTAAAAATTTGAACAGAATTAAAAATGAATATGTGTCAGTTTCTAAACTAACAGAAAACCAAAAGTCTATATGAAGAAGTAACTGGAGAAAGCTGAAGAAAAATCAAATGAAAAAATATAAGTCACAAGTTAAAACTAAAAAGAATATAAAAGGATATCAAAGATACTATAAGAGGCTAAACAAAGAAAATGAAAAACAAAAACATATAATTCAAACACAAAGAAAACAAATACAAGCACTAAAAAAGAAAATCTATCGACAAAAAATCCTTTTTAATTGTCAGATGTCTGCCTCAGAGCAGGAAAATCTTATAATTCACGCAAAGCCTCAAACGCCAAATTCAAAATCAAAAGCATTCGTCAAAACTATGACTACTCCTTCAAACGAAGATAAAATGAAAATTAAAAAAGTTCCTCTAGAAAACCTCGTTATGACAATCAATAAAGCAAGAATACAAGAATAACAAAAAGGCGAAGAAGATTTTAAGGAATATTTTTTGAGAAAGTATAGAATGCATTCGCGATTGAGATGGGTCATCGGTTTAAAAAGTAGAATCCGCAATTATGCAAAATTTGGCTCCAGGAGAAACAGTGAATTAGTGAAAAAAATTCGGAACTTGTACCTGCGTGATGATATAAGCCGAGCTACGGCGGGAAAGAAAGAAACTAAGACTTTAAAAAAACAGAAACGTCAGAAACGGTTTCTTCTTGACAGCATGACAAATTTACGTAAAAAATTTAGGGAAGATACTGGTATTAACGTGTCTATTGCCACTTTTCGTAGACACAGACCTTTTTATGTAGAGTTACACCTCGACTGTCAAATCGTGAAACATGTGTTTGCAAAATTCATGCAAACTTTGAGTTCAAATTTATGGCACTAAAAAAGCTGAAGATCTTTGATCCGGGTATGAAATTAATAAATATATTGGAAGAAACAGTATGCGTCACAAAATCAAAAGAATGTATGTATTCTGAATGTAATATTTGCAAAACGACGTCTCCAACCTACAATTTCACTAAAGCTAAATATATGATAACGTTACCTGGGTAGAGTGGATCATGAAAGA
The DNA here is from genome assembly GCA_907164705.1 of Parnassius apollo. Taxonomy (NCBI): domain Eukaryota; kingdom Metazoa; phylum Arthropoda; class Insecta; order Lepidoptera; family Papilionidae; genus Parnassius; species Parnassius apollo. The sequence goes on along the minus strand of CAJQZP010000501.1, from coordinate 3,510,073 downwards.
CGTTGAGTATGAAAAAAATTATGAGACTAAGAAAACTAAGAAAGTGGTAACTGAATCAAAAACAGAAAAGCTGGAGATTCTTGTAAATCTTTTTGAAAAAAAAAACTTACAAAGTTTAAAGAGCATTATTTTAATATTTGGCACCAATATAACGTATACAGAAATCTCAAAAGCAGTCTTCAACACAACGAGGTTATGATTCACTGCGACTTTTCTGAAAATTACGCATGTAAAATGCATCGGCAAATACAGTCAGCCCGCTTTGGGACGCAAAATCAAATATCATTACACACAAGTGTCATATACGTTAAAAGTTCAAAACCTCGCGCATATAGCACACTATCTGACTCAACAGATCATTCACCCGCAGCAATATGGACACATCTGAGACCAATTTTGATTGATATCAAAAAAAATTCCGCAAATTAATACTGTACACGTATTTTCGGATGGCCCCGCCACTCAGTATAAACAGAAAAAGAATTTTTATCTGTATAAATTATATCTTGAGGACTTGAATTTTGAAAAAGGGACTTGGAACTTTTCAGAGTCTTATCATGGGAAAAGTGCTGCTGATGGTACAGGAGGAGTCATCAAGCGACTTTTGTATGCTAAAGTATCCCATGGAATGGACGTTTCAGACACCTCAACAGCATACTCTCTACTGAAAGAAAATACTACTGTCAATCTTTTTTGTGTTGATGAGTTGGATATTATCGAGATAAAAAGTAAAAAATCAAACAGTTTTCGAAAGCTTAGTGCCTTTCCTAAAACAATGAAGATTCACCAAATACAAGTCGAAACAGAAAACCACTCTAATGAAATAAATTACCGAGTTTTAAGTCGTTTTTGTAACGGCTCAAGCATGAGAGGTTTTTGCGACTGTTTCAACATTAAAAGACATTGTCTGCTAAAATCTCGCCCCAGAAAGCGAACTCGGCTAACATCCGACTCAGATGACTGTCTGCCTTTACCGTTTAAAAGAACAGCACATACTACCAACATGTCTGCTGCTATCTCCAAGTCCGAGAATAAAACACCACCGGTTTCTTCAAAAAATATAACAACTGTACCAATAGATATTTTTGGTGCTGTTGACTGTGATTCAGACTCCTCAGATATTTTCGATTTGCCACTTACTATTGGTACTACTAAAACTTCTAAGCGTAAAGTGCGGAGCAATCCAACGCAAATTATGACGCCTGTTGTTGCAGACCACACCTATGCCGCCGTGACAAATAAAAAAAATGTCGATCATCAACATAAAAATAACTGGAAAATATAAAAAATGCGGGAGCTGTGACTATATTATCCGATGTTAAAATAAACTATGCGATTAGTGATTTAAGGAAAATGATCAGCAATACAAAGCGGCAAAATGTGTCTTCTTGTGACCTCAAAGTAGATTTTCCTGAAATTCTTGAAAGTTCAACAACTAATTCTGTATCATTAAAGTAAAAATTTTTTTATAGTTCAAGTGAATGAATGAATGAATGAATGCATTTATTCTCTCTTCACAATAGGTATTCTTAATGCTAAGTGTTTACAAAAGTGCCAGACAGGTGCCTAACTTGTGAGAGACTGCTGCCTGATGTAGGTTTAAAGAACCCGTATTACAGGTCACCAGGACTCCCCCGCGTATAAAGCAACAATCTGAGGAATACAAATCAGAAAGGAGATTATAATTAAGTAACTAAAATTAACTGCAGTAATTACAAATTTCACATCAATAAGTGTGTGTACTATGAAAAGTGTAGTTGTGCGTGTGAGCTAGTGCAGGCGCGTGCCTTTTGTGTGTGCATGTGTGTGTGTGTGTGTGTGTGTGTATGTATGTGTGTGTGTGTGTGTGTGTGTGTGTGTGTGTTTTGTGTGGGAATGTGTGTGTGAGTTAGTGTGTGTGAGTGATTGTGGACGTGCCTGCTGTTGCGTGAGTTAGGACTAACATATAATTGCATTTAAACCCAAATAAGGCGAAGAAAGTGTGAAGACTTCGACGACATTAATATAATTATATGGGCGACTTTAGTAGGTTTTCGGTCGCTTCATAATCTAAAGTTTTCAGATATTTTGTAAGAACGGATTTGAAGCTCGATTTAGATAAGGGATAGAAGTTTAGGATATTGTTCAGTTTATTATACATGTATAGTCCTAGGAAACAGAAGAAATTGTGTGAGGTGGCAGAATGGAAGGATTGGGTTCGACAGACAGAACCTTTCCTGCGTTTGTCTTTAGGAGCTCCGGATCGTATTTACATTGAGAGTGTTTCATTAGGACAGTTTGTACGATGAAAGACTGTCTCACTGCTAGAACGTCCCACTTTCTGTAGAGTTCCACTGTAGGAAAGCAGAACGGGAGACCTGCACTGACTTTTAGGATGGCCCGTTGGGCTCTTTCAACCTCAACCTTTAGGTGGGTTTTAGCCGCACCACCCCATCAGCTGATGCAGTAATCTACAAGTGATTGGCATAGAGCGTGGTAGACCATCTTAATGATTCGGCAGTCTGGTACGTGTTTAAGAGATTTGAAGATGTAAATGAGCTTTCGTAACCTAGTGACAAGTATCTCAATATGTGGCTTGAAAGTCAGAGTTTGGTCTATTATAATTCCGAGGTATTTGATTTTGTCTGTTCTTTGAATAGCGGGAAAATTGCAAATAGTTGGCTCAGAATTGCAAACATGGGCTGTGATGGAGAGGGAGTAAGGGGGACTTTGGTTCGGCCTAAGTGTGAAGGTTATGTATTTTGTTTTATCAGTGTTTAGTGTCAACACATTCTTTTGTAACCAGAGGCAGCACTTAGTAAAACCTCTTTGTGCAAAATCAAAAACCTCCCTCCAACTATTACCACTGAAGAATAGTGCAATAACGTCGGCAAATGAGAATATTTTTCCATTGTGTAGCTGAAGCTGACATAAATCGTTGACATATATCAAAAACAGCGTTGGGCTGAGTATGCTACCTTGGGGCAGACCAAATTTGACAATTAACTCTTCACTTATCGCATTCTCTATTCCAACTCTCTGCTTTCTTCCACACAGAAAGTTTGATATTAACTGCAGAGGTAAGCCTCTCACACCGATTTTTTCCAGCTTTGTTATGAGGTGTGGGATTGGGACTGTGTCAAATGCTTTCGCTAGATTGAGAAATATTGTTAGGCATTTTCTTCTTTCATCCAAGTTGGTTATGACTGAGTTAACAAGCTCATGTACCACATTATTTGTTGACTTGCCTTGCCGAAATCCGAATTGCGCTCGTGGAAGGAGATTATTTCCCTCCAGGAAATTGATTAAGCGCTTATTTATTAGGCGCTCCAAGATTTTAGACAGTGTGGGTAAGATGGAGATTGGCCTGTAGTTATTGACACAGTCCCTCTCACCACTTTTGTGAATGGGTTTGACGAGCGCTGTTTTGAATGCTGAGGGAAAGATTCCCGTAGACAAAGACAGGTTGCATATATGTGTAATAGAGGGGGGGGGGAAGGATGTGTATATATCTCTTCAGTATTATGCTAGAAATCTGGTCGAGCCCTACTGCACAGTTGTCTCTTAAACCTTGGATCAGCTGGAAAATTTCATCCTCATCCGTAGGTGGCATGACAAATGAATTGATGGGGGATGGATACAAGACGTCAGGTTCAGTAAATTTTCTGTGTCCAGCACGTAATATAATGTCTTCAGCTAGGTTTCGTTCAATATTAGCGAAGAAATAGTTGATGTCGTTAATACTTTTTTTTCGGATTTCCGGGAGAGATAAGACAGGATGAGCGATCTACTACCCTATTGGAGCCGGTCAGATTTTTTATGGCTTCCCACAGCTTTTTTTTATTATATTTCGCCTTCTCGATCTCTTGTTTCTCATAATCTCTTTTCGCCTTTTTAAGAAGAGAGTTACAGTAATTCCGGTAGCGTTTGTAAGTTAGTTTGAGTGCTTCATTTTCAGGGTCCTTTTTTAATTTCTTGTAAAGGTTGTCCCTGTTTTTCATACACCGCATTAATCCTTTGGTGACCCATGGTTTCCTTATAAGTTTTCTTTTAGGTGTTTTAATCAAGGTGGTATTATCCCTTATGTCATATATGTTATGTTATGTATAATGTATTTAAATATGAGCGGTTACCATTACAAGTGAAAGTGAATGGTGTTTCATATTGTTATTTTGTTAAATAGTTTTTGATACCTCTATAGTTCTTTAAACTGTTATTATTTCAATAAAAATTGTTTTCATTATGTTCATGACTACAGTAAATAGATATAATGTCTGGATATTTTAAATTCCTATTGCAATTATTTTGATATCCTTAATATTATTTTTTTAAATGAGGTTATTATTAAAAAGTCATCATAGCTTTGATGTATGTAGCTTCAATACTGCGCATATAAAACTTAATAATGTCTGCATACGATTGTGTTAGCAAAGAGTTAATATAGAAATAGATTGTAAATTTTTTACCCTTTTTCCCAAGTCTGTAACGAAATGAATGAATGCTGTTGACAAATGTCTACTTTTTGCATCATTAATTTGTTTGTGATAATTTTATTTAAGAATAATATTCTCAAAATGTAACTGATTATGTTGAAGTATTTGATCTCTTTTTTTACTGTCCCGAAAGAAAAAATAGGTTTATAAGAGATACAATGTTTCTTATGATCTCCTTTAGTTAATAAAAGAAAATAATAAAAGCATTATAAAGTGGTTTATTTCATAAATCTTGTACGTGATTAATAAATTAATAGTAATCCTTAGAGGAACTCGGAATTTCGCCAGCTGCCAATGGGCGTGTATGTTCGTGTTGCTAAGTGATAACCAGTGTATATTGTGAAAACACCCTAATATTTCGTTTTTGTTGTTTTTTGTTACGTGTTTCATTTTTGTTACATTTTCATTTTTGTTTCATTTTTGTCACAATGGTCAATTTAAATGATTTTCACCCCAAGTTCTCAGGCGAGGATGGAGACAGTGGAGCTTCTGAAAGCGAGTGGAAAACTGGTACTTGAAGTCCTTCAGAAGCTCTAAATTACGTCCTCCGTGGTGGCATTACTACTATGACGTGGAGCAGAAGTGCGATGGTCTTGTTCTTTAAGAATGGTCACTACAAATCGTCTCCCAAGCAGACTCGATGACTTCCAGCCTCTCGAATAAGTTAGTTTCCAAAAAGACTTTAGGGTCGATAACCACATATACACCCTTCGGACAATTGTACCGATAAAGACCGAAGAGTACTACCTGATACTTTGCCTGGCGTATGTGGACTATGAGAAAGCCTTTGCTTCCACCGAAATTTGAGCGGTGCTACAGTCGCTTCGGCGGTGCCAAGTTTACTGTCGGTATATCGAAAGTGTTTGTACAGTAGGGCTACGGTAGCTATCCGAGTACAGAACCAGAGTACGCAACCTATCCAACTGCCGATAGGTATAAGACAGGGTGACGTTATATCCCCGATACTCTGCACCGCTGTATTAGAAGATGTTTTCAAATGAGTGGAAAGGATTCGATATTAATATCAATGGCGAGTACACCACTCACCTTCAATTTACCGACGATATAGTCCTTATGGCAGATATGATATGATAGATATGATATGATAGATAGGAGGACTATAACACTATTCTCAATGACCTTAATAGTGCCTCCCAACGGATAGTATCACTCGAGCAGTATAATCCTGTCCTGCGCAGAAGGTTAGTAGCCGCTGATACTGACTTCTGTGACCGAAAATTGGTTTGTAGGACATTAGTTATTTTACTTACTATTATCACATCGTATGAAATTTTGTAGTTCACTCACATTATTTTCTCAGTGGTATACCTTTAAATGAACTTAAGTAACTTAAATGTTAAATAACTTACATTAAATACTATTTTAAGATGAACATGGACTTTTGTCTGAAGCTCATGTGTAACGTCCATGTCACACCTATGCCGATAGTTGTTGGGAGAACTAAGCTCGAAGTTGTTGACGAGTACGTTTACCTGGGACAAATACTTCAACTAGGTAAGTCAAACTTCGGCTGACAGGTCAATCAACGAATTCAACTCGGTTGGCAGCGTTCGGGAAATTATGACACATCTTCTCGTCAGCTATACCCCAAAGTCTGAAAACGAGACTCTACAACCAGTACGTGTTTCGAATAATGACTTATGGAACTGAGACGTGTTCCTTCACTGCTGGCCGTATAAGGACGCTCAAGGTCACTCAACGAGATATGCGGAGGGCTATGCTCGGGGTTTCTCTGTGTGACAAACTTAGAAATGAGGATATCCGCAGTAGAACCAGAGTGACCGAAGTAACCCAACGAATTAAGCTAAAGTGTAAATGGGTCGACCATATAGCTCGAAGAACTAACAATCGGTAGGGAAAAAAGGATCACAAGTGGCAGCCTCGTACCGGTAGGTGATGTGTAGGGCCATTCCAAAAAGATAGACTGACGACCTGCTAAGACGTACAGGAAGTCGATGAATGCAGGTAACTCAAGACGATGCTTTGTGGCATTCCTTCGGAGTGGCCTATGTTTAGCAGTGGACTTGTGAAGGGCTATAATGATGACGATGATGACGAAAGTTATTGGTGTGATTAGTGTCAAGTAATAGCACTAGGAACTATCCGTTAGTACTACATTACTTACAACTAGCCTTACCAATAACTTTGTCGATAATTTGATACCGAATATCGCTAATTGGCAGTATTAATTTTTTTTCTTTGTTCACCTAGAAGTGGTTTAGGTTCTTAATAAGCTAGTCAGTAAGTTATTAAAACAGTTGTGTTGTTAAGGTTTGCTCAATGTTTAGATGGTATCTCAAGAACTATAAATAATATAATATTATTCATGAAGTTTGGAACTATAGACATGCAAAATTACAAGCATATTAGACCTAAAAGTTTTTGAGTTATGAGGGAGTCGAAACTAGCTCGAAATTGTATATAAACACTGCTGATGATGCAAAACCATTTACTTGCTGGTGATTTCTGAATTTGACAAACGAAATGCCATGATTCTAGATAAAAATTTAAATTATGTATTAGAGTTTGCATATAAATACAGAAACAAGAAACATGGAGGGTTGGCTATAGACATCCATTACTTGATTTTGATTTATTTATTTATATTTATATTTATTTAGGATTAAGCTTGAACCTATTACACTGTTTTTAGATGTCGCAAATGCCTTTTGAATTAATTTCATAAAATAAATTTCACTAAAAATTGCATATAACGAAACGCAAATATGTCAATTTGTTTTTTTTTTAAACACAGATACACTCATAAAAAAGTTAATCACTCGGACCCAGACAATCCATTTGTGGCTGGAGACGGGACTTATATACAACAAATTGAGTCGCAGTGGAGATCAGTCAAGAGGTTTTTCAGAAAACATATTATATCAATTTACATTACATTATTTCATTTACCACTATTATAGTGGAGTTTAGGGCAACCAGACTTTATAGATAAGATTAGTCGAATCGGTTCTAAAACCAAATTAGCACACCCCAACTTCACGTATTCTTGTCTGCCCTACCCTGTTTTTGTAAAGCCGTAGGCTCGGCGTAGAGCAGCCCCCGCCCGCTGTAGCAATTCGCAGGCACCAAGCGACCAATAAGCCTAAGCTGCGGAGGAGAGCCTTCGGCGACCAGCCTCAGCCACTACGGCTCACTTAGGTACCTGCGATTTGCTACGCAAGTGCGAAGGGGCTGCACTTCCCGCAGTGCCGAAGCCGTTGCGGTACCGGACGTCTATAGTTTACCCAACATGGATATTATGGCAAACATAGACCTATCATCATACACAGAAAAGGTAAGTTAACCTACTTACGTGTAAATATTATGACTTGCGTTATAAGAAAGGATTACAGGCGCGGGTGAATAAAAGATGATTTACTGATACTGAAAAACACAACAAGTCGATTTGAATGTGACACAGTTTGAGGAGTAAAATAGGAAAAAAATGAAATCCTAACTGTTTACTTCTGAATCCCTAACTGTAGCTTCTGTTCTAATCTAGTTTTTCAATTTGTATCGAAGAAAACAAATTCTGCAACGCGCGATAGTTACTCAGATAAACTCCAAAACTGCATACAAAATGTAGGTAAATAAACGGCTTAAAAATTCGTATAATCAATTAAAATTAATTTGCAAAAATTTTAAAATGCTTACGCGTTAGTGTTAACCGGTAGTAATGAACAAAGCTTCTTTCAAAGGATCCTATAATTATTAGTACACTCATCGTCGAAAGATGGCGCCAGTTGTCACATGGTTTTTATGTGTCTTTCAAGTATGGATATATATAAATAATAACAAATTATCACAGACCTTATCTGAGGCAATGTGATTGGCATATCGCATATGCGTTGTTATATTGAGCGTGGGTAAGTGAAGACGTGTGGGTGCAACTAGATCAGTTAACGCTTACATCAGTATTCAAATGTTGCCGTTTTGGTCAGAATCAAACCTTGCATTGAGTAAGTGTCTGTATGGCTTAAAATAATTTCTTCTAGCCTGAATTTCATGTGGTATCATGGGGTTCGCATTCCATGTTGGGCCAACAAATCAGTAACTGGTTTTTCCTGTGATGAAATTATAAGTAGCAGGTCGAAAACAGGAAATTAGCAGTATTTCACCCACGTGCCTGAGAAAACACGTAAAGCCATTGGTCCTGCGCTTAATCTCCATCCGGTCATTTCGGATTGCCTTCCTGTCGAATTGTGAGAGTGAGGGATACAGAGTGCACTTGTGCTTCCACTCTCTTATGCACTATAATTAAATCTGCGTAGATTGTTAGTCTCATCGAGCACACAGCCTCACTCTCTAAATTTCTCTGATAACGAGACATTTAAAAGTAGGAATTAAAAAGAAAAAAAATGTGCAATTACAATAATAATGAAATTTAAGCTCCAAGCACTGTCGAAAGTGTGGCTTTGCCAAAACTGTTAATGGATAAAATGGTGCGCTTATTAAGCTGAAAATCGACTTGCTAAAGCTCATCAGCCACATTGTTTTATTATACCAAGAGCAGGCTTAAATCAATAGAGTAAATGCATCACCAAATTAATTTTTATTGGGCTTTTATGATACTATAAATTATGAAAGTAAAAATCGTTTCACACTGAAAAATAAATAGTATTACCTACTTTTACTACTGAATTGGGTTACAGTGTATAAAAACTGTTAAGGACATTCAACAATGTTTTAAAATAAGTTGGCTCCACCGGGAAATAATATTGAAAGCAATATGAAAAGTTCTTAATGTCAGTATTATATTTATTATAAAAAAATACTATATCGGTCTTATTCATATAATCCCTGAATCCCAAAATCCCTATGTATGTTTAAATTGAAACGTATTCAATATATATAGTTTAAAAACATTCGAAACATGACTTGACGAAGTTCTGTTATGAGTGATATTTTTTTTTGGAGCTTAGAATAAATATTTTACATGATAATTTAACAATAAGCGGTACAGATGTTAGAGATTTTACAGTAAGCAGAATTTCTACATTAAATGTCACTTTTTACGTTAATAACCACAGTGCAGGAAAATTGCTACAGCATATGCTTAAATCTTACAAATTATGAAATGGTTGGGTATACTTTATTAGCAACATTAGAGTTCATTGTAAAATTAGGTATATTTTCAATTCACGGTACAAAGGTAGAAATATATCTACTTTCTTAAGTCATAACATTTTATGTATTCATTTGTATGTTGTATGTACAAAAAAGCCTTATCTTATATTTAAAACTAGCTTTTTACCCGCGGCTTCGCATGCTTTGGCTTGAATTTGAAACATCAACAATACTATTTCATACTAAAACTAGCAAAACTGGATCCTTTGTAGAGACACCTCGATATCTGTGTCTTTATGGGACGTAGGAAATGATTGAAATTTGACAATCTTATATGCTACAGAAACACATAAGTGTCAGTTTATCAGAATTGCATTAATATCATATGTCTAGCTAGACATTTTTTATATCGGTCACGTCTTCCGATGTGTCTTTATGAAAGAAAAATTGCCCTGGAATCAGATATGCATCGTTTACATAATATTCATAATTAAAGTTGATATAGTTTTGAAAAAATATTGTTGAAATTCATGGTCTTTATTAATATTTACTCATAGAATATTGATCAGCAACATAAAATACATGCCGTTATTTTTTACGTTCGAGTAGACTTCAAAATTTCATAAATGTATTTCTAATCACGGTGAACGTGTGTGAAATAAATTCATAACCGGGAGTAGAAATTTACAGAAGATGAGTAGCGGCTTCTTCCTGATCCATAGCTCGAAATCGTAGAAATATGCAGTTGGCAACTAGCAAGCCAAGCGTGGTAACTACGGCAAATATCAAATTTATTTGGAAATCTGCGGGGAATCTAATTTATGAACAGAATTAGAAATATATTAGCCATATAGGGGCGGCGAAAAAAAACCACTCCCCCCATTTAGTCTCGTGGGTATCGTAAGAGGCAACAGAGGGAAACTGTTAAATATTATACCGGTCTTATTCATATAATCCCTGAATCCCAAAATCCTTATGTATGTTTACATTGAAACGTATTCAATATATATAGTTGAGAGACATTCGAAATGTAGCTTGACGAAGTTCTGATATCACTAATAACAATGAGTGATATTTTTTGGGACTTAGAATAAAATTTTAAATAATTTTGACATGATAATTTCAACAACAGATTCCTGTTGCCTCTTACGCCACCAATGTCGTAAGAGGCCACAGAGGGAAACCGAAGCAGGAGATGAATGGCAGAATCTTCTTGATAACTTCTCAAAGTAATAAAAAGCTTTGGTTCCCAACCCGCTTGCGAAGCGTGAATGCTACTGTAAATATCAGATCAGAAATGGATAGCCCTATTAAAAATAAAAAGCTAGTTGCCTAGACACATCCCACTACTGGGAACAGGCTGCAGCCAGTTTCAGGACAAAAAGAGTTGATTTAGTTCACTCTAACGTAGGATGACCGACTTCACATAACTTTACCTAAAATGATTACCGAAATATTTTTTTAACTTCTCAGATATGCAGGTTTCCTTCTGATGTTTTTCTTCATTGTCAAGAACATGGTAAATCGAAATTTCAAATTGCAATTAAAATATGACTGGAATCGTGCGGATCGAATTTGGCTTGTGATCGAAATTGGGTTCGATTAAAAATTTCGAGATTCTATAAATGCAATTCTATTCTTATTTGAAATATACTGAAATCTGTGTTTAAAATTTGCTTTCATTGACATTTATAGTACTTTTTCGCAAGAGTCTGTTCATTATTCATGTGAGTTATGAAACCGGGACTGTGACAATTTTTTTATTAAAGTTATGTCTAAAAATATGAAAGCTATCTTAGTATATAACAATTTTTTTTAAATCTCATTAAAAGTAAAAAAAGCTGCGTCAAAGGTATTACGAACTATTTCATCAGTTATGGATAAAAATCACAGTGCATTTAATTTTCAATTACTCATAACTAACCAAATACCTTTTCTCTTAATCATAGTTTTGTAAATACAGTTTTATTAGTAATTCTGCTAAAATTGACAATCATGCAAACAGTGGCCACCGTTCTAGATTTTTTAATTCTAACAATTTTTGATACTGCAACAATAAGTACATAATAGAATTGTGTTTAATTTGACCAGTTATTATTATCTACTTTAGCAGTAAGTAGATTGCACTATTATTAGATTAAAAGTATGAAAACAAAAACTGTAACCTCTAATATTCCGCCATAGTAAGTTGGGGTGCGACTGGAGTGGCTCTATCGCACAACAAAGCCGCGAACATTTGTATAATAATACATTGGCATAAAGTGATGTAGAACCTATTAAAAAAATCGGATTCTGTCAAATATCCGCAAGTAGTGTTGTTACCGGTGTGTAATGAAATTATTTTATGATATAACAATAATATCTAAAAATATCAATGTCGTGTTTAGTTGTTAATAACGCCAAACAATCTATAATCATTGATTTGGTAAAGCTATATCGTGATATAGTCAAAAAACACAGTAAAATTTTATGAAACGCCGCCATTTCACGCGATAATCGACCAATTAATGTTATATTTATCCCAAAATCTGACCAATACATATATAAAAACATCTTTATTTAAACTATAAGGATAATAAGAGTTCTGTTACAAAATTAATTTTTATCAGTTCATTTATAGGTTCATTTGGTATTTCATGTTAGATGGCGCTGTTTAGAAAAAGTAAAATGTAGAATATTGGCGTACTTCAATTTATTTCGCAACGGATAAAACTAATATTAGGCTTTATTTATAAATATTTTATATATTTTATTAAAACACATCAATCGTATAAAATAGAAATTAACCTTTAGATGTAATGTGTTCAAGGAAGCAAATTACTTAATCCTACTTTTTTAAAGTTCCGTATTCGTAAGTTGCCCCAGGTCCCTAACTACCTACACACAAAATTTCGTGGAAATCTAATAAGCAATTATTGTGCCAGACAAACAGACAAAACCACTAATTTGACTTCATTGCCCCCTATTTAGTCCCCTGGACTTGTTTTTTCCATAAAATATTAGAATTACAGACACGACTTTTTACAGACTTATTATACGTATAATATGATTACAGCGTACGATTGAAAACAGATAAATATCGTAATTATATCGTAAAGTTAGCTTCATTATTTATTGTATTAAAATAAGCCCAAACATCACATTGCTTGATTTCCTAGTATTACTGAGGCTGTAATGGACCCAAAACATCACATACATGGTAAATTTAAAAGGAAGGTTTTTCTAATGTCTTTGTATGTTTATATATACGCATCTTCATCATCATATTTAAAATTATAATAAATTAATTTCATTAAAATAAATTAATTGCTTTCGGTGTGAATCAATATTGGGCTTACGTAAGTATTATAGAATATCACGCAAGCCGCAAACTTTTCTACCTTACCTATTTAGCCCAATTTTAGTAATATTTTTAATGTGATATACAATACATACAAATTCTTAAGAATTTCATAATTATAAAGCTAATTATAGTCTTTACCAGTTTTACACATTTATAGGTGACAGTTTAAGTTACAACATCATCAACTAAACGAAAATTAGAATAAATTTATTAAGTTACATTCATAAAATTACGTTTTTTAACTATATCATTAAATAAGAAAATAAATACCAGTTTTACAAAAGAATTGGCATAAAATATTACCTCTTATCTGTCTCTCTACTTGAAATCAGGGTAATTTAAAGCGGTAATATTATAAATTTGCAATATAAGAGCCCTGCTAGCAGTTAAGGACGCACTTGGGAAAATATGTGAAAGTGTAGTGAATTTATGCTAATTAAACCCAAAATTAACATTTGAAAACTAGTTACAATTATTTTAAATATAGCTTTTATATCACAAAAATAATATCCGAAAAAGTAAATGCTAAGATATTTTATATTGTTTATATATATATATATATATATATATATATATATATATATATATATATATATATATATATATATATATATATATATATATATATATATATAGATGCATCGGTAGTTATAAAATAAAGCATTCGACGGAATTTGAAAGTTACACAAAAAACGAGATAGTTACTATCGTATCGCTCCAATTTTAATGACGAAATAATTAATGTAAAAGTAAAACACTATTGTTTAAGATATTAAGTAACACTTTATACAAACTATATACACTGAAACGTGCTTTTCTTTCATAATAATCTTTTACGTAAAGTAAAGTAAAGTAAAGTTACAGCCTATATACGTCCCACTGCTGGGCTCAGGCCTCCCCTCATTTCTGAGAGGGTTTAGGGCAAGGAAGTGTCCGCCGCGCTGCCTAAATGCGTGTTGACGAACTTCACATGTCTTCGAAATATTTTTTTTCTTATTCCTCAGACATGCAGGTTCCCTCAAGATGTTTTCCTTCACCGCCGAGCACGTGGTAAATCAGCACTTAAAATTGCAATTAACAATTTCATTGGTGCCGGCGGGGATCGAACCCGGGTTACTCGCGTTCTGTTATATTTACAGCGAGCGTTAACCACTGAGCTAGCCAAGGCTCTTTTACGTACTCAAATATAATTTAATATTAATTTAGAACTACTCATAGAGCGATTTAACACACAACATTATTCTGTAATTGGGTGGCTTGGACACAAAATACGATTAGTTGAGACCTCACTTATGTTTTTAACCTTCTTGTTAGTCATAAATACGCATTTCGTTAATTAGGATATTACGTAAGACAAAAGTAAGCAAAGTTGTCGTTTTTAAATAACAAGGGCACTTAATCTAGTGTATGTGGAATTTTATGTGCTATCTTCATTATCTTACTAATATTTTAACATATATTTTTATGTCGTAATGTCCCTTAATCATACTAAAGGTAGAGAGAGTTTAATTATTTGGTATAGAAACATAGTATTATGTGTCATACTGCCTCGTTGGTCTAGTGGTTGTAGAAGTGCGACTGCTGATCATGAAGTCCTGAGTTCGAATCCCGGGTCAGGCCAAAAATCAATTATTGATTTTTTCTGTCAAGATATTCTTAGTAGCTGCCCGGAGTCAGGAAGTTGGCGGTGCCTCACCCCCGTGTCTGGAAAAGCACGTAAAGCTGTTGGTGCTGCGCCTGATCTCTCTCCGGTCGTGTCGGTTTACCGTCCCATCGGGTACTCTCATAAGTGAAGGAATAGAGAGTGCACTTGTGCTTGCGCGTACGCTTGGGTACTATAATCCTGTCCTGTGATGATGGCTAGCTTCCGTTGAGGCAGGCCGCCGTGGCCAAAATTAGGTTTGGAGGACGTTATTATTATTATATGTCATGGAATGAGAAATTAAGATACTTTTCTAGCATGGTTTTGGTTTACAGAAAATATGTTTCAACTTGCCTTTATGTGTTCGAAAAACAGACAAATAAATCAATGTGAAAATACTAGTCATATTATTATTTCATTGACGTAGCTTTGCTAATTATTTTTATGACCGGAATTGCGGTATGCAGTAGCCTGTGTTATAAAGCCAAAATCAATTTACAACAGCCTACGACCTTATAAGCGGTGATGTTTCACTGTTTGCAATTACCAACAAATTGGTATCAGCTACTCGTATATGGTTTGTTTTTATATTGCGAGTAAATTTCTCGTAAATAAGTTTTGAGCAGTAAAATTACTAGCAAAGTTTTGTTTAAAACTCACAAAAACACGAGTATTTTTAATTGAATTCTACATGTATAAAGCATCCAAGTGTTTAGTAATTAATATTAATTTCTATATACAACGTGTCCCAAAACTCAATGTCAAGCGAACACGGGGCGGGAGGGTGGATTCATACCCCGGGAAAAAATCTGTATCAGTTAGTTTAACTATAACTGAGAAATTTATGAAAATGGGGTAAATCGATACCTTAAATCATATCATTAGGTAATGTGACCACAAACTGCTTAATTGTTTGATTTGTGACTGCGATTAACAGCATATTTATTAAAGAACGAGAACGTTAGTGAAAAAATCACTGAAAAATGAGAAGTTTTTTGTGTTTGGTCACAATACTTGATAATATGTCTTAAGTTGACGATTATTCTCATTTTCACAAATTTGTCAGTTATAAGAATATAACTGAACTAACTGATATCCATTTTTTTCAGTGTTTTGAGTCTCGAAATGTTTTACAATCTCGTTTTTAAGTTGCTGCCCGCGGCCCGGCCGAGTTGAATTCGTCGATTGACCTCTTGGGCGAAGTTGGACTTTCCTAGTTGGACTATTTGTCCCAGGTGAACATACTTGTCAACAAACTTCGAGCTTGCTGCTTCCAACAACTACCGGCAGATGTGTGACATGGACGTTACATAAATTAGGTATTTATCAGTAAAACTGCCGTTTCTGAAATAAGTTTTTTTTCTATATTTTTTATTGCTATTGATGATATGATTAAATTAAAGTGTTCTTAAAGTAATTAGCTGGACGAGAGGCAACAAAAAAGCATGTTGTATTGGCTTCAGGGTATTGAATTTTTAACTCGCCAAAAAGTTGTCCTAATTCTGGAAAAAGGAGAAGTCTATAAGCACAAGGTCTGGTGAGTACGGCACATGAAGAAAAGCTTCCAACCCCAGCCCTTGTACCTTAAAGACCGTCTGTTGTGCAGTATGAGGTCGTGCGGGAGCAGCAGGGACGAGTGATTGACCAAAGTTGGTAGGAGACGTGCGAGCTGCTCCATCATTGTGTTCAGTTAGGAATACAGTAAGCATGTGCAGCTAAGCGTTTCGTAAGAAGTTGTGAAAAATCACACCGGTCCTAAACCAAATAGTGACCATCACTTTTCTGGGAGTAAGTTTTCCTTTAGGGAATTGTTTTAACCAAATTGCTAAGCGCTTACGATTGCCAAACAGAGTCCATTTTTCATAGCAGGTAACAATGCGGTTCAAATTTATTAATTTCATTTGTGTGCCTGCTGAGCAGCCTGCTCAACAAACACACAATCATCATTGTGATCGTGGGTCACCCACTTGTCAAGCTTTTTTACCTTACCAATTCGACGGAATGAAACAATATTGTATTGATTTTTTTTTATAGAAGAGGGGGCAGCAAACGAGCGTGTGGCTCACCTAATGATAAGTGACGACAGCCGCCCATGAACAACCGCAACACCAGGGGAATTGCAGGTGTGTTGTCGGCCTTTAAAAAAGGAGTAAGCTTTTTTCTTAAAGGTTCCTAAGTCGTTTCGGTCCATAAAAGTCGCCGGTGGTAAACAATTCCACAGAAAAGTTGTACGAGGAAGAAAACTCCTAGTAAAATGAACAGTGGTGGACCGCCAACCATCTAGATGGTGAGGATGGTATCTTGAATTTTGACGCGATGTGCGTTCACCAAACGCGAAAACCAATAGCAGGCCCACCTGCTAATGGCTTTCTAGCATAATTACAAACTCCTCCGTAAACTCCGTAATCGTCGTTGGAGCTGTGTGCCGCTTCAGTCGCGTTGCTGCCACGACGGTACTCATATTCCTTGAGTAATTTTGGAAAAAGAATTCCATGAATATGAAATAAAATTAATTTGAAATAAGAATTCTTAACCAATCAAAAATACTACCGCGACTTAGGCTAGGTTTCATAGGTAAAGACCTACAACAGTAGATTTTGAGAAATCTCGGAATTAAAATCTTGAAAAATAATTTTTTGAAATATTTTTAAACTGATACAAAAATCCATTCCAAAATCTAATCGGCTCTTAGAAACAAATAAAAAATAGTTTGAAAAAAATTGTTAACAATAAATTTCGAAAAAAGTATATTTTTCAAATAACTGAAATTTTTCCTGAATCTTTTTGATGTAATAAATCAACTATGAGTGCTTAAAATACTATGTCGAACGCCGTCAAGTTTGGCGATTTTTTTCGTGAAATATGTATACAATTTTGAAAAAAAAACACCCTCATTTTTCAAAATTGGAGCGTTTTGCATTAGAATAGAATATATATTTTTTTACCAATCGGCGATAATAATAAGTGTTGTACTATTTTTATTAAGAACTTTGTGATTTGTAGTCTAGAAAATTGAAAATAAAATTGGATGCGAAAGCGGAATAGTAGTAAGCAATGGCTACACGCGGACTAAAGTCTTATAATAAACTTTTCTAATTTACGGACGTTGATCGGAAAATTTTCGCAAGTTTTGGTGTTAATCTTACCCTGATTTTGTTCCAAATTTAACTTAATTCAGTGCTAGTTGTAAAGATATTGAATTAACTATAAGTATAGAGTAAGATAATCCAAGAAATGGGAATGAGCAAATTTTTTAAAAGTCAAGAAATTTTATTATAAATGTATATAAAATTACACATATTTACTCGCTCCGAAAGCATTTATAAAAAATATAGAGATGTCTATCAGGTTTATGTGAACACACACACACACATACATACATACAAATTAATATCTGATACAACACAGAACGCAGCGTCATACACAGTGGAACAGTTCAGTATACGACTATCAAAATAACATCAATGCATGTTATAGTTTCAGTTTCTATTTATAAACTTACGAGCACATACACAACATAATAAGTTTGCCTTGTGCTTGTCCTTTTTTGGCTTAAAGCAGCGCCGTCTCGTTCTTTAATCACCTAATTTACGGTATTCCTGATTCACTGACACGCACCCAACTAAAGAAAAAAAATTCTTACAAAGGCTACGGCAAAAGCCGTAAGTCCGCTCCATCTGCGACTTTTTCCTTGCGCTTAGGTCTACATGATAAGCCATTTGCGTAGTTTGAGAACAAAAGGCGATGTCATGTGCTTGCTATTGAAGTTTCTACTATGAACTTGGGATTACGTGTTAAATATACGGTATTTTTTACTAATTAACATTTATTTAGAAATTAAGTAACTTATAAATTAGGAAACTTAAGCTCGTAAAAATGATTTTCTCTGCGACTTATTAAATATTACGTATTTATAATTTCATAGTGGATTTATAAAATAAAGATAATTTATTTACACGGAATTTATTATCACTTAATGCTATTTGATATCAGGACTACTTAAAACGATAATATTATAAATTCAAAACATAAGAGCTCTTCTACCGGTTAGGACGGCTCTTGGGAAAATGACTGGAAAAAGGTTAAATATATAATACCTTATATGCAAAATAAACTTTAAAAACATATTCAACCTTTTAAACAATTTTTATGGTGTCATTATTTTAGTTTATATATACCAAAATAAAAAATAGAAAACTAATCAAGCTCAATAAAAATCATTTTTTTTAAATTCAACTTGAACATTTATAAGTATTTATAACTAACAATTTTTTAATCATTATCACACAGCCCCTGATAAGCCTATTTTAGGAATATAGTGCTAAAACAGTCTTCAGCCACCTGCAACCATAGACTTCCTGTATATGTCGTACCAGTCGTGTGTTGCGCGTATCTTACCAGTACTATGCTGCCACTCGAGAATCTTTGTTCCACATCATTTGTTGGTTCATTGGGATATATGGTCGGCTAATGGCCTTTTAAACTTCTGATCCGTTGGAGTATAGTTATATGGTTAGTTCGGTTTTGCTTCGAATATCTTCATTACATATTATATGACGAAGAGAAACTCCTAGCATAGATACAGAGAAGCCTGACGCGATTCATTGACTTTCTGTATATGTTCATCTTAAAAAGAAGGAAATAAATAGAACGCGGCAGAAAGTTTACGGAACTTAAATTATAATTAAGTATTTTTAATGTCATTAAGCGTGGAGTGAAATTGGAATTTTCAAAAATTTCAAATGCAATGATTATAAATAAAATTATTAAAAATACAAAAAATATTATAAAAAATTCTAATAATGGTTGGGCGGCGGGCCTTAGGGATGCCGAGTCCGATTCCCCGGTCGAGCCTTGACCCTATTACGTGAGATGTTATACTAGATGGACTGTATACGCGGTAAGCTTCTGCCTCGACAAGATGGCAGAGGTGTCACGCGGTTCCTTGACAATGCACTCGCTCTTCCGATATCTATTGTTTGCCAAGGTTATGAAGGAATCCTGCTTGAGCACATTAGGAGGAATGAAATGGGGCGGGTTAACTAAGAAACAAATACTCAAGCAGGCATTGAGTTATAGGAAAAGGGAACACACTTACCGGGGTGTGACTTCGATGCGGCTTTGACGCTTCTGTTGCTGCGGTGCGATTTCTGTCGGATCTCCTGGGGCCCCAGGGATGCGGTCCTCGCCGGTGGTGCGATGGAAGAGAGCGGTGTGCGACGATATCTCACACTAGGTGAGGCGGTTACTCCTGGAGGGCGACTGTCCCAGGCGGTGTGGTTCCAACTAGCAGCACAAAGGCAAGAGAGCGCTCGACCCCAGCGCGCGAGCTTGAATCGGCTTCTTTCTCACCGAAGTCGGGCGCTCTTTCTCATTGGTTGCAAGAATCACGCAACATTCTAGAATCTCTTCTTTCCCCTCTCACCCCACTACCCCGGTCTGTACAGAGGGACGATAGGTTAAGGACAACGCTTGGCAAGCGTACCCTCCAATAAAATTAAAATATGAATGGTTTTCCGCGCAACCATCCCCCCCCGGCTTGAAGGGTCCCCTTCAAAAATAACTAAAACAACTAACGCTAAGATTAAACTAACCACATAACTAACGCTAAGATTAAACCTAAATTTCGACTACAATTTCTAATCTAGAAAACTAATCCAAATATTGAATGGGCAAAGGACACAAACGAATGGTGTTACTCGACAGGACCTAAGGTCCGCCATTTCCGGAAATGACGGCTTAGGACGTACTCAAAAGCAAGCTATAACATCTGTGTACCCTATTGCGGATCAAATGACGTGCTGAAAGAATCCAATAATTCTGACGCAAGATTGACATCCGCAAGTCGGGGTCAGCGTGAGAATTCAATTTATGGTGGTAATCGACTAATAAATGCATGATATGGTCTTTACGCGGTAAAACTATAGGGTGCCATTGTTCGAAACTCAAGTGCGAGTTAGACAGCGTCCACCTACCCTGACGATTCCATCTTGTAAAAATGGCTTAAGACGTTGAAAAGCGCGACTACAAGTTCTATTCGATTGTAATCTTGTAATTTCATCGGAAAAATGTCACATTGAAGTTCACTCAATACTAGCAACTCGGCATAGCTGTAATCGGACGCTACGATACACGAACATCGCGGTAAAAGCTTCGCGAATCGACAAACGTAAATCACGCTATGCAATAATTTCGACCAAGAGGACAAACGGTTCGCCAAAGCTGATTGGAGAAACCTCGCTCGAAACGTTCGCCACCAGAGCGTGCCTTCTCTTCCGGTAGTTGAGACACTGACGAAGGGTAGAAATCGGTTATAGGCCACTGCGAGGGTTCCAAGCGAACCCAAGAAGGTCCGTGGAACCAAAGCGGATGGTACATTATTTGCATCGGGGTGAGTCCACGGGATAGACAATCGGCAGGGTTTTCCGCACCGGACACGTGATAAAAGTTCCGTGTTCCTAACTCGTCTTGGATCTTGGCCACTAGGTTCGCAACAAACGTATTCCAACGGTGGGGCGAATAATGAACTCAACATAAAGCGACGGTTGAGTCAGAAAAGGCAAATATTCTTTCCATGTGAACTCTGTCACTACATGCACTGATAACTGCGGTGGTAAGCTTGGCAAGGACTAATATCGCGCAAAACTCTAAGCGCGCGAGAGAGACAACCTTACGGGGGGAGACTCTTGGCTTAGAGCTAATGAGGCTGATCGAATTTTTATCATTATTATGATAATGAAGTAAGCCCCCGTAAGCCTTCTCGCTAGCGTCTGCAAACCCAACGACCGTGATGACGCTATTTCTATCGACGTTTATATGACGTGGTATTTTAATTTCGCTTAGTAAAGGAAGTTCCTCTCTAAAACGCAGCCACGACCGAACAATGCTATCAGGCGGCGGGTCATCCCAATCGCATTCCCATAACCAAAGTTGTTTAATCAAAAGCTTAGCGTATAGCACCACCGGGGCTACGAAACCCATGACATCCCATAATATAGCAACGCGTGACAGCATTGTGCGCTTTGTGCACGTTTCTGTGAGCGGGTTTACCTTAAGGCTAAACACGTCGGACTCCATGATTAAAACTACTTTTACGGATTTTATCGCGTTTATTTTTACTTTTTATTTACTTTTATTTTTAATTCCCGACGTTTCGGGCGCTTTCCAGCACCCATGGTCACGGGGGACTGAGATAACTGACGTCCCGATGTCATTGTTAAACCCGGAGTACCTTCAGCTTTTTTAATTATTGTTTATGGTCCGATCTATGCAAAATGGACTGACTATGTCCTGAGGTCTTGCAGTGGTATGCTTGAGTTTAGTTTTAATTTTATTGATTATAGGATCCCAAGCAGGTGGTAGTACCCAGCCTCCTTCTCTATTGAAATTAGGATGTTTTTTAATTTCAATAGCCTCACGTATCATCCTTGGTAGGAATCGGTGTTCTTTCGCGAGGATTTGTGGTCTATCAAATCTGATGTAATGGTTGGGTCCGTCTAGGATATGATCACAAACTGCAGACTTCCTGGAACGTTGATGCTTCACATCAGCTATATGTTCTTTTACGCGGGTCCTAATTGATCTTTTTTGTTTGTCCTATATAAGAGAGACCACATTCACAATCAAACTTGTACACTCCTGCATCTTGTAGAGGAATATGGCACTTGACGAATGGTAGGAACTGACTAATCTTCTTCGGCGGCTTGTAGAATGTTCTAATAGAAACTCGCTTCAAGATATAGCCAATCTTTTCTGTGACACCTCTGACATATGGTAGTACAGCAGGCACACGCTCGACTGTGGCCGGCTTCACTCGGTCACTGTGACGTAGGCGCGGGACCCGAAGCTTGTTGTCGTGCAGAACTTGCTTGACGTGCTGAAGCTCGGCGGCCAGGTGTTTGCTGTCACAGATCCCTCGTGCTCTCTGTAACAAAGATTTGCCCACGGTAGCTAACTGTGAAGGATGGTGGTGAGATTCACCGTTTAAATATCGGTTTGTATGGGTCCTTTTCCTATACACAGTGTGACCAATGGTGTTATTAGGATTTCGGATGACTAACACATCTAGGAAAGGTAAGGAATTATTTGCCTCTAACTCCATAGTAAATTGAATTTTAAAGTTTATGGAATTAAGATGTTCTAAAAATGCAGTTACTTTGTCTGATGGTAAAATTGTGAAAGTATCGTCTACGTACCGCTTGCAGATCCTTGGTGTAACAGGTGCAGTAAGGAGGGCTTTCTCCTCAAAGTCTTCCATGAATATATCGGCGACAAGGGGAGATACAGGTGAGCCCATCGCAACACCACACTACTTGCTTGTAAAACTCTTCCTTCCACAATAGATAGCCAGATGTAAGGCAATGTCTTAGTAATACTGCATATTCTGCTGGCATGTTATTTTCCTCTAGTTTCCTAGTTATAATTGAGATGCAGTCTTCAACAGGTGGGCATGTAAATAGAGACTGAACATCAAAACTGACCATGGTTTCATTGTCGGTAAGATGTAGGTCTTTTATCTCACTGACAAAATCGTATGAATCCTTAGTATGTGCTCTTGTGTGTCCTCTGAGTGGTGATAATATTTTAGCTAAGTATTGAGCCAATCTGTAAGTTGGCGAATCAATCTGACTCACTATTGGACGTAATGGAGCATTCGGTTTGTGTATCTTTGGTAACCCATACAACTTCGGTGGTTTGGCACATGAAGGTATTATCGAATTAACGTCCAGATTCAATTTTTCGGAGTATTTCTTAATTAGATCGCTACTTGTTTTAAGCGTATTAGTTATAGGGTCTGTTTTGACCTTTCGATAAGTAGTTTCATCCGACAAAAGTTGTTGTATTTTAAAATTGTAATCTGACGTATCCATTATAACCGTAGAATTACCTTTATCTGCGCGGAGAATCGTAAGCTCTGTTCTGTTGCGTAAGTTTTTCAACGCGTTAAATTCATTTTTGGGAAGATTTAAATTCGGCGCTGAACTTCGACATAACATAGACGAGATGTCTTGACGTATGGCCTCTAAATCTTCATTACCAATATTATTTTTATACAAACAGTCCTCAACACTACAGATAATGTCTTCATACGGTATTTTTCGCGGTGTTGTTGCGAAATTAATACCTTTTTCTAAAACTTTTATTGTGTGAAAGGTGAGTGCTAGTTTTAGCAATAGCGTCGAGCACTACACGTAACTTAGACGTAAGTTTGTCTCCCCTAATGACCCCGTGATGTGGTATGAAATACGACGGTGTGCCTTCGTAGTTGTCTAATTTTGGAGCCACAAGTGATATGTAACCCTCCCTTATATATTCTTTAATGACGCTGTCATAAGCTTCCTTTAATCGCGGGGTGAGGCGAACATCCCACGCTCCAAACTGCAGAAAACCGTTTTCCGCCATTTAACGCGAATTTCCGAGAGATAAAACATCTCCTTTAAAGGGTAGTGCTACACTATATCGACCGTCGCGATCACGAACGGTCGTGCGGACGTAAATTTCCTCGCATATACTCTATCATCTGGGCTAACTATAGGTGGAACGTTCACCTCCTCCATCTCCCAAAATTTGCGGACTAACGACTTGAGCGGTTCGACAGCCATACAACAATAAGAGGTTGCCGAAATATTATCCATGATAGGGGCGGAGCCAACGATGACATAGCCCAAGACGGTTTCCAGTGCGTAAGGCGCGGTATGCGAGGAGTTGCCCCTGACCTTATTGTGTAATAAAAGATGAGGGAAAAGCGATGCTCCAATGAGCATTTCTATGTCTCCGGGGACGGCGTAAGTATCGTCTGCCAGCGTCAAATTTTCAAAATCAATCATTGCCAAGGTGTCAACCGAAACGGTTGGCAGACGTTCAGTGACTTTATCTACTACTAACGCATTTATATTAAAGTTAATGTTACGACCCAGCTGAGAATAAAATTTCAAATTTATAGAGCCCTGGGTAATTTTATTAGTACCTCCGATGCCTTTGACTACAGGACATGAATGTATCTTATTTATTGACAGTCCTAAACGCTGACAACATTGCCGCGTTATAAGGCTACTCTGGGATCCGCTGTCTAGCAATGTACGGACACTTTGTTCGTTTCCACGCGAATCCCTAACTACGATACGGGCTGTACCCAGTAACACGGTTGAAGGAGACTGTGTTCCCACATTCGACAATGAGCACGGAGCGACATCACCAGGTCGACCGCTTGAATCGTCGACTTTACTAGGTGTGATTTCCTTGTCCGATTCACTCGACGTGAATACGTTAGCACCTTCGAAATGTAATAACGTGTGATGTCTGCTGGCGCACTTGTTACACAGGGAACTAGAATTTCATTTAGCAGCTAAATGTCTATCGCTTAGACAATTCAAACATAAGTGGTTCATCTTTACTATTCTATAACGTTCGCTGTGTGAATGTTTACGAAAGGTCGCACAATTATATAAATTACCGCGTTGTTTATTTTTACATAGAACACAGGCGCTATGAAGCGATGCAGGTGCAGCGTTACGTACGTTAGAGACCCTGCGGTTCTAGATGATGAAGTTTGTCTGCGGTCGAAACATTTCTTAACTTCTTGTTTGACATTCGAGGATCGCTGTTTCACTTTAATTCGATTTCGCACAAAGGATGCTAATAAATCGAATGATGGCAACTCAGAACTACGATGCTCCATTTCAAACGCACGTACGGTGTCCGAGTCTAATTTCTTTAAGGCGATATGGAGACACACCACGTCCATAAGGTCATTAAATTTCAGGTCCTGTAAACCAAGCCATGCGCACTTTTGATCGTACAATACCTACCTTACGTCCGCCAAGCAGTGAGCTAATTTGATCAGAATTATGTAAACGTACCTATTAAAAAACTATTTTTTCTTTTTAAACAAAACCAAATACACTATGCAATAGATAATAGTATCAAAGACAAAGATATGCTCTTTTATTTTAAACCATAACCTGGCAATGTTTCTTAGAAAAAAAAAAAAGAAATCACTCTGAACTTTCGGCGTTCCACGTGTCGTTTTGATGAAGGTGCTCCGTCTTTTTTATAGAATTTTATATTTGTGTCTGGACTAAAAACGAAAGTATTATACTTTTTTTATATTCCTTGTAATATAGTGAACACATATATATATATATATATATATATATATATATATATATATATATATATATATATATATATATATATATAATTTGTGGTATAAAAAGTGAAAAGTAAATTGCCAAAAGTGCTTCAAAATCTGGAAGGCCCATTATGGCGGCTGGGTCATAAATGTGTTATTTTTCAAATTCTCATTTATTTTTAGTGTAAAATGTAAGTAAAAATAGTTTTCTTACATATTTCAAATAACTTGACGTTGTATTTATTTCAAATTCACACAAAACTATTTTAGAAATATTGTTCTAAATGTCACACAGATAAAATATTATTATTATTTTTTTTTAATTTTTTAATATTTTAATATTTTGGTATGAGTAACGAATGGAAACACATAAAACATAAAAATATACATATTTCCAAACATTTTCATATAAATTTCTCTAAAAACAAAAGTGTAGAATTCAAATTAGTAGTAATTTTGTCACTAAAATTGAAGTATATACCACTACTATGCTATACAGGGTAATTTACGTATTTTATTACAATTTCTAGCAACCAAAATTAATTTTATTAGATAGTTTATACATTCAACAAGAATTCCTGTAAGTTTTATCCGTAAATATTGTCTCAAAGTGAAAATATAGCAAAATTTGCAATATAGCAAAAAATTTGCTAATTTGCAAATTTTCCCGCCATTACGGTCCCGAGCGAACGGGAGTATAACATGTCGCGCGCTCGCTTGGCGAACAGGTTAAGTGCAGTCACCGATGCTACAAATTTATCCAAAACCTGCTCTAAGCCGGTGATGTTCGCGGATGATATAGCTTTAAGATCGAATATCTGGTCTAAATATGAAGAGGCTAACATTCGCTTATCTTCATATTTGTTCTTAAGTGTTTCAAATATTGACGAATAATTGTTTGCTGTTGGTGTGAAGCCCGAACAAATTGGCTGTGCTCTACCGCTTAATTTACTAATTAAGTAATACAATCTTTCAGCGTCCGATAACGATGGATTATTATATATATTATGTTAAAAACTATTTATGAACAACGGCCAAGTTTTAATATCTCCATTGAATACCAGAATATCTATGGGGGGGCAATCTAAGTGATTCACGTGGGCGTACCTGGACTTCCGGCCTTGCTTCGCATTGGGCTGGAGACTGTAAGAGCTTTGCCGTTCTTTTCACGCGACACAACATATCTTCAAATGATAGAAGTGGCTGATAGTTCACTGTATACTTAGGGTCGACTTGCAATTCAAAATTATTAATTTGGTCTAATATCTTTTCGTAAGCCGTCCGCAAAGAGTCCACCGTTTCTATTTCACATAAAAACGTTTCACGCACTACTTCTACGTTAATATTTTTATGTGATCACTTATATATTGTATACGTGAAAAGAGTACGCCCCTCTTGACGTAAAGAGTTTTAAGTTTAATTTCATTTCCCCTAACTGCCATTTTGAATCACTATAATTAATATTAGATTAATCACAAGTAATCGCACAACGCTGGAGGATGGACACAATGTAATAATATACTGTCTTATCGTGCCGTATTACGTGTTACGTTAAATTGAACACCTTTGCAACCAAACGAGACAAAGCGCGTCGACAGATAAGAATCTAAAACTCACACTATTTTTTACAAATGGTGGGTAGGCCGAATAAGGCCAAGCGGAGCCAAACTATTTTGAATAAATAAGTCGATTTACTTATGCGAGTAACTAATAAATTTTAAATTTAAACTAAACAAACTACATAATCTATCCAATATTAAATTAGAGTGCATTGTCTAAGAAATCAATCCAGCAGTTCGACTCGATGAGGTTTTCCGCGCAACCAAATAATGTTACTATATAAACATCTTTATTTACAGTTCTTATGTTATTATTTAAAATCCTAAAAAATCTTTTACGTTAAAATGATAATATCAAAAATAATAAATATACATTTAAAGTAAAGCATTATAAACATGAACATATAGTTTATATATATATCAATTATAAATTTCAATTATGTGACTTCAATACTTAATTCAATTCAGATATCCGGGTAAAGTCAGGGTAAGATTAACACCCAAACTGTTGGAAATTTTCCAATCAGCGCCTGTAAATTAGAAAAGTTTAATATGAGTTCAAAGTCCAGGTGTAGCTATTGCTACAGTTCTGATTCCGTTTTAAGTTTTTAATCAAGGCCTTACTTTGGTATAGGTAAACTATATTTGATATAAGTAAGCTTTAATTATCGTTACACAGGTTTCTTAGAATGCAATATAATCAAATGAAAATAAGTTTATTAAATTTTCCCTTTTTATGTAATATTTGAATTGATATGCAATTCCTTTGGTAATTAAAAAAAATAGGTAATGATTTCTTATATTTACGCGAACACTACACATTGATTAAAACTACTTTTACGGATTTTATCGCGTTTAATTTTAATTATTTTTATTTTTAATTCCCGACGTTTTGGGTGCTTTCCAGCAGCCATAGTCACGTGGGATTGAGGTGACTGACGTCCCGATGTCATTGTTAAACCCGGAGTACCTTCAGCTTTTTTGATTATTGTTTATGGTCCGATCTATGCAAAATGAACTGACTATGTCCTGAGATGTTGCAGTGGTATGCTTGGGTTTAGTTTTAATTTTATTGATTACAGGGTCCCAAGCAGGTGGTAGTATCCAGCCTCCTTCTCTATTGAAATTAGGATATTTTTTAATTTCAATGGCATCACGTATCATCCTTGGTAGGAATCGGTATTTTTTCACGAGGATTTTTGGTCTATCAAATCTGATGTAATGGTTGGGGCCGTCTAGGATACGATCACAAAATGCAGACTTCCCGGAACGTAAATAATTAAAATTAAAATTAAACGCGATAAAATCCGTAAAAGTAGTTTTAATCAAAAAAATTGCTGTATGGATCGTGTTTTTTCACTCATTTCTTTTACTAGCGTAAACATATTATAAACACACAATTAACAGTGACTGTGATCACTCGCAATATGCATGGTTTTATCAATATTGTTTCGCAAGTTATGTAAATTAATACTGGTGAGATAATTCTAATATTTTATAAAACAAACCAGCTTACTTAAAGTACCAAAAACCAGACGAAATATGAAACAACACCGACAAAATATTAATAATGATCATCCCATTATTCTTCATTTAGCACTTCAAGTACCTAATCTGTCTCATTATCGTTTGTAATGGCACCAGCTGATGAAACTAAGATAACACATATAATGACAAGTATAAACGATAAAATTGCAGTAGGAATCGACCTGATATTTTTTTATAGAATAAGGATGACAAACGAGCACACAGTCTACCTGATGGTAAGTGGATGCTGTAGCCCATAGACATCTATATTTAACCTCGATTAAGAATCAAAATGCAGATGCGTTGTCACCACTGAGG
The DNA here is from genome assembly GCA_907164705.1 of Parnassius apollo. NCBI lineage: Eukaryota > Metazoa > Arthropoda > Insecta > Lepidoptera > Papilionidae > Parnassius > Parnassius apollo. The sequence goes on along the minus strand of CAJQZP010000501.1, from coordinate 3,480,993 downwards.
ACTAAGATGTAATGCCTCAATTCCAGTAAAACGGATGTCCGGTTCTCGACACTCACCATACGAAACACAGCAGCATAAGGGCCGATCCTCATTTGCCGTTCACAGTTCGTTCTCGGTCCGATCTTGGTCCGATCTCTTACCTCCGATGATTTATTTTAACGGAATGGGATAGGACCGAAACTTGACTGTTACGCATAGTATGAAAGCACACACAGTCATACTTTTTCTTGATAATATTTTATCTTTTTCTTTTTAATTAACTATTTAGAGTCCAACAACTGTCTATCATCCTCACGGTACAGATTTCGACGATCTAAATCTACGAATGACGCTGTCCATGACCTTGCGAGCTGTGTAGTTACAGAGTTAGATGGGAAGAGGAAATGCCCAACTGTATTCTTTGATCTGTCTAAGGCTTTCGTTACAGTCTAGGTTTCACACCTTTGGACTAAATTATACAAAATCGGATTATTCTACAATAATTTGTCATATTGATTGTACAATATGTTTTGTACTTTTAAAAAAACCACCAATAGACCAACAAAACAGACACCAAGTCAAACTAAAAATCAGTTACGGGTACACTAGTCACTCGTTCTTCCATACAAATGTAGTCTGGCGATTACTCCATTTTTTGATGGTGTACGTACAAAATAAAAATGATTTCAATTTGTCTCATCATTATCTAGCCCTGAATGGAAACAAAAAAAGTAAAAAAAAGATTATGTTTAAAAGTTATAAGCGTCGAAAATTCCGAATTTCAACACTATTTTTAACACACCTATGGGCGAAAATAAATACAATAAGAAGAGCTAAAATTGCAAAACAGTTACCATACAGGGATAGATTAGTTGTTCAAAAATGCAAATAATTTTATTTTTAACAGATACATTCAATAGATTTTTCGTGACATCCAGACTCCCAAAAGTCTGTTTAAAATTTCGCGCGTCCTTTTTGTTGTAAATCATTTTGCCTTTCGCTACAAATTATTTACACGATCAGTGGGACGGACGGAGGGGGGCGCAGCGCGCACCCACACATACTCACTAGGTTAGCCGCTGCTACGAGTATCTATTTATGGTTGTAATACCTACATATTATCTACATCTGTATTTAGAAAAATTGCTTCCTTTTGTTCGTGTCCACTTGCTGAAGCCGGGATGAATATAGCTGGAAAAATGTACCCATAAGTTTGTTGAAGCACATGTAGTTAAAATTGAAAACAGGTAGGTACTTAATAATGAACTTTCGATACAGGTAGTACATTAGGTACTTAACTACTTTAATTTGCCAACTAACGACAACAACTATAAAAGAAAAATCTTAAAATTATCTATAAATTTAATTAGAATAGGTAATTTTTAGATTTTCGATAATCGTACTTACGTAGAGGAATCTCATATCCTAATATACCTAATGTAATTTTTGTAAGTACATAAGAATTAAGAGCCGTGGTAGCTCAGATGGTTAGCGCTTGCTGTAAATTACACAGTACGCGAGCAAATCGGGTTCGATCCCCACCGGCACCAATGAAATTGTTAATTGCAATTTTAAGTGCTGATTTACAACGTGCTTGGCGGTGAAGGAAAATATCGTGAGGAACCCTGCATGTCAGGGAAATAAGAAAAAAATATATTTCGAAGACATGTGAAGTTCGCCAACACGCATTGGGGCAGCGCGGCGGACAATTACTTGCCCTAAAACCCTCTCACAAATGAGCGGAGGCCTGTGCCCAGCAGTGGGACGTGTATATAGGCTGTAACTTTACTTTACTTTACTTTTACATAAGAATCTAAGAAGGGCAGTCAATGATAAAAAAAATATTTTGTAAGTTGTTTTTTTAAAAAACAATTTAACACAACAAAAACATGGAACTGAGAAGAAGCACCCAATCTGCTGAAATAAACTCAGAGAGGTCAGTACAGGTATTACATTGGTCATGTCATATGAGAACCAGGCAGGTCGCTAATGGTCCTTTGAAGAAAGAACCATACAGATGTGAGTGGAAAACTAAGTACTTTTTAGGATTCCGTACCCGAAGGGTAACTAGCAGGGTTCTGTTACGAAGCCTCCGATGTCCATGTGTCTGTCTGTCAGCGGGCTGTATCTCATGATCCGTAATAGGTAGATGGTTATAATTTTCACAGAACGTGTATTTCTGTTGCCGCTATAACAGCAAAAAGGGTTTCCTACAAGAAAAAGACACGTGTATATTTGGCTTTTTTTGATCGATAGTAATATGTATATTTAAATCTTGTAAGATGCTATGGAAACTTGGAAGTCGGATTCGCACTTGGCAAATATTTGTTTATATTTAATCTTACCTTAGACATACTCATATTTTTATATATAATTTACTATACTACTATATAAGCTACTACTAAATAAAATAGTAGTAGCTTTGCTATGGTATTATAGTATATATTTTGGTTTAGATTTAATTTACCTATTACAGAATAATACGAACTATATAAAAATTAAGGAGCGCATCAACCTACCTCAGATATTGGGTTATGAATACAGATAAGTACACATAGGATTTGGTTTCTAATTTGTACATATTTTATAGCCTTCGTTATCAATAGCATAAACAGGCCAAGCCCCCTAGCCTACAAACGTTTCGTAACGAATCTCTTTATACAATCGCGCCTTTTATTTGTTTGGACTGACCACCTGACTCGTTCAGTGATGTCATTCCCATACAGTGATTAGTTTTCAACTAGCATTATCTACTATCATAAAATAATTCAAAATTTTATTTATATTTCGCTAATTGTGTCTGTACTGTGAATATGATTTACAATCGATCTCTAAATTGTAGTTTTCTTCTAATTACTTACCTTGTCTAGACGTGTTCTTTGGACTTCTGTAAGGAAGTCTATGCTGTTAGTCCTATTCCGTTTAGGTACGTTACTATTTTAATAGACGTTTGTGCTTGTCTCTGCAGTGACACAATTCCTATTGTTGATAACTTTCTAAGTACTAAGAGAATATTGCAAACCGCTATTTAACACAAACATTAAAAAAACAATTTACAAACTAACATTTTTATTTATTTAATTAACCTACATAAAAGCCTCACTCACATCAGTCGCGCTGTCGAAAAAGCAGTTATCCTGACACTGGCTGGCATATACTTCGGGGAGTTGCCTGTGGGCTATTATAGCTAACTAGCTATGGTAAGTAAATACCTATTTAGAATACATAGTACCTACAGTAATGTTTGCATAACCTACAATAAAATACAAAAACATAAAGAAAAAACATAATTATTTTACACTTTATTCTGTTTTAGAAGTCGGTTATATTTTTTTAAATTTTTTTTAATGTTACTATTTTTAGTTGAGAGTTATGTCCATTTAGTGGGTACAGGCATGATATTATACTGTGTGAATATACTGTAAAGAATGCATAGATACGCGATAGCAGCACTCGCGGTTGATTTGCTATCATTTATTGAAGAGTTCCCTCGATTTCTACAAGATCCCATCATCATATTTTGATCTGACCATCATCGATTACCATGGGATCATCTGGAAAAAATATCCTTTCAAATAAAAAAATAATTTTCCAAATCGGTTCAGGCATCTTCGAGAAATCGGGGAACAGAACATACATAAACAAAAACCAACGAATTGAGAACCACCTCCTTTTTTAGAAGTCGGTTAAAAGAAGTTAAAAACAAATCAATGAAATTATTATATAATAACGACACCTACTTAAGTTCACATAAGAACTTTCATAATAACAACTACATAAATTGGGTTCATAAAAATTACGTTTTACACAGCAGATCCTTTAGAAGTTATAATAACACCAATTTGTTTTATCTCTCCTTTCTCTTTTTTAAAATACGTTACCCCCACAGTAGGATTTTCTCCAGTATCGTGGAGGCAGTTTACAAACGTAAATTACACAAGGACAAATATCCAGACCCGGAACAACTATTTGTAGGCCATACAAATATTTGTTCCGTGCGGGATTCGAACCCGCGGCCCCCAGCGCAGCCTCATTGCTAAGCCACTGCGCCAAGAAGCTCTCAATTGCCGTTTGAATTTATGTTATTAGGAAAAAATAAAAATATAAATTTCTTCGCAACCTTCCGCTAAACAAATACGAGTACAATGATGTGTCTTACCTAGATTGAAGAGAGATTTTATAATGGATTTCCGCAAAGTAACGCCTGATTCTATCAATTATTTTATGTTATTATTCAAAAATGAATCGCATAGGTAGGTACGCGATGACGTCGTCGCGCATTGCGTCACTCGAGTGCGTATGTGTGTGCGCACTAGCTTCTTACTGCTCATCACAGCGTCTATCCCTTTCGCACGTGATGTCGGCTGAGATAGCATGTATTTTAACCCCGCCCACCATTTAGTTCGAGCTATCGACTAGGGCCACCTTAATGGATTTTGGCAATAAATTCTCAGTAACAACCTCAATCTTATAGGAACATGACAGAGGAAATCGAAAGTGCACCAGTGTTTGCGCCACTGTGGCCGAAGGTCGGTTTGGAGGACATCAGTAAAACGGAATGTTACAGAGTTACATTATATATGCACATTATCTAATAATATTTATTGAATAGAAATGCTTATGTTATATTTAAATGTTGCAGCCTAGAGCGGAGGCCAGTCGTGGCGGGCAGACGTCCCCTCGCGGCGACGGCGCAGTCGGCCGAGGCGGCCAAGTACTAGCGCGACCAAGTTGCCAAGGCTCGGGTGTTGCGTGCGGAGTTACAGGCGCTGCAGTCGTGGACATGACACTGACGGATCGAGGTAACTAACTATATGCGATTTAAATAATTCCGTAGAAAAATAGAGCTGTGGTAGCTAAGGGTCTTAGCGTTCGCTGTAAATTTCACAGTACGCGAGCAACCTGGGCTTGATGCCCGTCAGCACCAATGAAATTACCACATGCTCGGCGGTGAAAAAAACTTCGTCAGGAAATCTGCATGTCTAAAGTAAAAAGTAAAAGTAAAGTTACAGCCTATATACGTCCCACTTCTGGGCACAGGCCTCCTCTCATTCCTGAGTGGGTTTTAGGACAAGGAATAGTCCGCCACGCTGCCCCAATGCGTGTTGGCGAACTTCACATGTCTTCGAAATATTTTTTATCTTATTCCTTAGACATGCAGGTTTCCTCACGATGTTTTCCTTTACCGCCGAGCACGTGGTAAATCAGCACTTAAAATTGCTATTAACAATTTTATTGGTGCCGGCGGGGATCGAACCCGCTTTGCTCGCGTATTGTGAAATTTATAGCGAGTGCTAACCATCTGAGCTACCACGGCTCTACTTTGCTATTTGCATGTCTAAGAAATAAAAAATTAAACGCTCATATCAATACGCGGCATTCCCTGCAAACTTTTTGAAAGCTACCTCACGAATGAATACTTACTTTTCATACCATTAAAAAAAACTCTCATTTTTAGTACAACCAACTCGCTAGTTCCCACGATCTACGCAAGTTGCGTATACAATATATGTATATTAAAAAAATATTCAATCTTATCTTTTCTCGCATCCTTCCACATATATATCCCCACCCACACACGCACTTACTCACCTAATACGCACGTACGCACACGCTCGCATACATGCACACCTACACTTACAAACGCTAAAATAATAAAAATTTATATAGTGGCTGGATTTCTGAAATTTTTACTCGTATAAAATACCATCATCATATTGGTACTTAGTTCCACCTTTTATTTAATCAAGAGGGTATTGTTTTCGTACTATTATTCTATTCCTGTTTTTAAATTAAAGTTGTTTTCCTCCTCATTTATATACATCTGGTGGCTTTTCTGTGTTTTTGCATTGGATTCCTGGTAACGTGTAACATTTTGGTAACGGGATCGGAAACCTACTTTAATCCAAGCACAATGTTAAGTATATTGTATGTTAATATATACAAGGTGATTTTGCTATTATTATTTTTACTGGTAACAAAAATACACTGCAATTATGAGTGTATTGTAAATTGGTATTTGGCTCAATACCATTTGCCACCGCGTCCTTTATTATTATTGGCCATAGCAGTTTTGGCAAAGCTACGTCCGCCTGTTTCTAATATATGACTTTCACCGCAGTGTTGGTTTTTAAATTTAAGTTATTATAAAACTGAAATAAATATAACTATAGCAGCAGAATTCGCTTTAAAAGAAGAGAAATAAGTTTTTCTGTCAGCAATTATTGGCGATATTAATTGCGTAACATAACTGTTAATACACACACACACACACACACACACACACGCACGCACGCACGCACGCACGCACGCACGCACGCACGCACGCACGCACGCACGCACGCACGCACGCACGCACGCACGCACGCACGCACGCACGCACGCACGCACGCACGCACGCACGCACGCACGCACGCACGCACGCACGCACGCACGCACGCACACACACACACACACACACACACACACACACACACACACACACACACACACACACATACACAAACACTTACGCCTGTCACCCAGAGGGGTAAGCAGAGACTACGGACTTCCATTTGGCACTTGATTACTAATAACGATCAATATTTTCGTTAGTACTGCCATAAATCATAATATACAAAATTCGAACATTAAGGATAATTCTGTAACGAAACCTATATGCAAATCACGATCTGATGTAAAATATAACAAACCAGGAAAAAAAATACAGCTCACAATATTATTTCAAAACATACAGAGCATCTTCAATAAACAAGACATACTAGAAGCATTTTTGATAGAGTTCCCACAGTTTCAAGTAATATGTATCACAGAATCTTGGCTAACGCTTGAAAAACTACAGATAATACAATTTTCAAATTATAGGATAGCTGCTTCATTCTGTAGAAAATCCCGCGTTGGCGGCGGAGTTTGTATCTTGTTGAGAGATGTTCTAAAATATGAAGAAAGAGAATAAATAGCCAAAATGCAATAGAATATATAATATAAGTGTGTGCAGTGGAGCTACCAGAAGAAAATATTTTAATTATAACTGTGTATTGGAATGGAAGAGAGGAAGACGCATTCTATAATCGGTTACAATATATCTTAAATTATATAAATAATTTTTTTTCTAAATACAGTATAATTATAGTAGGTGACTTCAATATTGACATATTAAAAGATAATACAAAGACTAGACAATTTTTAAATCTAAAGCTAGAATTTCAATTTAATCGACATATAACAAAGCCTACTCGTATAACTAAAAAGACATCAACATGCTTAGACTTAATATTTACAAATTTCTGCAACCTAAAACTAAAAACTAGTGTAGAAGAATTTGGACTTTCCGACCACATGAGCACAATTATAGATATAGAAATAAATAAGCAAAACGTACAAAATATATGGTATACAAAAAAAGAAAATTTAATTTCAATAATATGCAAAACTTTAAATCCAAATTAGAGTCATGCAATTGGGCGGAAATTTTGGATCCTAATAAAAATATTAACTATAACTACAAAAGTTTAACGATAAACTAATATATATACTGAATGAATGTATACCCAAAGAGAATATAAAAAAATTATAATTAAACCAAGATATAAAAAAAACGTTGGTTAACCATAGGGTTGAAAAAATCGTGTAAACACAAAAAATGCTAAAGGTATTGGCATTAAAATCGAATATTGAAATACTTATCCAACATTATAAAAAATATGGAAAATTACTAAAAAAAGCTGTCATTACATGAAAGAAAATAGAATACAGTAATAAAATTATAAGATCAAATAATAAAATCAAAACAATGTGGCATATAATAAAGGAAAGAACAAATAAAAATATTATAAAAGAAAAAGATAACCTTAAACTAAAAATAAACAGTACTTTAACTTCAGACCCGATTTTAATAGTAAATACTTTTAATAGGTTCTATGCTTCGTTAGGCAAAAATTGTAACCCGCCAGCACGTGGTCGAACTGCACAAAAAGCGTCAAATAACTCTATGTATCTCAGCCCAGTAACCCCAAGGGAAGTATATAAAATAATACAAAATTTAAAAAATAGAATGAGCTTCGGGATAGACGAATTACCACCAAACTTAATAAAACATTGCGCAGATGCATTAGCTCTACCACTTTGTGAACTAATCAACCAATCTCTGACAGAAGGCATTTTTCCAAACATGTCAAAAAAGGCATTAATAATACCCATCCATAAGAAAAATTCAAAAAACGATATTGATAATTATCGTCCCATAACTTTACTCCCTACAATCTCAAAAGTTTTTGAAAAAGCAATGTTCGAACGTGTGTATAATTTCTGCGAAAAATATAAAATCTTTAGCGAATTTCAGAACGGTTTCCGTAAAAATCGATCTACCATACTAGCAGTATATAAATATACTCAAGATATTCTAAAGATGTTAAACAATAAAGAATTTGCAATAGGAATACAACTTAGATATGACCAAAGCATACGATAAGGTACAATATAATATATTACTTAATAAATTAAATAGTATAGGTGTTCGTGGGATTAGTTTAGAATGGTTCAAATCATACTTACAAGATAGAGAACAATATGTAGAAATAGAATACTTTAATAATAATAAAATAGTAAAAGTGAGATAAAATAAAATAATTGTAAATGCTTCAATAACCCAAGGTAGTGTATTGGGATGTTTATTATTTTTAATATATATTAATAATCTCAGTGAAACTATGGTTAACCCATGTGTTATGTTTGCGGACGATATTTCTATCTTAGCACCTTGTCGTGACGTAAATAACGTAAATGATATATTGTATAAAATATTTGAAAATACCGACCAATGGATGAAAGAGCATAACCTGGAAATAAACTACAAAAAAACAAAAATTTTGCCTTTTTTACCCCTATCAAAAAACGCCGATAAAAATTAATTTTTCTTACAAAAATACAAAAATCGAGACAGTAAATGAGCACACTCTACTCGGCATAGTTTTGGATAGTCACATCAACTGGAAATCTCACGTTCAGAAAATTCGTAATTGTCTAGTTTTGTATATGCCTTAAGTGAAATAAAAAAGACAACTGACCTCCAGACCGCGTTAATTACTTACAATGCCTATGCACAGGCGTGGCTATGGTACGGTATTATCCTGTGGGGTAACAGTACAGATGCAACCACCATCTTCATCTTACAGAAAAAACTAATTCGCATTATGTGTAACATAGAAAGAACTGAAAGTTGTCGTCCTCATTTTAAAAAACTTAAACTTCTTACCTTAATTTGTATTTATATATTGGAATTATGCAAATTTGTGCGCAAATACCCTAATTTCTACGTAAAAAGAGAAACTAAAATTACGGCTTATAGTTTAAGACACGGAAATAGATTATTGCTACCAACTTCTAAAATGAAGCTCTTTTTCTCAGGCCCTTACATAATGTCAAAAACTGTCTATAATAAACTACCAAACTCATTAAAAAACGATCATATTTTTATAAGACAATTAAAAGTGTTTCTAATCAATAAATGTTATTATACTTTATATGAATACCTGAATGACAAATGTAATAATGATAATGAAAACTATAAATAAATGAATGAATAACACGAATAATGATAGTATAATAATAAGGAATAATATAAATATAATGAATAATATAATAATTATAATGAATAATAAATAAAACATTTTGCGTCCTCCTCTGTTCTAATTTGCTATACCCGACAGGGTCCATATTGTGAAAATTGAATATTATTAATTTCTACATTATGGAATGCAAATAAATATATTGTATTGTATTGTATTGTAATGTGGAGAAGTAGGGATCACAACCGTTTCCATTTGCAGATCTGACACTGGTGTGTCCTGAAACTCTAAGATTTCTTGATTGACCCTAGCATACCACCTATATCCTCTACACCATCACCATTTGTCAAAATACCACCACCATCACAAATCACTACAAAGTGGTCAGGTTCCTTATCTCCCCCATAAGGAACAACTAATCCACTGGCTGTATTCCCCAATAAACTGGTAACACGATCCAGTATTTCGTCTGGGGGTATATACTCACCAACACCACCGCCAGTTTGCAAATCAAAAAAATGAATTTAATAAAGAATGTAAATAAAATTGATAATCATTTATTTATACTCAGATTAAAAGTAAATAAACAATGAAACTCACTTTTATGGTGTTCATTCTTATTGGGAAGGCATTCTTCTTTAAATTCTATTTCAGCCGAAGCTGTTGTGGTGTCCAACGACAATTTGTTGCCGTAGCACTAAACTGCTCGGCTATTCGTACCCACTCCTTGTCTTTCATTTTATTGCTGCTGGCGTTTGTGGCTTTAGACATTATAATTTTGCTCATTTCAATGAGTTCGAGTAAAGCTTTGTTTTCATCTTTAGAAAGTGGCTTGCTCTTTATCTGAAATAAAAAAAGCGATATATGTTGTTAAACGGGCTGGAAAATATACGTATTTCCACCAAGCATCAAATGATACAATATCTAATGTATTACAATATAACTTACTATTTGTGTCTCCATTATTTTGTTATTCACAAAGTATTTGCTGTAAATATTTCTGTTCCAAAGTTTAGTTTAATTCGAAAAAATGTTTATAACATATTATACAAGAATATAAGAAGAATACGAATACAAATGATCGAACCGAAGCAGTGTAACTTGATAATTTTTTTGACCGACGCGATGAGCGACGACGATGCGGCCGCTACTGACCGGCAACGTTCCGTTACGTGATTGTTTTCTAACTATAGTTACATTGATTTAAATAAAAATATAATCATTTTAAAATTTTAGGGAGAAAAAGGGAGTTAATGTAATAACTTGTAATTAGAGTCAATAGTAATAAATTTAAAATTACATTTTATGTTATTATATTAATACAACAGTTTGAATGAAGCAATAGTCGCTATGCATAAAACGAAACAGTCGAGAGGAAACGGATCGATCCAAACATGTTTGGATCGACTGCGATCGCCGCAAAAAAAGATTGGGCTTGTTAAGTTATGTTATTGGGATGTGGATTTGGATCGATCTTTGTATAGGTTACAATCTCGGATTGTCTTTAATCTTAAAACAGAGATACGTTATTAAGTTCGGGCTTATATGAAACAGTATTTTATACAAATTACTATTCGTTTATCAAAACTATATGCAAGATAAAATCTGTTTGCATGAATATTTAAAAATATAGCTAAAAGAAAAGAAAAGATTGGATTGAAAAGGCAGAAATGGGTACAGCTGAATTTAGAATATAGCACAATTTAATACGGGTATATTAGCTCAGTAACTTCTACTACAAACGAAAGTAGTGTATTATTTTACAATTTTTGATGCAATACGCAAAATATTATTCTTACATAATATGACACTACAAAATAGCAGAAAGAGGCAGTAATGAAAATAGTACTCGTATGTTGATTGTTGATCTTTTTTAAAACCTAAAATTAACACAGGTATTAACAAAATTTCACTTTTATTCTATGGCCAGAAAAAAGTACATTATTACTATGTGTAGAAATGTCTATGCTGTTAAATTATTTAGGATTTCCATTGTGCACAAGTTTTTTGAAACTGGGCACAAGTGACGATTGATTCTTGTCTGTACAGAAATGAGCATGAGAAAAAAGTTAACTACCTAAACAAAGTTACAACATTATTTCAAAATAAGATGGTGAAAAATACAAATTGATTTGTGCAATCTGATGTATTTATCTGGTGAGTATCTTAAGAGGTTAAAAAGGGAACTAAAAAAAGCTCTCCTGTTTAGTTCAGCAACATCCAGGCAGCAGCATTTTTCTGATAACAACTCAAAAGAAAAAAAAACATTCCTTCCTTGCATGAAAATTATGGCAAATATATCTATGTTTAGACTACTGAAAGGCTGTGATAAATGATGAACGATGTTACGAGAATAACTATCAAAACTATGATCTAAAAAAAACTAATTAATCTAGATAATTAGCTATTGCGTCTGATCTTTGTAGGTCAGTGTTTCATGTTTACAAGAAAATACACTCTTTGAGGTATAATTTTGAAGATTCAAGATGAAAATTAAATAAATAGCTCGACTCTCTATGAATAAAAGACGAACAAGACTAAAGAAGCGTACCCATACGTATGGTGAACATTTTATTGCCACAAGCATACTACCAGCCCATTCGAATAAGCAAAGCGTTCCGTAGAGAACTTTTTCTAGGCCACTTTTAACATCCTCTTCAATCCCTGTTTTTGCGATAGTGAAAAGGTTTAGAACAACTAATAATAATGCGGCTAGAGAATTCAACTTTATTACTTTTACTCTTTTAACAATAATGATTCCAATAGATTTCAAACGTAACTATTATTAACTTAACTTACTCATTTTTTGATCTCATTACAATTTGTGAGTTTTGTTAAAAGTTTAATATTTTTACGCCTGCTGTGGCTACTGTGTGATTTTAATAATATAAAATTAACTAATATGATTATACTCATATTTTGTTTTATTTTTTCATAAACCTTGAGATTATACTTTAATATATCTCTAAATTTGCTAGTATTATACAATTACATGAAAAATATAATATTGATTTTACTGCATTAACATATTTTTGTGTATTTGCCTTTACTAAACTATTTTAAGTACAGCTATAACTTTGTTATATTACATTTAATTTTGCCTCTTAAATTAAAAAATGGTCCAATAAGTCACTACTATAATGTTATTTAACCTTACTTGTGAAAAATTTTCCAGAATAATCCCGTGGGTTAATAATACTGTAATATATTGTTAGCGCATTTTCATAAGTTATTAAGCTCAACGCTAACATCAAAATCAGATTTTGTAAAAAAAAAAACTATTTTCACTTCCATGTCACTTGTGACTTAATATTCTAACGCGTCCCTTAGTTATACCATAAAAACAGTTAATCTTTTTTCCTGCAAAATTTAACTTTTACGATTACCGACATTATGCTAGAGGGCGTCGATATATTCACAGTTACAAAACAATACAAAGGCAAAATGTTCAATGGGATTAAAATAGTTAATTTAGAAATATAGTTATTTACAATAAATATAGTGATTTATAACTTATAAAATTCCAACAATGAAAAGTCCACCGTTTCAGCATTTTATAGCAGTAATTTTGCTTCAGAGCTGTTAGTCTGCCAACGCCACACCTATGATAAATATATGATGATACGAAATAATTATTATAATATTACGTTATATTTATAGTGATGATTACACTCCACCAAGAGTACATCCTCTGTTTCTTGGTTCTTCGAACTATAGGGCCACTTCATTGAGCTGTCTATTATCATTATTTCAAATTCACAAAACAGAGCAACGCCCTCTCCATGGCTCTACGACTTACCTTAAGTTTCCTCATGCGAGCAGTGAAAGACTACATCGCAGGTCCACATGGCATCACTGGCAACGTGCACTAATGTTTACTCTGGTTGAAAACCAGAAATTTTGAGGAAAACATACACAAGATTCCGCAGGGATTCTATTGGAATATATAATAAAATCGGTTATCACTTACTCTACATTTACAGTCTCCTAGGCTGACTTTGAAATAATAAATATTCACCATTGTTGTCTTTTTAGTCCCAGGATACTCGTATGACATCACTCTGTCTTACATCTGTCTGCGGTTGGATAGATTTCGTTCTCGGATTCTGTAATAGGATAACAATCACAGCTTTATTGTTCAAATATTTCATCAGTATATCTATATTCAACGAAGCACCGCTAAAACTAAAATGTCAAGCAGTACCCAAACTTCGGTAGAATCAAAGGCTTTACTTACCCACACACTTATACACTTTATCCATACATTCCAAATCAGGTTTTCCTCTTGTATTGTGAAAGCAGTTTGCAAAAATAAATTGCACTTGGTATACTCATTCTGTGCGGATTTCGAACCTGCGGTCCTCGTCCGGCGCTGCACCTCTTCTTCTACTCTTGCAATTAGTGAATCTTGAAAGCTGTACTTAAACACGTTTTAGAAAAGAAATCTCTTTGTAATTCTTCAGTAAAGCATTTTCGATTTTCTTGTAGAAGAAGGTGATCTTCTTTTGAAGGAGAACTTTTGTTTTATGACTCCAGAGTAGCACAACCTGGGAGGACGGAATGAAATTCTTCTGAAGGACTTTTAGTACTCGTCTTACTACTTTCAGAAACTCAGCTGTAGTTTTACGTTCACATACGGCCTTACCATTTTGTTGTAGGAGAATCATCCTTACCTCGTTAAAACTGACTGAAACGTCAGGGATGTCATTGGAATAGTGTCAGATAAAATATTCTCTTAGGTCGTTATTTACACTTGAAACTGGATCCAACATTGATGATTACGATACGGCCCGTAATTGACACGGCTACAGTCAGTCTTGAACTAAGAGAGGTGGCTCTTTTCAGCAGACATATCTCTGGCGAAGAGTTTGGAGCCTTGGTTTCACTTAATCGCTTTTTCTATAGGACCTGTATTAACTTGTGTAAGTCTTGCTGCATACATTTGGAGATCTGTCTGAAACACAGCTACAGGTAACTGACTGTTAGTTGTTATATATATATATATATATATATATATATATATATATATATATATATATATATATATATATATATATATATATATATATATATATTTAAAATGGTTGCTCTATTTCTCGTTTAATAGCTATGAGACTAAGAGTGTGATCGGAATGTTTTTGGGATGTTCTGAGGCGTTTTTACAAAACTTTGTTCCGATGGACAGTTTCCTAGAGTTTATAATTTGTGTAGTCGACTGTAATGCAACATTCTGGGAATTAAAAATGACTTTGAAAGAGTTAAGTTGTATTGATTTGAGAGAAACTGTTTATAGACTTTAATTTATTGTAGATCTATTTAAATAAATATTTAAAAAAAGTCAAATGTCAAAATACTAATATCTTTTAGATTTTAAAACGAGCTATTGGCAAATAACGTTTAAACATAAAAGTTTAAAATACAAACGTATGAGTAAGAAAATTAACATGTCAGTTAATTAATGTAAACAACGCTGGTTTAGTACTAATGGAAGTAAGGTATCACTCTATTTAATTGCACATACATGTGCTGAGGTTGCAACGTTAATTGAAACTAATAACATTGCTCGTGGCTCATTTACGTTACAAAGAGGACTTAATTGTATTGTGAAATAAATTGTTCAAAGGTTGCTGCGTATTAATTCCTATTGCATTTGTTAAGTAATTATTACTGTTAATCTTTATGATGTTAACTTTTTAATCTGTTAAAAACAATAAATATTTTTACAGTTTAAACATTTTTACAATTTTGGTGACATCAACTAATTACACACACTAAAAAAGCGTGTTTTTACTTTGTAAACAACTATAGCAAAATTCTCTAAATAAGACAATATACAACAGCCCTATTTTCAGCAGTGGACGTTTATAGGCTGTTATAAACGAATGAACTACAAATTAACGATTTTCTGATTATTCGTTTACTTGTGCTGTGAGACGTTGTTTCTTGCCAAATTTATGATTCTTGGTCAACGAGAAGTACGGGTATAAAGGTTACAGGTATGAATCGATTACAAATATACATAGGCATTAATACGTTTGAATCTTGTATTTATTAGACTTCCTTAGACTTTAATATTCGATATAAGTATGAAACCTTTAACTATTGTTCAGAAAAAAGATCTTGACAGAAAAATTTATGGATGGGTGAACGTGATCCTATAAAGGTTCAATTTTTTTAATAGTAAATTATTGTTACAAACTAATATAGTTGTATCAATATTTCAAATATAAATATAATATATTAATTAATTTATTAATTTGATGTAATATAAATAAGGTTAGAAAATAATAATATTAATATAATAATATTTAATATACTAATAATAAGAGCCGTTGTAGCTCAGCGGCTAGCGTTCGCTGTAAATCGCAGTACGAGAACCCGGGTTCAATTTTCAGAGCCGATTTACCACGTGAATGGTGGTGAAGGAAAACATTATGAGAAAACCTGCATGTCTGACAAATAAGATAAAAACATTTTTCGAAAAAATGTAAAGTCCGATAAAATATATTGGGGCAGCGCAATGGACCTTCCCTTTCCCTAAAACCCTCTCAGAAATCAGATGAGGCCTGTACCCAGGAGCGGGGTGTATATAAGCTGCAACTTTAACTTTTTATTTTAATATTCCAAGACCGTTTTACAAACTTATTTTTGCAGCACATTAAACACAAATTTCAGCGCCATTAATTATGTTCTCGGATTAAAAACAACATATTTTGTAAACGCAAACTCTCAGGTAAGTAGGTACTCAAAATATTAAACTATACCATTATGGAAAAATTATTAAGCAAACATGGTAACAGATATCGGGAACATGGTTTGGGCGTGAATATGAAGCTATAAATTATACCTTTGCCTATTCATATTTTTAACTAATTCCTAGTTATCAGCCAAATAATTTAAAATTGAAATTTATAACACAGTTACAGAAATAGAAATATAAAAAAGCTGGAACATACCTATTTTTAAAATATCTTTTTAATATTTCTTAAAATCGCAAACGTATGATTACGAAACCATTACATTTCCAAGTATTATGATAATTTAGTGTATTTTCACAAAAAATATCCTTCGTTGGACGTTTTATTTTGGGGTTTTGAGGTTTATTACAGTAAAATAAAAAGCAAATGTAATAAATATTAACAATACACAACAACATAACAATACTCTATTGCATACAAAATAATACAAAGCACAACAATTTAAACTGACAAATTCATGTATAATAAGGTGGCCTTATCGTTAATTAGCGATCTCTTCCAGATAAGCCTTGGTGAAGAAGATCTTTTTCGCATAAAAATATAGAAGTGAAGAGAGTGAGTAAAAATTATTTTGCTTATATCTGTGTAATGAAATAAAATTATGCATATTACCTATTTTGAAGGACACACTCCCGTCCTCGCTCAATTGCGTGCACTGTCCCACTACTCACGGCACCACTACTCCAAAACCTTACGAAAGACACACCACCGTCAATAATACGACACGAGTTTCGTCTCTACACGAGGCATCCTTAGGTGAAGTAGACTACATCATAGAGTAAAGCGATTTCCGAAAAGTAACGCCTGATTCCATTATATTGAATTTAATAAAGCTCAATTATCATGGAGGTATTAACATGATTTTAATGTACCTTCGTCGTTCGTGAAACAAATAATGTTGTTTAGGTGACATTAATACTGTTCCATCAAACCCCGGTTGTAGTATCAAACAGTATTTAATACATTTACGCGTATCACACGTACTGTTTCATTATTAAAAACTGATAGCGATTTTTTCAGGGTTTTTTAAACAAAGAACTTGACCCCTTAATATAGCAGTCATGAATAATGTTTGTTTTTTATTAATCCCTTAGGCAGACAGAAATTTTGACTTCGGGTGTGGTTACGTATGTTTACGTCAAGAAAAATATGCTATTATTTTAATATAAAACAATGCATAATATGTACACGTGTAGATCACGTGTAATCTATCCTTCTTACACTCTTGATGCCATTCTCAGTCTTCAATTTAAGAACTTTACGTCTGATGTAAACAAAATAGTTATATCGATATGAAGCTACAAGTTTTTTTGGCATTTTTTATAGTCACCTCTCCATAAATCATCGTCATCACCGTTACAGCTCTTCACAAGTCCACTGCTGAACATAGGCCTCCCCCAAGGAATGCCACAAAATCACGGTCCTGAGCCACCTGCATACATGGGCTTCATGCATGTTTTACCAGGTCGTCACTCCATCTAGTGGGGGGACACCATACATACATACACTCACCATACACCCACAGGATAATATGCGTTGATGGTTTCTGTTATGCTTACCCGACTAGGCAAAACGTATAAAATATTAATCGCTATTGCTCAATACGTAAATTCTATTTGTTCTATTATTTTTTTTACTTATTAGCCGAAATTTTAGTAGAGAAGAAATAGAGAAGTATGCTATAGAAGAGAAGAAATAGTAATAGAGAAGATGGCTGGGTGCTACCATCTGCTTGGGATCCTATAATAAATAAAATTAAATCCCAACCCAAGCATACAACTGCAAGACTTCAAGATACCATAAGTTCATACTGCATAGATTGGAACAAAAGTTAAATTTTAATCTATGGTAACCGCGGTTAACGTATGACATATGGACGTTGAACATCTCAGTCCCGCCCGTGACCATGAGTGCTATAAAGCGTTCGAAACGTCGGGTATTTAAAAAGTTAAAAATACGCGATAAATTCCGTAAAAACTAGTATTATTTCAATGTGTAGTGTTCGCGTAAATATAAGAAATCATTACGAAATTTTAGTGTTAATATAGTGTTTATATGGGGAGAATTTCAAATTTAAAGGTATTTTTACTCTTGGCACCGTATATTACTTACACCGTATTATAAATCACTGCTGGGTGAGCATCTAATTTCAGTAAGATGCCTCTTAGATGAATAACCGTAGCGGACAATGAGTAATAATTAAAAGTAATAAATCTCCCAGCAGGTAACAAAACGTGAAGAGTTTAATAAACGTAGCATGCCTATGCCACGAGAGCGTGGGAATCAGCGCAAGCGGTGCTGTAAGGGTTTCCGTTTGCTTTTTTAGTAGAGAATATTATAAAATTTCAGAGAAAAACTCTGTAGGTTTATAGTCAATTTATTTTTATTATCAATAGCGTAGCGTGATGGAAGTCTAAACTTTAAAAGTGGTTCCAAGTTTAATTCTCACTTTTTATGCACAATAAATACAGTTTTCTAATATTTGAGTAAAAACTTGCACCTAGGCTCGCTTTCTTCTTCTTCATCAGCCCGTAAAATCTGCCAGACTCGGGACTCTCCAGTCGTAGGAGACTTACACGTCACGTTTGACAGACGAATTGATAATTGCAGTATGTACCAGACGTTAAGCTGGTTGGGGTATTTATGACTTGCGTAAACGAGATGGTTATACGACAATCCATCGGATGCTATAAGATCTTTTTAGGAATATCCCATAGTCGCCTTTTACAATACCTATGGAACGTACGATGATGAATTTTCTGATGTCGCCACCTTACGATAAAGCCTGAACCCGTGTATATTATAAGACCAAGGAAAATGTATGCTTATTACTAATGTATCCACGTGACCCCTTGCACGGACCACACCTGCTGATCGTGTGACCAGGTTTCTCATTCATTAATGTATTACGTAAGTAATTTTAACTTGAATGAGTAGGCTCGACCGAGAAAATACCACGTTCTCGCAGAATACCAGCATAAGACGGAAGCTCAATGCTGCTGTTTTTCGTATGGGAACCGGAGACGCTTTTTACGAGATACGAGTCATTCCATTTTAGTACTCAGGGATGACGACGCATCTGCCTTTTGATTCTTAATTGAGGATAGATGTATACGTCTATGCATCTACACGTACTTACGATTCAAGCAACATCACCCACTTACCATGGGGTGAGCTTTGTGTTCGCTAGTCACACTAATTTTAAATAAAATAAGTTATCGGATATGTGAATGCTAGACGTTTATACAGTCATCTATCTGAAAGTACAACATCTTAAGAACAATTCGTAAATTCGTCCACAATAATGGATGAATCGCTTTTACCAGTATCTTAACGACGATTGCTTATAATACCTACTACCAATATTTATATCATCATCATTATCGTTTCTGTCCACCATAAAGCCACTACTAACCATAGGCCTTCTCCTGGAAATGCCAGAAAATATGGTCGTAATCCACCTGCATCCATCGACTTCCTGCATCTACTATATATCACAACTAAAATAGATCGGCGATAAAGTCCAGTGTCATCATATGAGACGAGTGGCTTATGTTTGTGGTTGAATGCTCATGTAAATATATCCTCACGAAAAACGTTATAGGTTGGAAAACGTTTTAGATAAAAAAAGGTTTGTTACATTGTGTTTTTTTTTTTATAGAAGAGGGGGCAAACGATTATGTGGCTCACCTGATAGTAAATGACTACCGCCGCCCATTAACATCCGCAACACCAGGGGAATTGCAAGTGCGTTGGCCGTCGGCCTTTTAGAAAGGTGTAAGCTCTGTTTAATGTCTGCAACAGCTATATAATTTTTATATTCTATTTCCGGTGGATGATAGTTGCGATCAAAACATGCATACTAATTAATTCAGGCACAATTAGTTCTGATAATGAAATAACCAAATGTTTACGAAGTGGTGAATCATCTAAAACTAAATAATTTCTGTTTTATATTAATTTCATTTTCAACGACTAATTCATTCTTATTTTTGAAATTTTCTTTTCCGCAAAGTAGCCGCATAGCAGTTCTTTTATATTCAATAATTGGAAAAGATTCCAACATTAAATAGAATTTTCGATCAGTCAATAAATTGCACAGAAGCCATTTCCTTTAAGGGGATTAAATCAGGCATTGATTTTTTTTGTTAGAATAACCATACAAATTTCACAGCCTTTTATATTTTTATATTTTAATAACGACATCTATAGAAATGTTTTAACTGCAAAAAATTGTCATAACTTTTTTATATATTACGCATTGAATAGAAATTATTTTATAGATTTTATTACTTTTACCAAATTTGACCAAAATTGTAAAAAATTTAAAAGTCTTATAAAAAAATCTGTTTTAAAAATAAAACACTATTCATTAGGGCTTAATTAATCCCCCCACCTCCCTTCCACCATTGGATACCTAATATATAATTCCGAATATATATATATATATATATAACAATAACTTTTTTACTGTATATTTATTAAAATACATTGTATAAAAATTTATAAAAAAATCTGAAAGTATTTCATTTTACGAAAATACTTATTATATTTCTATGGAAATATACATATCATATTGTCAGTTATGTAAATAGCCGAAACAAAAGAAATCAATGCACGACATGAATATGAATGTAAAAAATAAGCATTTAAGCTACGCACGCGTACATTTACATCAAGTTTATGAGGACAGTCAAGGGAAGTTATAAATTTAATCCCAGCGCAAGCAAGAGACCAGAAAAGTTAACCACCCAAAACTTTGCGTAGCGTTTCTGCCATATGTTTAAAGTAATTTGTTACACCCATGTTTTGGCAAAATGTTACTTTTATAAGTATTTAATAATAATATATATTAACTTGAATATCGTGTTTTAATTTTTTTAATTTAGTTCATGATTAACAATTATATTGAAAACTCTCGTTATAACAAATATTTAAATATATTATTTAATTTATTTTTCCTTATTGACGAACAAAAAATTAAGGACCCACGTGGAATTTATTACGGTTTATATTCATTGGTTTTAATTTTTTGCGCGGAACCCTAATTATTTTTCTAAAATAAAAGTACTCCTTGTAACGTAAGCTATGTGCCAGTGAAAATCCCGTCAAAATCGGTGCAGTTAGCATTCTGAGATTAATCGGAACAAACAGACAGACAGAAACACAGACAGACACAGATAAAAATTGGTTTTTTTTTGTTATAAGTATCGTATATACTTTCGTTTGCATGCAGTTATAAGCTGTTATTTGACATTACCAACAGACACTCCAATTTTATTTATTTGTATACATAACAGTGGATCGCGCCATTTCCATATTTGTATTTGTTGGCGACGCGCCTATAAGAATAATTCAATTTATTAGTTAACCGATTACGAATAGCTTCTAAAAAGCAAATTATCAAGCAACAATATTCCGATAAGAAAATGCTTAGTTGAATCTTAAAGAAATATCGAATTAATGATATGAAGGTCTTGGGTTCGACTCCCAGGCCGGACTAGTTTGTCGTTTTCTTAGTAATATCTCTTAATAAATTCATATAGGGAATTTTTAATATATAAATTATGTTACCGGATTTGTTCCCCGGTTGAAATCATCTTTCCAATAATGTTAATTTAAAGAAATATTAAAAAAAAGTTAGAGACCAGGGTTTGTTCCCCGGTCGAGATGATCGCTTGTGCATAAGTAGAATTAATGGAAATTAATTGCATAAGTATTGTCTTATATGAGTTTGATATGTTTTGTATGAAAACAAATGCCTATTTTCTATGATTGATTTATGAGAACATTCACTTATATTGTTTGATAAGAAACATGATAACTGATAAGAATCTGATTAGAGGTAGTTTTCGGCGTTTGAGAATTGAGTATAATCATTTATTCACCTAGTATTGTTGATATTGGTGTATATTAGACTTTCCATTTTTTCTGATAGTCGATAGCCGTGCAAAAGTTAGTTGTTCAAATAGTGTGAGTTCATAGACGCACGCTAGCCACGTACTTAGGAGGCCAAATATGTAGAAATTTAAATATTTGCAATTTCAGCAATTTATGTAAAAATGACTTGTGAAACATTTCAGATTGATTGTACGTGTAAAAGAGGTGAATTCTGTGTTATTTTTATGTGAAAATTCCTGTGAATAAGTGAAATAATGATAGTTTTGTATAAGAAATTTAAAAGTGTTTTAATAGTGAAATGTATAGAGAAAATGTAAATTAAACTATTGTATTAGTTAACATATGTATAATTTCAAGTGGAAAACATTGTTTTAACTTTCTATGTTAAATATTTAAGAAATTTCAACTTCGAACATGTGAGTAAAATAAGGATATTTTGTTAAATAAATAAAAGGTTTTTTGTGATATAAAAATGTAATGTATATCGTAGTGTAGATATTTTTTTGTGCTATCTTTATAGGTAAATTGTATTAATGTATGACTTATACAAATAAAGTTATTGAGTAAACCGTGAGAGAGTGATAGTACAAATTGATGTAATTGAGTTGCGCAAGCGCACAAATGGCGCGGCTCACTTTCGCGTATAGTTCTGGGGTAGCTCAGTAAATGAGTTTTCTTGCAATTCGATCAAGGATCTCCTGGGTGTGCGTTGTTTGCAGTATACAGTGGCTGCAAATAACCGCCGGTACGACATACTCCGCCGAACGTTGAGTCCCGTGATTCCGTGAGGCGTCGAGGTCACCGGCCCCTAGGTGATTCTTGGGCACTTTATGCGCTCCGAGCATCCTGTGCCTAGTCGCGTCGTAAAGTGCCACCGTCGCACTTCCCCCAACCCTTTTGCTGTCAAAAGGGGTAGGCAGTGCCCAGTTAGTGAATACGCCAACTACGAATTACACTCCGCCTTCCGCGTCGCGCTTCGTGCCGAATCGGTTGGCAATTATTAGACAGGGCCAAATAGAATACCTGACTGACTTTAGGTAGGTTTCAACATGTCCGATAAGGACAAAGGGGAGCCTCCACCTAAACCCAAACCCAGAAGACCACCCGACCGTCCTGGTGTATTAGACCGTCCTATCGCGTACCGCGACATGTTCGATCCTGAAAGGACTAGAGTAGTGTCCTCCTACTCTCAGATCCCAACAAGGAAGCCCTCCTCCCCGGGTAAGGAGCCCGCACCGAGGACCGCGCTCTCGCCCATCGTACCTGGAGGTACGACTGGGCGGGAACCGTTCCCCCAACCCCAGCGGGCAAAGAAGACCCAGAGAAGGCATACGCCTCCAGAAACAGCAGCATCCCTCCAGGAGAAGAGGCGATGCTATAGTACCACCAACTCCTCGGATTATTCTTCATCCGAGGGAGAATCGGATCACCAACCGAAAGAGCCGATTAGAAGATCACCTCCTAAATCGCCATCGCCGACTAAAACCACCCCCCCCCCAGAACACCGGAACACACCAGCATGGATGCTGCTGATCTGGAGCAGGGAGGAGAAGGGTCATACGGATGGAGTGCAACCACGTATGCAACCCTGGCACCTAGCACATCAGCCGGACATTCACCATCCGCGCCTACCACCAACCCTTCAGGCCGGCCATCGGACGATGGTCAGAGGCCTTCCACCAGCTATGCCCAACTGGTAGCTGCCCCGGCAGTACCAAGGACAAAGATTGCCGAAACACCCAAACCGCCGGAAGAATCGGCGAAAAGGTACCCACCAATAGTGGCAGAGTGCTTGCCGGATTGGACGAAGCATTTCGAGGCACTAAACAGGAAACTGGGCCACCCACCGAATGCTCGTCCATTCGGCAAGGGAGTAAGATTCACCCCACAGAGTCCGGAAGAATTCCGGACGGTACAAAAGTACCTTATAGAGATGACGGAAAAAGTACCAGCTATGTCCTGGTACTGCTACACCCCCGAGGAGGACAAGCCCACGAAAGTGGGCATTCGGGGACTACCAGTGGGCACGGACCCAACCGCGATAGAGGGGGCTATCAGGGCAAAGGGGTTCCCGATTAGGTACGTAAAAGGGATCCCCCCCCGTAGAGGCAGACCTGGGTGCCTCTACTTCGCGCAGCTGGACCACCTGAGCCTGGAGCGCCTTAACGAACTTTACCAAGTCGACGAGCTCCTCTTCATGAGAGGAGTCGTCATAGAGGCCTGGCAAGGAAGAGCGGGCCCTTCACAGTGCCACCGCTGCCAGGCCTTTGGCCACGCCTCTACAAATTGCTTCAGGCCAGTGAAGTGTGTTCGCTGTGCCGGAGACCACATAGCTAGCAACTGCCCAAGGGGTAGAGATGAGGAACCGCGATGCGCTAATTGCGCCAAGAACCACACCGCTAACGATCGCCGCTGCCCAGTCCTGAGGAGGATTGCAAGGAAGCAGGGGATCACTCTACCGGGACTACTCCCAGAGGAGCCCAAGAGGGTCCCCCAAAGTCGTCCCAGGGCCGTGGTTCAGGAAGACGGGTGGACCACCATTAGAGGAAACGGAAGGCAACCTGCCCCCCCCTCCACCCGTCACGGCACCCACAGGAACGGTGGTGCCCACTACGAGTACAACTAAGGCAACCACCGGGGCGACTCTTCAGCCCCCCCGCTAATGACGCCATAGAGCGCCAAACCTCGCAGAGGAGTAAGCGGGGGAGGAAGAAGAAGAAGAAGGTGCAGCCTCCTCCTCAGGCAGCAACCTCTACCCCAACCCCAACGGTAACGATAGCCCAGGCGCAGGTTACCATGGAAGGAAAGAAAGCCAGAATGGGTAGAGTGCCAGAAAGGGCTCTATCAGAAAATAGAGCCCGCTCTACACATAGAGCGCGCTCTACCCATGAGCAAAGAGCAGCATCGCCATCATCCGCAACTAGAACACCTCTAGCCGGCTTCGAGACTGCTGACGCCATCCAACGTTTGGTTGGCATAGCAATCGAGGTCGGCAGTCAAGTCCTGGCTGATATTAGAGCCGGGACAGATCCGATTACAGCGGTTATGAAGGCGCTGGCTAATCTACTGGCTCGGCATTACAGTGGAGGAGCCTAACCTGCGCCTCCTCTACTGGAACCCTGGTGGAATCCAGCAGAAGTTACAAGAACTCCGCACCGTCGCCCAACAACAAGACGTACATGTCATCTTGCTGGGAGAGACGAAGTTAAATCCGAGTACACGCATAAGGCTGCCCAATTACCATCTGTATAGGAGGGACGAGGTCACTTCTCAAGGGGCCGCTTACAGAGGGACAGCGGTCCTAGTGAGAAGGGACATCGTCCATCAAGAACTAGACCTACCGGAATACCAGACTATGCGCTCTATCGGCATAAAAATGGAGGCGGCGGGCGAGGAACTTAGGATCTTTGCAGCATACCGCCCGCCAGGGACTCCATTTTGCTCCTCAGACGTCCGGACGGTAATGGAAGGCGAAACACCGACCATCATCGCCGGGGACCTAAACGCCAAACACCCGGCGTGGGGATCTAGACTGATCAACCCGCCGGGTCATGCGCTATTCGAAGACGCCGAAAGATACGGCTATGACGTTTTAGGTCCTGAAGAACCGACACATATTCCTACGGATCCACGAAGTCGTCCGGATGTACTGGACATCGTGCTCGCTAGGAACATCAACTACCCGATAGTGGTAGAGGTGCTGTACGACCTGGAATCACAGCACCTCCCGATCTTAATTACCCTTGGCCTAAAGGCGGTGACTACGCCGCCCAGAACAGTGAAGACACGTGTCGACTGGAGGCTCTACCATAAACACCTGCAGGAGAGACCTCCAGCACACCACCCCTTAAACACAGCGGACGACGTAGAGGCCGCAGCCACAAACATGACAAAGGCAATACAGGAGGCCCTCAACGCTGCCTCTACGATCGTCCCGATGTCCTCCAGAAGGGATGATCTGCCGCATAACATCTGCGTGCAGATCAAGAGAAAAAGGGCCTTAAGGAGACTCTGGGCGCGTACTCGCTGCCCGAGAATCAAAACGAGACTGAACACCTTGTCGGAGGAACTGTCGGTTGCAGTCCAGGCACACAGAGGAGATGCCTGGGAGCGGCGCATATGGAAGGCGGAAGAACACGATGCGTCGCTCTACAAACTGAACCGGCAGTTAACTAAAGCCAAACCTCCCGTTTGCCCGCTGACCAACAACGCGGGCGAACTCGTTACGATGCCAAGGGGAGAGCGGATATCCTAGTCGAGCACTTCGAGGAGCAATTTATGCCGAACCCAGCAAGTGCGGAGTTCTTGGAGCTTCATGCCCGAAAGGAGAGTCGCGTACAGGAGTTCCTGTCGTCGCCCGCGCCGCCTCTTGCAGGAGAGTGGTTCATCTCCCCCCGCTGAACTGCGGTGGACAGCAACCCGCCTGCAACCGAGGAAGGCGCCGGGGCACGACGGGATTACCAACGCTGCACTCCGACAGCTGCCCCATAGAGTCCTAGTAGAGCTTGGTCGACTCTACAATGGGATCCTGCGGACATCCCACTTCCCGGAGGACTGGAAGAAAGGCAAAGTTATCGTCTTGCCGAAACCCGGGAAGGACAGGCGTAGAGCTGCCAGCTACAGGCCGATCACGCTGCTACCACACATAGCTAAACTGCTTGAAAGATTGTTGCTAAGACGCCTCCGCCCGTGCATCCAACTTCGGGCGGAGCAGCACGGATTCAGGAGGGGTCACTCTACAGCAACACAGCTGACCAGAGTGCTGCACCTGCTTGCGGCCGATTACAACCGTGGCCGCACCACGTTGGGCGTCTTTCTCGATATCGAGAAGGCGTTCGACAGGGTGTGGCATTCTGGATTACTTTTTAAATTGGAAGAACAGACCAGTGTCCCTCCTGCTATGTTGCGGCTAGTGGCGTCTTTCCTGGCAGACAGGAAGTTCTACGTCTGCGTAGAGGGCGCCGAGTCCGCAACCAGAACCATCAGAGCCGGCGTTCCTCAGGGCAGCTGTTTGTCTCCAGTCCTGTACGCGGCTTATACCAACGACATCCCTACCCTGGCAGGCAGGCTGCAAGAATGGGAGGACGACGTGGAATTGGCGTTATATGCGGACGATAGCGCTTATTTCACCTCTTCCAGAAGAGCCCATATTGCCGCTGCCAGGATGCAACGCCTCCTGGACCTGTTGCCACCATGGCTAGATGAGTGGAGGATGGTCGTCAACGTTGGTAAGACGACCGCTCTGCTCACTCGCCGCCTCAGGAACCTACCACCTCCATTAACCCTCAATGGCCAGCAGATCGCGTACGAGAAGGCCGTGACCTACCTTGGGTGCCGGATCGACCGGGCGCTGCGCATGACTGCGCACGTCGACCTCGTCGTCCGTAGAGCACGATGTGCGCGGGCGATGCTACGTCCGGTCCTGGCATCCAAGCTACCACTTAACACCAAAGTGCGAGTATATAAAACCTACATTAGAGCCATTATCACCTATGCTGCTCCGGCCTGGTACGCGCTTCTGAGCGAGCCTCTGAGGCGGCGACTGCAGGCCCAGCAAAATATGGCGTTAAGAACCATCGTCGGTGCGGGTCGCTACGTCCGGAATGACGTCATAGCGGCCAACCTGAAGATAGACACCATACAGGAATTTGTGGCCCGGTTGGCGCGCGGACTGTTCGACCGCGCAGACAACGGGCCGCATATACACCTTAACAACTTTGCGCCGCTACACACTCGCCCCCCGGACGGGCGACCCTATCCAAGAGAACTCCTCTCTATATCGATTAGAGAGTCGAGTAACAACCCTCAATGCCGCTGAAAGGCCAACCCTGACTTTACTGGATAACCTTCTTTTTTCGTAGGCTTAACCGGCTACGAAAAAATTTTACCGATTACGGACAATCCGAATTTTGACACCTACAACGCCAATAGAAGGCTCCCAGGACCGGTCCATAGTGGTGGACCGCGAGGACAGCACGGGTAATGGGGGCTTACCCCGAGGCCCGAAACCTCCATGTGCATACGCACATGAAGAAGACATCAACGTTCAACGTTGCAATTCGTTCGGGAAAGTACGGGAAAGTTCGGGAATCCTTCGGGAAAGTTCGAGAATCCTTCGGGGAAGTTCGGAGAAACTTCGGGAAAAGTGCAAGACCAGCAGTCAATAAGAAGAAGAAAGAAAAAGTGTAGGGAAGTGATAGGGAAAAGTAATTACTCTCTCACGGAACGGTTTGAAGATAATTGCTGTTTTATTCCCAAGGAATTCTTCCTTCAAATTAATACAGTCAGGGACCGGGACGACTTCTGAAGACCCGTAATCCCCACCTGAACCTATTTTCTGAAAAGGAAGAGGTTATCGCCCTTGTGTGTTACTCCGTTGCGGAGATCACATACGTTGTTCCCGAACCCAACGTAGGCGTTATAGGAGGCCGGATCGAGAGAAGCCTCGATTCCCCCTTCTGTTTCTTAGTTAACGTTTGTCTGGTTCCTTTTCAAGTGGTCCTTCGAGCCTGATCAAGGAACCAGCTGTGGACTGCTGGTTATGGAGAAAGAAGACCTTCGGAGCCGAGTGAAGATCAGCAACCGAAGGAAGCCGGAGGTTTGAGCTGAAGCAAAAGGACCAAAGGTCAGAAGACCAGGTCAGCGCAGTAGGACTGGACCTGGAACTACCGGAAGAAAAAAAATCGGGATTGCGGCTTGGGGCGTGTGCTCGCATGGGGCACGTATCGCAGCCAGGCGCAGGTGCCTTGTGAAGGCGCTCATCGTGGCCAAGCAGGGCTTGGCATTTCCTGTCGGGCAAGCGTGCTCGGCATTTTCCTGTCGGACGACCGTGTCCGGCATTTCCTGTCGGGTCATCAGAGGGTGCAAGAAGAAGAAGCATCCACCGCTGCTGCTGCCAGGCGAGGGTGCTCGTGGGCACCTGACTGCATCGCGGCCGGAAGAGGGCGCCTGGACGAGGCGTCACCGGCGACTGGGCGACGAAGCGCAGCATACATCCCGACCACCTAACGGTGCCAAACGGTCGGGCTCTGGCACAACACCTTCGGGTGGAGCAGTTCTCTCGAGCGATACTGCGCTTGCACTACCGCTCGACTGTTTCGTCATATTCCTTGGAGGGACAGTTACTAAACCTTTCCTCCATTCCATTCCTGCACGACTCCATCCCTGGACGGCTCACCTCGGTAGGCCCCGTTCAGGATTCATAGGGCTGATAGGGCTGTTATGGTGGTAGTAAGGTTGTAGGGTTGGGAGATAAAGGGGGGAGGGGTAGTGGGGTTAGGTTGAGGTGTAGAAGGGTTGTAGGTAAGGGGTTGTAGGGACCGTAGGAACAGTTAGGGACCGTAGGCCAACAATCACCTTCATGCAAGATCAAGAAGGCACAAGACCAGACAGAGAGGAGCGAAGGAAGCAGGACAAGAACAGGGCTCTCAAGAAAGGCTAAAGAGGCGGAATCATCTGGAGCGACCACAGCTACTGCTTCGAGTGGAACAACTCCTTCAAGTGGAGCCACCACCGATACGTCCACATGCACGTGGGACTCAGGTGCGTCTTTGGCAACGACAAGCAACAGGACGGACACCAGTGGTACGCAGGCCAGCACCGCACAACAATCCATTATATCCAGGAGTGAAACGGTAGTCGAAAAAGTAGGTCAAAGGACCGAAGAAGCGGCATCGTCAAGGACAGTAATCGGGCACACTGGTGACAAAGGGTCGCAGAGAGGTAGTAGGTCATCGCGATCGGCGAGGCTGAAAGCCGAATTAGAGGCGCGGATTAAATTCGAACGCTCAGAGCTCGAACGAGCACAGGCAGCTGCTGCCTTAGCCAAGTCTAATTGGAGTTGGCATGTCTCAACCGAGAAGAGGAGATCGACTCGAGTGAGGATGATGAAGAGCGGAATACTCAGGTGGAATCTTTCGTAAGGAGTTGGGTTCAACAGACCATAATGAGCGCGCCGGTTAGTGTAACGCAACCCGATATTACTGATAAGGAAGCGTGTAAAGGATCACGCCGCAAAGGGGCGGAGATCGAGCGCCACCAAGGAAATGCACAGAAAACACACGCGAGTGAGGTGTCAGAATTGACCGAAGCGATTGTGAGTGCAATAAAGATAGCGGGTAAAGATAAGTCTTCCCAGCTTCATTTCCTCCAGGAATTACCGGTGTTCGATGGAGACCCGGGTGAATGGATAGTTTTCAAAACGGTGTTTGAAGACACGAGAAGCCAATTTTCAGGGGTGCAGAATGTCGCACGCCTTAGGAGGGCATTAAAAGGCACCGCTAAAGAAGCGGTCAAGTCGTTGTTGTTTACTTTGTGTGAACCTGAAGAAATAATGAACGCTCTCGAAAGAAGATTCGGTAGGGTTGAGATGCTCATTTTAGCCAAAATCGAGAATGTAAAGCGTATGCCAAGATTGGCAGAAGATTGTCGGAATATAGGATCTTTTGCAAGTCGTATTACGAACGTGGTTGCCACAATACAAGCGTTGAATCAACCACAGTATTTATACTCACCGGAGTTAGTGAGCCGCATGCATAGTGGAGAAACTTGGAACTATGATTAAATTTAAATGGTTTGAATATCGAGCTCAGCATCCTTTGGAGTCAGAGTTACAGAAGAGGCCAAGTTTTTAAGTTTATTGAGTCAAAAATTGGTAACGTTCTTAAGCAATGAAAATGTGCCTGAAAAACGGAAGCGTCCTGAATTCAGGAAGCAAACTGTACACACCGCAAAGGGGTCTGTACGCAACTGTTTCAAGAACGATCGCTATGAGCGCCGAAGTAATACGAGCGAGCGTCTAGAACGCCGAAATAATAAAGGGCACAACCGACAAGTGGTTATGATAACCCAGGATAAGCCTGTGAGTCGGGTAACACATAAGTGTGTTATTTGTAACAAGGAGCACTCTATAGTGAGTTGTTACAAGTTTAAGGACATGAATAATCGCGAGAAATGTTAAGCGGTTAAAAAATCGAAAGTATGTTTTCAATGTTTGTCACCTAACTATAGGAGGTTAGAGTGCAAAGGGAAAAAATGTGGTGTAAAGGGATGTAGAATGTCACATCATCGAATGCTACACCGATACCCCAATGAAAATACCTCGCCGCAAGGGGACGAGGGAGGTAAAGAGGCTCAAATTACAACTGTTAGTACAGTGCATGCACTGTACTGTGCATACTTAAAGATTATACCGGTCGAGTTGTATGGACCTAAAGGAAAGGTCAAGACAACAGCTCTTCTGGATGAAGGATCAACCATGACACCCATAGAGGAGTGGATGGCTCAGAAGTTAGCGCCTCGCGGACGTAAAGAAGAATTACGTATTGAAGCCGTGGGAGGTAAGCGAATTAACGACGACAGTTCGTATCGCTTAAACGTTAAAATAAAAGGAATTTTCTCGAAAGACTTAGAAGAGATAAGTCACTTAACCTTTCTCCGCAGTCAGTAAGCCGAGAATTATTGCAACGGTGTTCTCATTTGACTCCGATTAAGGACGAGTTGATTTATGAGAGGTCTAGACCTACCATATTAATTGGCCAGGATAATTGGCATCTCATAGTCACTCGTGAATTAATTTCAGGAGGTAAGAACCTACCAGTAGCATCGCTCACCAAACTTGGATGGGTTTTACATGGTCACATATCGGGTGGCATCAAACCAATCAAGATTGTTAACCACATTTCCACCAAGAAGGAGGAAGACATGGATAATTTGATCAAAGATTATTTTAGTTTGGAATCTCTGGGAGTGTCTGCGCGAAAGCCTGCGAACGACCCAGAAGAACGAGCTTTAAATATTTTGAGCAAAACGGTACGTCGTATACCTAATAATAGGTACGAGACTGCTTTGTTATGGCGCACAGATAATGAGTGCATGCCGTTGAATAGAGCGCAGGTTGAAAGTCCCCTGTTTAATATCGAAAAGAAGCTCGACAAAAATAACGAGTTGAAAAAAGAATATGAGAAGCAAATTGAAAATCTCATCGTTAACGGTTACGCAGAGAAAGCGAACCATATTTCCATTTCCCCACGCACGTGGTATCTTCCCCTCACTTCGCAGTGACTCATCCACAAAAAAGGAAAATAAGAATAGTTTCGACGCCGCCGCTAGGACGGGTGGACGTTGTCTTAATGATGCATTGTTAACCGGACCGGACTTATTGAAGTCGTTATTTGGCGTTCTGCTACGATTCAGAGAAGGAAGCGTGGCAGTGATGGCAGACAATAAAGAAATATTCCTGCAAGTGAAAATCCGGGAAGAAGACAGGGATAGCCTTCGATTCTTATGGCGGCACAAGCGTGCGCGCACCGGAAGAGTATAGAATGACGTCACTCATATTTGGAGCGGCATCATCACCATGCATCGCTATGTATGTGAAGAATAGGAATGCGCAGGATAACGCACATATCTATCCAGAAGCAGCTTCCGCTACGGAAAGCAATTTTTATATGGATGACTATCTACAGGCATTTCCCGACGAGACGACGGCCGAAAGGATAGTAACCGATATGTATGAATTACATAAACGTGCTTCTTTTCAACTGAGGGGATGGGCTAGCAACCGACCCGAAGTTTTATGTAAAATGGAAAATAAATATAAGAGCGACAGTGCTTCACTGGGAGATAAGGAGCACACAGAACGCACTTTAGGTTTGATCTGGAATATCAAACGGGATATAATAAATTTCTTCATAAGTCTTCGTAACACACCGGAAGAGGTGATGGAAGGTTTACGACCGCCTACGAAGAGGGAGATAACCAGTGCTGTGATGTCGGTCTTCGATCCTTTGAGACTCGCATCACCCATAACGATTCAAGGGAAGTCGCTGATCCAGCAAGTATGGAGGACAGGCATCTCTTGGGATGAAGAAGTTACACACGAATTACACGTGTTATTTTGTAAATGGATATCGGAAGTGAAGAAATTAGGTCATTTAGAAGTACCTAGACCCGTTGCTGAAGGCGTCGGCAAGGGAGAATTACACACCTTCACGGATGCTAGTGAAAAAGCATACGCTGCCGCGGTGTATTACGTCACCACGGACGAGCTAGGAGAAAGGCGGATTACGCTGATCGCCGCAAGGGCAAGAGTAGCGCCGCTGAAACCAATTTCTATTCCAAGGCTTGAATTGCAAGCAGCTCTTATGGGCAGCAGATTAGCTGCATCAGTTATTGAAGAGAGCAAGTACGGGATATCCGAGAGAGTATTTTGGACGGACTCACGTATAGTGTTAGCGTGGATTAAGTCAGATCCTCGCGCTTTTAAACCATTCGTTGCTCATCGATTGGCTGAGATCGAAGATCACAGTAAACCATGTGAATGGCGATGGGTTCCAATGTCACAAAACGTGGCAGACGACGCCACTGGAAATTTTCCTTCCACTTTCGATGTAAGTCATCGCTGGTTTCAAGGACCTGAATTCCTCAGGAAAAGTCCTGATTTATGGCCCAAACAAGTGGACACCATAAATAACTTAGAAACAGGTGAAGAAAAATCGCCAAAAGGCGTAAATGCGCTGAGAAAGCAAGGACCGTTAAGTCTACCCGACTACGGACGATTTAGCAGCTTTAAGAAATTCCTTGGGGCAACACGCACCTTAAAAGCGGTAGAAAAATTCAAGAGTTTTAGAAAGTCGGTTAAAGGAACCGACAACGCAAGCGAAAAGTCGGTTATGTGTTCCAACGAAGTTTTAGCAAAGTCGGTTAAAGGACCCGATAGCGCGTTGGATATAGCGCTCTTGAAAAAAGCTGAATTATTAATTTGGAAGTTCGTTCAAGACGAGTGTTTTCATTTGGAAATAAAATGCTTGAAAGCAGGCAAAAGCGTTGAAAGAAGTTCAGGCTTAAGTAAATTATCTATGGAAATAGGAGAAGATAACTTACTCCGTTTAAATGGGCGTTTACCTTTTAAGTCTAATTTGACCGAGGAAAGTAGAAAACCTGTCGTATTAGACGGTAAACACGAAATCGTTAAAATGATGATTAAAGAAGTTCATCGTCATTTTGGACATGCCAATCACCAGACGGTGATGAATGAGGTGAACCAAAAATTTTATGTCTTGAACCTGCGTAATGTAGTACGAAGTGTGTCACATCATTGTCAGTGGTGCAGGACATACAGGTCAAAACCGCAGAACGTGCCACAAGGAAATATTCCTCTGGAGAGAATAGCTCATCATGAACCACCTTTTACATGCTCAAAGTTCGGAGTTCGGAGAAACTTCGGGAAAAGTGCAAGACCAGCAGTCAATAAGAAGAAGAAATAAAAAGTGTACGGAAGTGATAGGGAAAGTAATTACTCTCTCACGGAACGGTTTGAAGATAATTGCTGTTTTATTCCCAAGGAATTCTTCCCTTAAAATAATACAGTCCACATCGAAGAATTAAGGCGTTGGGACCGGGACGACTTCGGAAGACCCGTAATCCCCGCCTAAACCTATTTTCTGAAAGGGAAGAGGTTACCGCCCTTGTGTGTTACTCCGTTGCGGAGATCACATACGTTGTTCCCGAACCCAACGTAGACGTTATAGGAGGCCGGATCGAGAGAAGCCACGATTCCCCCATCTGTTTCTTAGTTAACGTTTGTCTGGTTCCTTTTCAGTATTTTTTAATTCTCCTAACCAACAATTTTAGATATATGGTAGGTGTGGGAACAACAATTTGAAACCATTCCTTCAACTTTTTTATCTATACTTTATATTATATTATACAGGATGTTAGTATAAACACCGTTATCCTTGAAACCAGTGGTTTGGTTTCACTTACAGAACGTAAATTCAATGAATCAAAAAACTGCTTTATTCATCTACGCTGCCATAATGGTTAGTGATACGTCAATACAAAGTTCTACAAAACTATTGACCCATCTCCATCTTAAAAAGTCTGCGATATGTCTGTTTCTTATACATAGGCCACTATGAAATATTTCGCGACAAAAAGTTATTGAAAATTAAAAAGGGATTTTGATTTTTGCTAATAATTTTAATAACATACAAACATTGCAGCTTTATTTACGTCGTCTATATTACGCCGTCTTTAGTGTATTTTTATATTGTTTAGTCTCTATAGCTTTATAACCTTAATCTGAGACAGAAATTCGCACAAATATATTCAAAGATGTTTCGTGTAATTCATGCGTGAAAATAGAAATGTCAAGTGGTCATCTCTGGTATCCTTTTTAACTACTAAATAAAAAAATAAGATCGTATTTATTAGTCCAAGATCGATCTGATTGATTTATTTGACAAATAGAATTTTAATTATATTTCGTATTATTTATTAAGTTGTTTGACGTGTGGTTATTTAATATTTTACTCATATTAATTGTATATATTATTGTGAAATTATATTTTTAAATAAAATATATCATTATGATAAAATATATAATAATATATATCAATATTGCATATTTTATCATTGAGCTATTATGTAGTACGTAAGTAGATATTACTTCAATGGATGCAAATCTTATTTTTCCCGTAAGGCAATCAGTAAAGTTGACAATGCCATATCGATGTGATGGCAATGGCCGAAACCGACTGAATTTCTACTTTATACATCATAAGAACACAGTTACTAGTTTAATTTTATTTTCAAACACGTATCGTTTAATATATCTTATTACTTATGGTTTAATATTATGTCACGCCTAGACGCCACACCTAGACGAGCGATAACCAAAAGTATAATGCCAAAGCCATGCGCGTTTGGTCAGTTTAAAACCAACATGTGAACAACAGTATTAATAATAAGTAGTATCATAGAAGTTTTGAAACTCACAGATACTTTTTGATATTTTAACAACCATACAAGATGATGCATACTTCGGTCCAA
The DNA here is from genome assembly GCA_907164705.1 of Parnassius apollo. Taxonomy (NCBI): domain Eukaryota; kingdom Metazoa; phylum Arthropoda; class Insecta; order Lepidoptera; family Papilionidae; genus Parnassius; species Parnassius apollo. The sequence continues at coordinate 3,444,956 of CAJQZP010000501.1, read as the reverse complement.
TGACATTGAATTATTTAAAAATGCATTTGATGATTAAAAAAGGATGATAAATATTCGTAGTAGAAATATTGATTGGCATTATGTAGAAATACTTAACCAGATTCATCAATCAATCAGATTCATCGATCAATATAAAGTCTTCATTTGGCTAATAAATTAAAAAAATAGCTCTCACGAATGTATCATAACAATAACTTATAAATGTTTATAACTGCAAATTACAGGTTTCCCTGTATAAATTCTGAATGATATCTACTTCATTAAATATATTTAAGTAAAAGTAAGGTAACTCCGAAACTAAGAGGCAGATGTGGTGTGTACATAAATTTACACATATAAATAAACGCTTTTTTATGTATATATTATATATCAATAATACACGACCTATAAAAAGATAAATAAATATCCTTTAATATATAATCATAGGTATCCGAAAACGAGTACATAAGTAAATTTAATGTAACGGCCTCAGAACTTCGTATGGATTTATCTTTGGACACTTTTAACGTGTTAAAGCCACGCTGCAGCTATATTATGGTTGTAGCACGAATGGGTCGGCTCGACCGGGGAAGGACTACGCTCTCACAGAATACCTGCGTAAAATAGCAGCTTAATAATACCGTGTTTTGTGTAGTGAGTGTAGAGATCCGGAGATCCTTTTTTACACGAAACGAGGCATTCCATCTTAGTCCTCAGGAGTGACAACGCATCTGCGTTTTGATTCTTAATCGAAGATAAATGTAGATGTCTTTTGACTGCAGCGTCAACTTACCATCAGGTGAACTGTGTGCTCATTTTTCATCCTTATTCTATAAAAAAAACATATAAATTATATCTAGGCATCAATTCTTCTTAATCAGTATCATAAATTTATATTTATTGAAAACTGAAAGCATACTATTCAAATGCTGAATTGTTAAGCCTTAAATAAAACTAGTATATCGGTAAGGTTGTTATTTTCTATAGTTACCATCACTAGAATTTTCTAGATAAAAAGGTAAAATACGGCTACAACCTTCTAAAGGAGGGATGTTGACAATCATATAGCTATCTTTTTTATGCTATATGAAATGTCATATGCGTGAAGAGTTCGGTTACGTGAGGTTTTGTTCCGTTTTTTAAAACTCACACTCTATGCTAATTACTCGTACCGCGGCTCCACATTAGCGCCGTGAAGTTCTGTAAACAGGCGTGAACGTGAATGTGAATGGTTTTCGCGGGATAAAATACATCGTCTGTACGACTTTGTAGTCCGAAACGAACTGGCACGGGGCCGTGAACATGAACACGTGAACGCCGCGCGAAGGGTGCGTGAACCCTTTGGCGCGGGACAAAATACCGACTCTGATCGGGTAACATGCGTGGACGTGCGTTAATCCCGCGAAAAACATCCTCATTTACGTTCACGCCTGTTTACGGAGCTTCACGGCGATAATGTGCAACCGCCATGAAAGATAGCTTTCGCGAATGCGATTCGCATGCGCTACGACATTCTTGCTCTGACTTTAATCTGTAATAAGTCATAAAAATAATTTAAAGGTGATTTGACAAAGCCATTATAACTTTTAAGTTTATAAACCATTAAATAATTAATAAGTATGGCGCCAAACTATATCTGATTCTATGGAACAACCCTGTAGTTGCAATATTTTTAAATCTCGAATTGTAATTATTTTATTTCTGAAATAAAACAACAGCATTAGTATTATGTACACGAATACCTTGCAAAATCCTATTCTATTCAATATTCCGTTTTGTTACTTTGTTTCCTCTTTGCTTAGTGGTTTAGCTGCCACTCTATAATATAACTTTTCATCCCTATTGGTATTCGGTTCTTCCAGCACTATGGCCAGCACATTGCCACTTCTGCTTACCGATTCGTTACGGGAACTGTCTACTGTAATATTTTTAATATTTTATTCTCTGAATAAAAACCTGTGTTTTGTGTTTTCTGTGCTGTTAATAAATAAAGCTGATCTGGACATTTTTAATTCTAATATTTCATAATTTAGAAGATCTGTAATGGTTACGTTAAATACGTAAATTTCACGAATATCATTAAATAAGTCCTTTTTTAAATGTCACTAGTACTATCTATTATTATTTTATTTTTCTGTCGTACTTGTTGTCATATATTGTTTTGCTGTGCACACTTTATTGGATTATAGGCTAGTTATAATATTATTGTTACTGTAAATGTGTTTTGTATCGTCTTCAATCTGTTTGTGTGCCTTATTAATAAAATAATAAAATAAAATTAAAATAATAGAGAAACAACTTCTGTTCTTTTAACAGTCGATAATGTAGCACACGAACGTTATTCTTATTAATTTTTCATTCTTGATTAGTATCGTTTAGCGTTTTCGTTAGTAAAGTTAAGCGTTATATTGGTAAAATAGTTGGCTTTCCTAAAAGAAATTTTAACACTTATTGTTTATCAAAACTTAAAACACTATACCTATAATTGTTATTTATCAATTTTTAATTGACTGCCCCGTTGGTCTAGTGGTTGCAAACATGACTGCCGATTATGAAGCCCATAAGGTTCGATTCCTGGGTTGGGCAAAAAAAATCTGTTATACAGGTTTTCCGTCAATAAATTGTCAGTAGCTGCCCGGAGTCAGGAAAATAGCGGTGTCTCCCATCCGTGCCTTGGAAAGCACGTAAAGCCGTTGGTCCTGCGCCTGATCTATCTCCGGAGGTGTCGGTTTACCGTCCCATCGGACTATGAGAGTGAAGGAATAGAGAATTCACTCTTGTTCAGTTTGCTTGCGCATACACTTGGGCACTATAATCCTGTCCTGCGTCAATCGCTACTCTCCACTGAGGCTGGCTGCCGTGACCGAAATTAGGCCTGGAGGACGTTTTTATTTTTAAATTTGTACCTTTAATAGAATATTTGAAATCACATCGTACGATCACGTTTAAATGAGTATGGTGTCTTAATTATGTACACATTCCATATTTTACTTCCATTAGCATCCAACTAATGGACATAAAATATCAATCCATTGAACTGCCATGTATTAGTTACAATGCTAACTGAACTAATGACATTGTCCATACATCTAATAAACGACAATATTACGTTTTTTGATATAAATACAACTGACTTACAAAACCAAAAAGAGCTAACCAATTTTCATATAATCGCTACTGAAGGTCGGGACTTAAATTCTACGAAACAATACCTTTTAGTACCAATTTTTTGCACATTTGAGAGATCCAAAAAATATCACGTTCAAGGTAACAACTAGATTCATATAAATAGGTATTTATAATCCCATACAAGGAGGAGTTTCTCAATTTGAGGTTTTTTATCTGTGTTTACCTCAGATACCTTTTTGGGTGAACCGATTTTGATGATTCTTTTTTACAAACTTTATAAATTTAATCTAGATCTGACCTGTAGTTTTTGAGTTATCCTTAATAATGCGTACTTCGACTACATTGATTATGTTTTCATTTCATTTATATAAAAGTCGATTGTAACAAAATTTTAAAATTTACCACTTGTTAAATATAATATTATGTTCAGCAGTTTCAAAAAAATTGGTGCACATATACTCGTATAAAAATACATACGCGTCAAGTATAGTTGTCTCCTTTATTGAACTCGGTTAAAATGGTTTTAATGTCTATAATAAAATTATTATTGTACAAATAATGGTAGTAATTGTTGATTTTGTTGAACATTGGAGAGTTTTGACTCTTTTATTAGTAAGATTATATTAAATTATTAGTTATTACAGCTAAGTTAAATGTAAAAACTTGTGAAAGTTATTTTCTTTTGTTGATTATACGAACATGAATTGATGTAGAATATTTGACAAGAAATATATTATGAATATGAAGAAAATTAAGTCTATTATTGGCAGAAGAAAAATAACATCTAAAATTAAAAAAAAATTATAAATTCTTATGAGAAATAAAGATATCTCAAACCTTAACATTTATATTGGATTCGTTGCACACTGACTAAGGAATGAAACTTATAATTTAATCTGAGCAATAAAGTGCATCGTTTGCACCAAAACGAACTGTCGGACAAAGCATTAGCTAAATGAATATGCTTAAATCCACAGTTCTAAGTAATTTCTCAATCCGCCTAGCAACTTAGAAAACTTTGTATGCAATTAAATTGCGAACATTTCTTAAGAGTGCTATAGTGATAATATTCATAAACTTAAAAGATCCAATTTACTTAAAGTTCTTTTAAGTATTTATTTAAAGTTAGTCTATACTATGGTTGGGGTACGGTTAAATATTTCGATATGTGTGTTTATTTTGATGTGCGCAAGCAACAGAATTCTTTGAGTTACCTTAATGCATTACTTTGCATATTTATTTTAATTATTTGTATGTCTCTCCCATTCCGCGGATGACGCTTCCCATCTCCTGTCTGAGTATTTTACGTCTGACGTAATTGATGGTTATACTGTTATCTATCAGAAGCCATTACATTTTTCTGGAATTTCTCATAGTTGCCTCAAAGGAATCCACGAAACAAAATAGGGGAATTTTTTATGTTACTTTTACACACTAGTATTATTTTTTAATATTATTTTAATTAATAGCACAGTAATATTGAAATATCCAATTTATTTAAATTAAATAAAGGTGTATTACGAAGAAATTAGAACTTGAAGTACTAAATTTAGCGATAATTAATTTATAACAGTACTGACCATACGCCTCCATAAAGTATATTACCTCATTGGTGGGATACTTGCGATTGATCCGCAGTTTATCTAATAATCCTGTACTGCGCCGATGGCTAGCTTCCGTTGAGACAGGCCGCCGTGGTCGAAATTCGGTCGGCAGGACATTATTATTATTATTATCATAATTATTATAAAACCATTTAAACCATTTATGGATATTACAGTTATTCAACGAAAAGAAACTAAAAAGAAGAAACTAGCTTAAACCTCCTAAATTTTCCCCTACTGTAATGCATCTTCGCAGTTTTTCTAAAATAGACTTTGACAAGCTTAGAAATGACGCTCTTAATCTCGATCTAGCCTCTTTAATAGCAGCATCTACTGTTGACGATAAAGTCACTATCCTTAACCACAATATACTTAGCCTTTATGATGCTCATGTTCCTATTCACAAGGTTAGATTGAAGCGTCCCCCTGCCCCTTGGATGACAGAGGGCGTAAGAATGGCAATGGCTAGACGAAATCGTGCTTTTATTCGTTTCAAGAGAGATCGAACTGAAGAAAATTGGATATCTTTTAAAGCAGCCAGGAATAGGTGTAATGGTACGTGCACCTAAATGCCGATATTTCCATAACTGTATTAATAATTCTTCTCCAGTTTTAGTGTGGAAATTCCTAAAATCTTTCGATCTTTGTAGACCAGCTACGTTGCATTGTGGTCCTTTTCTGTCACTTGATGAAATCAACCAACATTTCACTTCTGTAAAAGCACTGGACCCTACAATTCGTTCCCAAACTATGGCTTCCATTGCTTCTATGCAAATTCTTAACATTTCTACCTTTAATTTTTCTCCTGTTTCTCAGGGTGATGTCAAAAAGTCGATTTTAGCAATCCAGTCCAAGGCCGTGGGTTACGACGAGATTAGTAGACATATGGTAGTATTTATACTAGAGCACCTTCCCCCGGCAATTTCCCATATAATCAATTTTTCCCTTGGTTCAGGTCAGTATCCTAATCTTTGGAAGAGTGCTTTTGGAAAGCCTCTACCAAAAGTTCCTACTCCCATTCTTCCCAATCATTTTCGTCCAATATCCATTCTACCCTTTCTTTCCAAAATTTTAGAATCCTGTGTTTACAAGCAAATTTCTACTTTTATTTCGAAACATAATCTAATGAGTATATATCAGTCTGGGTTTCGTCCTGGTCATAGTACCACTACTGCATTAATTAATGTTATTAATAATATTAAACAAGGCATGGAAGAAAAAAAAACTAACAGTACTGGTACTAGTTGATTTCTCAAATGCTTTCAACACAGTTGATCATGAAATCCTTCTTTCCATACTGTCTCATCAGAATTTTGGCCCTACTGAATTGGATTGGTTTACATCTTATCTTCACGGTCAACAGCAGTCAGTCAGTGTGGGGCAACTGTCCCCAGCGTGGGCTGATGTGGATGCTGGTGTGCCGCAAGGCGGTATTCTTTCTCCTATAATATTTTCAATTTTTATAAACTTTATTACATCCATCATCGACTGCTCGTACCATTTGTATGCCGATGACCTTCAGCTTTATGTGCAAACTGAGATTGGGGATATCCATAATGGGATCAAAAACCTTAATGGCAACTTAGCAGCTGTCAAGGATTGGTCTTATCGTTATGGAGTATTGGTCAATCCTTTGAAATGCCAAGCTATACTGGTGGGTAGCTCAAGGATGCTGGCTAAGATTAATCTGACAGACTTACCTCCTATTTACTATGATAATACTACAATTCCATTCAGTAATTCTGTTAGAAATCTTGGCCTTCACATCGACAGCACGCTGAATTGGAGAACTCAGGTTTCAGATGTGAGTCGTAAAGTCACTGCCACGTTATGCTTTCTGTATCGTTTAAAACATTTTCTTCCCACAAAATCTAAGATCATGCTTGTCCATTCACTATATTACCCATAATTGATTATGCAGATGTGTGTTACCCAGACCTGTCCCAAGATCTTCTGAACAAGCTGGAACGCCTTCTCAATAACGAACGACAAAAATGATTATATTTCGCAATACGGATCTAAGCTAAATTGGCTTACAATCCGGCAGAGGCGCAACTCCAGAATATTACTTGTACTTTTTTCCATATTAAATGATCCATCTTCGCCTTATTATCTTAAGAGTAAATTTCATTATCTTTCCTCATCTCCTGATAGGGTCCTACGCTCTTCTTCTAACAAAAAAATCTGTACTCCAGTTCACTTCACCGAGTTCTATAGTAACTCCTTCACAGTTCAGGCTACACGCCTTTGGAACTCCTTGTCCGATTACATCAGAAAAGCTCCCAATAAGTACGCTTTTAAAAAGTTGGTCCGTGATCATTTATTAAATACAACGCATTCTACATGACTCATCTATTTAAATGTATTGCCAAACAGACGTATATATTCATATTCATTTGTATATACTAATTATGTATGTATTTAAATATGTTTACTTGTATGTATATCCATTTATTTATATATTTGTATATATGTAAGGATAGATCATACATATATAGTTTATTTAATAGTAGTTTGTATATATTATGTAGTTAATTATCATTTGTATTGTGTTATCTTATTCTATATTGCCACACCTACGTCAAATTCCCACCACTCCATGGGTTGACTGGTAGAGAATGCCTCAAGGCATTAAGTCCGCCCTTTGTATTCTTTTGTTAAGAATGCAATAAAGAATAAAATAAAATAAATAAAAATAAAGAATCTATTGAAACGTTTTTACATAAAAATGAGTATCGGTCGGAATAGCGGTCCTTTGAATGTAGGTAGTATTGTGCAATTTGATGTTGAATTTACCAATATGCTTACTGTTCTAAAATGTTTGCGTCGCATGGTACAACAAAATCTGCTGGTATGATAACAATTATCAAACTCGTAGAAAATTTATAAGTTCGTTTACAGAAATTTAGTCTCTTTGTACTTTTTCAAAAGTCAATTTAGTTACATTGCGAAAAAAACATATACGTTAAAAGCTTAATTAAATTTCACCGCATCCGACAAGTTTTAGATGACTTTAGAATACACAATAGAATAGTGCGAAGATCAAAAACGCATTTGAAATATTTTTATGCTGTCAGTATTTTAAAGGTTATGCTAATGAACACAAAATATCCCCAGACAGTGCTGAAGAGTCCAAACTAGATGTCTTTTAGAAGTTAAAGGTTAGGAGCAACATCTATTTTAATTCATACTGCATATCAGATATCACATCAAGCAGTTTTAATATAAATTCGCTAATTTTGTTTATAAACAACATAACTTTTATTTTCCAATCCCATCAAAGAAAATTGAACAACAATAAAACTTTGTAAAACTTTGTTACGATATCAAAAGAACTAAAGAATATCTTAGAATATTTACTTCGATTTCAAGTTAAATATAATTTTTTTAAAGTCAGTGATAAGTTTTTAACGTTAAATTATAATGAATAAAATATTACCAATTAACTGTCTGATTTAAATCAAAGAATATAGCTATTCTAAATTTCATAAAAAATTTGTAGTTTTAAAGGACTTGTTACGTATTTTATAAACAATATTCAAATGCTATGATTACAGCTGCTTACATTACATGTACAGGTTCATAATAAATATACAAATAGGTGTTAAAATATTTTGGTATTTTATTCGTCAGTTTCATAGATAATTAGGAATTATTAATAATGAAAAAATTAAAGCTTAAACTTTCATACGTCGGTTTATTTTGCTTATCAATTAATTTGCACATTAATTAATTTGCTTTTAGAATTACTATAATTTTCGGTTACAAATTCCAAAGTACAACGAAAATGCCACAAATGCAAGTTACATCAATGGTTTTGATTTAATCGCTTTTGTAGTAGAAAGGACAATGTCCAAAATCGTCCTGTAAGATAAAAGCATCGGACATAGTCGATTAATAATTATCTATTTTATAATACTAGTTGCAAATACTTTAATAAAACAGACTAGCTGCATTCCGTTCCGACGTTAATCGCGTTAATTACTATCAGATGGACTGTGTGCTCCCTGATTATCCTATCCTATAAAAAATGTTTTTTTTTTTAATAGGAATTTACCATTTTTTCCAAAAAACGAATGCTAAAAACAAGTATTCAGACGCAGACTATTTATTTTATAGCATAGAAACACTTGTTTAGTGCACGAACAAATCCTCGGTCCTGCACTGCTGCCTTCGATCAACAATACTGCTGCAGCCAAACGCTTAACCACTGCTCTACGGAGTCATTTATTTTTTACTTCATTAATTACTAGTATAATTCTGTGTTGTTTATTTTATGTTTATTTCATACATATTTTTTTACAAATAATATAATATAATTACAAATTGCTGTGTGAGGCATTTTTACTTAATTCCCACGTAAAAACTTTAGTTCTTATAAATCAGTATACAGATCTAACTTATATTAGAAAAAATTACGATAAACAATATATCGGTAAACATTATATCGATAAAATTATTCGCGAATATACATTACAGCACTAGTACAATTCGACTATGTTGTCAGCACCGTTTTCAAAAAATAAATATCATGTCTTGATGTTCGTAGAGTAGTTTGGCGCCCTTTCATACATTTACTTTTACTAAGAGAGTCCCGCCTCTTAAACGTAGTGATTATATTCTCTTTGTTACGCATATGCAATGGAAAGTGCATTTTGTGTGAATTGTGGCTTGTAAATCGCTGGACGTTTTATGTTGTTGGAAAACGGTGCTAAAAATTGTTAAATATTTCAGGATATTGCTTTTCTGTTTCTAAAAAATCGTACTAAATGGTAAAAACCATAATATTAGTAGTTCTTTTATAACCACAAAATGTGATACTTTTTTTGAAATATATCTTTTCTGCAGCTAGTCCGCTACCAAAATAAGGTCATATAGGAATTCCCTAATGATCGACAATACTATACACAATTTTTTGATGCTATTGGTTCCAGGGCGAACAATACGAGTATATGGACGCCGAGCAATGTCCTTTCGGTCTGCGTAATGAAACACAGGGAAGATCGATACGAAATAAAACTCAGGTAATTAGGAATTGTGAAAAATAAGGCTACCGCTATTAATATTATTAGCACTAATTTTCAAAATACACGTTATAGGCGCGAGACCTGAAGCTTTTTGTCGTTCAAAAAGAAGTGTAAAAACTTGGCGGCCAGGTGTTTATTGTCACAGATCCTTCATGTTCTTTTTTTTATAGGATAGGATGACAAACGAGCACACAGTCCACCTGATGGTAAGTGGTTGCTGTGGCCCATAGACATCTACATCTATCCTCGATTACGAATCAAAATGCAGATGCGTTGTCATCCGTGAGGACTTAGATTAAATGCTTCGTTTCCAGTAAAAAGGGTATCCGGGTCTCTAGACTCACCATACGAAACACAGCAGCATTAAGCTACTATTTGACGCTGGTATTCTGTGAGAACTTGGTCCTTCCCCGGTCGAGCCGACTCATTCGTGCTACAACTGTACTACTAATATAACTGCAGCATGGCTCTACCACGTAAAAACTTCAAAAAAAAATCTTTATTTTAGAGAACATTTTCCCACGGAAGCAAATTGTGAAGGATGGTAATGAGAATCATCGTTTAAATGTATGTCTGCATGGATCTTTTTTTATTTACAGTGTGGCTCAAGCTGTTAGCAGGATTCTGAATTGCTAACAAACCTAGAAGAGCTAAAGAATTATTTTCCTCTACTACTTGTATTTTCGTGTACTAAAATTTAGAGTTTATGGAATTAAGATGTCCTAAAAATGCAGTATGTATTTATTAATTATTTATTACGTATGTATTTATCGATTATATAATTATAATTTAGTCGTCTGGATTTTCCAACAACTTTTGACTTTCATTCCATCAGCTACCTCCTTTAAATCCTCCATTAATGTATCGGTGACCATGGAAGACACAGGTGAGCCCATTGCCACATCATATACTTCCTTGTGAAATTCTTGCTTCCACATTAGGTAGCCAAATGTGAGGCAGAGTCTATGCACCGGAACCGGAGTTATTTATGTGTTAGGGATGACAAATTAATTTTTCCTTGGTATTACTATTGACAATAAGATTATACGAAATTAAAGGAATTTAAATTATAAGCCTATTAATGCCCGTGTTCCACGAGACTGCATTTTATCACCAATATTATTTCTTCTGAATTTTCTGTATAGAACAGGGGACAAACGAGCATTAGTGTCACCTGATGTTAAGTGTCTACCGCCGCCCATGAACAACCGCAACACAAAGGGAATTGCAGGTGCATAGCCAGCCTTTTATAAAAGAGTAAGGTCTTTTATTGAAGGTCTTTAAATCGTATTGGTCCGGAAAAGTCGCCAGAGGTAAACAATTCCACGTAAAGGTTGTATAAGGAACATACTCCTAGTAAAATGCACATTGGTGGACTGCCAAGTATTCAGGTGGTGAGGATGGCATCATAATTTTGACGCGATGTGCGTTCGTGAATTTGACGGCTGGAAAAAATATGCACAGTTCCTTAGAAAACTATCTCTAGTAGATACAATAGAATACCCAAAGTAATGCAACATATACCTACAATACAAAGAAATACAGTGCTAGTGAATCGAGCCGATCAGAAAAAACTCGGTCGTCGAAAATTCGAACCGCTCTGCGCTGGATACGGTCAAGTGGAAGGAACTAGCACCGGGGAGCCCCGGCTCAGAGATGAGAACAGCCATGTGGAGCTGAACTTGTGCTTTGTAAGGTTGCAAGAGATGTGTCAGCATGAAATACTGTCTCGCTCTGCTGAGGACGCCAAGCCTTTAGAGGCCTTCCCCTCCTTGTGACCACGAAACTGCACACTGTTCTATATGTCGACGCCGAGATTCCAATGCTTGCTGAGACAGTAAGGGGAGTGCCTTGAAACTAAGGAGATACGACAAAGGGCTTCTTTTTAGCGGTAAACGCATAAACTTGTGTCTTCTGGTCTTCTTTGTTCAGCAAAGACTCGACTTCAAACACAAGTTTGCCCCGGTACTCGGCGAATTTTCTTGAGAAATATTTGCACGGCCCGTTTATAAGGCATCACCAGTGCAGTTGTCTGCATAGTTATGAATGTTACTAGTTTGCAACATACTCGTATTATTGATATGCAGAAGAAACAGCGTTGGTAATAGCACGCAGCCTTTTGGAACACCAGCGTTAATAGATTTGCACTCAGAGTATGCACCGTCTACTACGAACTTGATTCTCCGATCTGCAAGAAAGCTTGTGATCCAATAGCACAATTTCTCGGGAAGCCCATAAGAAGGGAGCTTCGAAAGAAGCGCTTTGTGCCAAACCCGAAGGTCGTCGTCGAAGGTCTTCGCGATGTCCAAACTAACGGCCAGTGGCTCGATGAGTCAGGTAGATCAGAAGATCACCAGCTGGATGACCCCGACAAAAACCGTATTGGCGGTCACTAATCAGCTGGTGATCCTCAAGGTACCGCATGAGCTGGCAGTTTATAACGGGTTCCATTATTTTGGATATCAAGGAGGTGATAGCTATAGGCCTGTGGTTTAACGGATCCGAGCGGTCGCATTTTTTAGGGATCTGGTGTACGAAAGCCGTCTTCCATGATTTTGATTCTACGCCTAGAGAGTAGGAGTACCAGAAAATATGCATTAGAACCGGTGCCAACTCTGGAGCACACGTCCTCAGCACAATTGTGGGGATTCCGTCAGGGTTACTCGACTTGTGGATGTCCAGGGAGTGCTTTGAGAACCGAGCACTGTGTGAAACGTACTTCCGGCGTAGAGCGTTCACACCGCGGTACGGTAGGCGGTGTGCTCCCCCCGTCATCGAGAGTCGAATTGGACACAAAAAGAACCTAGCAAATCGGCTTTATCCTTTGCGGCATGGGCCAGTTAGTTGTCCTCAATGTGCAGAGATGGAAGAGATGACTGACAGACATTGCCTTGAATCGTCTTGGCGAGAGACCAGTATTCACGGGTTCCCAAAGGAAGGAAAATTAGCTTCTTGCGAATTCTGCCGATGTGCTCAGACCTTGCCTTGGCAATAACTCTTTTGAACGTCCTGGACGCGGAATTATACTTCTTTTCAAGAGAGCTGGTATTTACATCCTGAGACTTTGATGCGTCAACCCAGGCCCAGTAGCACTCCATGTTACAGCGTGATGCAATTTTAATAGAGCGACCAAATCATAGCTAGGATCTGCCTCCGATAGGCACCATAGAGGATGGAATAAAAAGTTCTATACCCTGACGTCTCACATTAGCAATAGAATCAGCAACAACGGTAGGATCGTCCGGTGGGAAGCAAACCCGGCCCCAAGGGTAGGATGCAAGAAAAGACCGCATCAAATCTGAATCAGCCGACCTATAGTGCCAAATACGGTGGTAGCCTGTAGGATGCAACCGCGACCTTAATATGACTGGCACCACACTCCGGACAAGACAATAGCCTGACGAGCCTAAAGGGGCGTCGACGGAAACCTGATATACATCTAGTTGAGAGGTCAGCAGAAGTTCCAACAGAGAAGGTATACGATTGTCCACATCTGCGAACCACATAGGCGAAGTAACCATTTGTGTCAGATTATATGCCATAGAAAAGTCAGAAACAGATCTCCACGCATGATCGGTTAAACGTGAACCGAGCAATTCGGCGTGGATGGCGTTAAAATCACCACGTATCACAATCGATATGCGGATGAGATCTGCTGTAGCACGAAATCTGTAGTCATTTGGACGTGGTTGATGAGTCGGTCTGTTTCGGCATTAGCGGTATGGGACCTATAGAGGCACCCGTAGACGTAGGGATGGTGGTCACTGTCTACGCGCAGCCTTAGGATGGATAAGATCGTACCTTCAAGATTGTCGAGGCTTCGAAAATAGATGTACCCTCTGACGATAACGTAAACTCATGCCTGGGGCACAAAGGAGTGTTCTAAATTGTACCTCATGTAGGAAAGATATGAAGTATCAGCTGGATAGGATATCTGACTCTCGGTCAAAAAGAGCAAGGCCGGCTTTACCATCTCCAGATGGCAGTGGACAGCGTTAAGATTATAATGAAGTCCCCTGATGTTGCAAAAATTCACGGATAGCATGGTAGGTATCGCCATGGTGTTGTTTTTCCGCTTACCTCGAGCAGATTTAGTCGCAAGCGTAAGTGCGCCGGGGCAGACTGAGCACCCACGCTTAGGAAGTGTAGGCCAACTTGGCCGTGGTTGCTTAGCGAGGGAGTCTCCGTCACCAGGGGTGCTGGTTTCGATTATTTTGAATTTTTTCCGCTACATTGTTAAAGGAGGAGGGGAGGAGGAATTGGGCATCCGGCTACCTGCACTTACCAAGTGAAACGCAGAGTTAAATTTCTACTTCACACTGGTATTCTATGAGGTCGTGGTACCACCCCGGTTCGAGCTGGCCCATCCGTGCGACACATACGACCACATATCAATGATATGTTGCATGTCGCTAACATTCGTTGCTACGCTGACGTTAGCACTGGTGATGATTTATACATCGGCCGTTCCATTATTTCCCGGGAAAACTTCACTGAGTACTGGCACAAACTTGTGTCTGAAGTCGCGTCTTTGTTGAACAATGTTTCTAATTGGGGGCAACTAAATGTAGTCAATTTTAATCCGTATACCGCTAAAAAGAACCCCTTTGTCACTCGACTTACTGGCGTTGCGAAAATGTTGCATTCCTATGAATTTTCTATCGTATTTACCACGTGAAGTGCTCTGAGGAATTGTTCTGATTAATTATAGTCGCCAAATTTCATCCACGTACATCGCGACGAAACTTACGTTACTACCCACATCATCCGGATGCTTGGTGATCCACTACTGTGCGATTTGATAGGAGTTTTTTTCCCTCGTATGACTACTTTCGCAAATTTTCCAGACCGATACAACGATTTTTTGAAGGTCCCTATAAACCTTCAATAAACGAGCTTACTCCAGGCCAGCAACGCACCTGCAATTCTTCTGGAGTTTCAGTTGTTTATGGGCGGCGATCGACACTACATCAGGCGAGTCTCATGCTCGTTCGCTCCTCTGCTATAAAAAAATTATTATCTGTATTAAAATTGCTTGATATTTTTGCTGACGGAAAATAAAATAAGAATTTGATAAAACTATACAACAATTACTAACTGGTTCTTTTTTGTGTTTATGTATGAAGATTTGTAAATTAACTCATTTGTAGTTTTTAAACAATTGTGTGACCACAATTTTTTTATTTAATATTTTGACATTTATTTTATTATTATTTGCCTGGTCTTTCTCTAGTCATGTCGGTTTACTATGGGAGTTAGGTAATAGAGAGTGCACCCGTGCTTGCGCGTATACATGAGCACTATAATCTTATCCTGTGGCTAGTCCCCGTTGAGGCTGGCTGCCGTGACCCATATTCGGTCTAGAGGACTGTATTATTCGGATATTTTTATATTACATTTAAAAAAAACTGAATGTAATTTTTACATTCTATGTAAGTAAATAAATAATTAATAAGCTGGATTAACCTAGTCGGATAATATGTACTAGATTAACATATTCATTACCTACTTCGAGCGTAGTGCTCCAAACAACTACTTGCATTGATGTAATAGACATGTGTCATTCATTCATTTCTAGCGTTGATTCTTCTTACTAACCGGGTCATTTGCGTCAATCAATCAAACGGATCATATCGAGTTTCAGTACTCTGTAGTCTGTGTGACCCGTTCAATAATGTCGGTTGTCGGATATTACTTTAATCGTTAGTTATCGGTCCTGTCAATTGTTTGATCAAGAACGTTCAAAAAATGTTATTTAAAATGACCCCCATTTTTCGCCCCTTGTGAGTTAACAATCAAATGCCTTTTGTACGCCGATGATCAAGTCATACTTGCGTCGTCACCGGCCGAGTTGCAAATGATGGTTACATTAATGAACAGGTCATTAAAAGAAAGGGAAATGAAAGTGAACGCAAGTAAGAAGAAAGTGATGGTTTTTGAAGGAGAAGAAAGCAAAACGGTATGTGAAATAAGAATAGAAGGAGAGTTAATTGAACAAGTGGATGAGTTCGTATATTTGGGATGTGTATTCAGCAGGAATGGGAGATATGTTAAGGATATTGAACGACGAGTGAATGCAGGAAATAAAGTAAATGGGGCTCTACACTATATTGTGAAAAGTCAGAATGTGTCAAAAAAGGCACGTATGGCAATTCACAATGCTGTATTAGTCCCGACTTTAACGTATGGTAGTGAAAGTTGGGTGTGGCAGAAGAAGCACGAGAGTAGAATAAATGCAGTAGAATGCGGTCGCTAAGGATATGTTAGGGCTGAATCTGAGTGACAGGTTGAGAAACTGTGTCATAAAAAAAGAGTGTGGTTTGCATGATGATGCGGTGACAAGGATTAAGAAAGGAATGCTTCGGTGGTTTGGTCAGGTAGACAGAATGAATGAAGAAAGACTGACAAAACAAATATATTTTGCAGATGTGAATGGAAGAGTCGGAAAGGAACATCCTAGGCGAAAGTTTGTCGACCAAATTGGCGATATACTAAAAATGAGAGTACCCTTAACCGACGAGCATGTATGCGTAGGTGTATGGATGTGGAAGAGGCGAGAGAGGTATGTCAGGATCGTGCTAAATGGAAGTCTGTAGTCTCTGCCTACCCCTCTGGTTGACAGGCGTGAGTGTTTATGTATGTATGTAAAATCATACATACTTTGATGCGACCCAGGTCAAATGAATCATTCACGAATGACATAACATGTCTAAGATGTAATATGGACATTTCACAGTATCGTTGTTTTGCTCATATTAATTTTAAGATATATCCGTTGGATGACACTATTGAGTCCGTTGAAATTAAGCTGAGCTTTAGCGATACTACTATAAGGTGTTTGCAAATCGAAAGAGAGTGATGTACTCACCATTAATTGAAAACGTCTTTCAACTGGCTAGATTTTACAAATACTTTGTCACTTTGATTATACTGACAGTCTACTTGGCACCGCTAAAGGGACTGTAGTTCCGCCCAAATCTCGACGGAATCAAAGGCTTTCTCGTCGTCCACATGCGCAAGACAAAGTGGCAGATTCTACTCATTGGTTCCCTGTACAACTTGTTAAAGGGTGTTTATGTGGTCTATGCCACTGAAGCTTTATCCAAAAATGATTTGTTCGAGTCTACGTGCGAGATGATTCGTAATGACCCTCGTAAACAGCACGTAGACTTGGTTCAGAAGTTAAATCACTTTATAGTTCTAAAAAGACCGTTGTCATCTTTCTTCAAAAAAAACCACCGCATTTATACTCTACTACCATTAATTATCAGTTATAAGTATTTGTGAAGATAAATTTCATATATTATATATGTTTTTTTTCTATATATTCATAATTTCAAGTTAATTGATTAATGGTAATGAAATATTAATATCATAAATGCGTTGTGGGTAAGCCATTCATGAAATATTGTGAACGGACTTCGTATTGATTTCCACAATACATTTACCGACTGATCGTCGTACTTTGACAAAGGGAACCTGCACATAACAGCGTCAGGTGTGCTTAACAGATTCATGCAATAGCCTAAGCTTAATGCTGTTGTTTTAGTACATAAGAGATCGCTTTGTGGACACTAAGATGTTTATAGGGTTCAAAATTGATTAATCATCAATTTATTTGTGATTGAATATTAAATTAAACAAACTGTTAACATTGAGATTTATATCGCATTATAACAGTCTTAGTTGTAGACTATTAAATGTGAACAATTTAATTTGCGATTTTTTCTATGTTCTCTTTATAGCATTAAACTAGCAATAAATAGTAAACTTATTAAACTACGAAGAGAATAACTAAGTCAATTAAGTAGCAAACTTTGGTTTTTCTATCGAAAAGCTGATTTTAAAGATCTTTTAAATATCAAAATGACTTTTAAAATAATGACTTAAGACCACTGAAATTGGGTGCTCGCCACAAACTAAAAAGTAAAGTTATTATAATTTAAAGGGTTATGAAAAGAAGAAAAGCATATAAAAAACTACGTATCTTTAGAAATTAAAAGTACATAAAGTTAAAAGTTAAAATTACAGCCTATATACGTCCCACTGCTCATCATTTCTGAGAGGGTATTAGGGCAAGGAAATGTCCGCCACGCTGCCCCTATGCGTGTTGGTGAACTTCACATGTCTTCTACATTTCTTTTCTTAGTTCTTAGACATGCAGGTTTCCTCATGTTTGTCTCGATGTTTTCCTTCACCGCCAAGCACGTGGTAAGACAGCACTTAAAATTTCAATTAACAATTTCATTGGTGCCGGCGGGGACCGAAACCGGTTTGCTAGCATATTGTGGAATTTTCAGCGAGCGTGAAGTATCTGTGCTACCACGGCTTACATATTTATATTTAAATATATTAAGTTTAAATATTTTTAGTAAATGCCTGTCTGTTGGCCTTTATTTTCCGTTTGATTACGACGTAAGGGAATCTATTATCCTATTTCATCCCGTGGGTGTGATACCTGTTATCTATACTACGAATGTACGATACGATATATACTATGAACAATTCTAGAATAACCCGATCTCGATCAAGTCAAACGTAAATATTGTAAGGATTGTGGCAATTCCTCCTTACAACTCGATAGGCCCATGTCTTTCGTCAGACTTAAAGGATAAAGTAAATACATATTTAAATTTCAAGTCCACCAAAATGCATTGGAACAACGTTGCGAACAATGTTCTATTTGGTCACAATGCAATCTTAAAAATATAGAACAGCTTGTGTGCTTAAATGTGGTACTGATTATTTTCTTTAAGTGACTCTCAGGTAAGTTAGTAAACTAAGTAACGATAACCATGTCTCGAATAGATCAGTGCCCGTATTTTACGCCCCTCTCTGCACTTTGGAACCTTCATATTATATCTTTAACTGTAATCGGACGGGAACGGCTTTTTTAAGAATAAAAACTTATTTTTAAATGGTGGTATTGGATGGTGCATTTTATTTTTCTCGGGGGAATGCGTACGCATCGCAATTCGTTCGCACATCGAGAGGTATTGTCGGGTATCGGGCTTGTAGCGATTTTAATCCTATTATCCGACTGAATTATTTTATATTTATACCTAAACTATTTTATTTATTATTACAGTACCTACTGAGTTCAAGTCTTTTTTTGTTAATCGTTACTTTGTATAAAAATAAATTTATTTATTAAGTTATTTAGTCTTTCTTTCACAAAAAGGCTTACCACAAACAACGAGAGGCCTCAAGTCTTTATCCATCAACCCTCTAATACATTACAGCATTAATTGGAGTTGCGATAAGAGATAATTAATTATCAACAGAATATAATAAGTATGCGATAAGTATAATAAAATATATGTGTAAAACAAGTTAGTACACCAATATATTTTAAAAACATATACAATATACATATTATTCAGAACAATTAGATATAAAAACATTTATAACTATATAATTACATGGAAAATACATCGTCAAATAGACCGATAATTACTTAAATATATCTATTCTTACATTTTTATCTCAATTTCCCAAAACTACTGTCCATAAACAGATCACTAGCTACAACCTCAGAAACAATTTAAATAACAAATATTAATCAGATTTTCGGCCTAACCCAGCCCAGGACACTCACTACCACTGCTCTTTTAAACGTTACGGAAGATATTCTACTGGAATGCAAAAGTCGCAATTGACTGCATTATTTCAAATAGATTTTTTTTAACTATTTGAACCATACCCTCTCACTTTGGTTTCTCGTAGCACTTAAGTTTCGAAATATACATTTTATAACAAGGTTAACTCCTACGACCGTTGTCTTCGTTGGATGCCGTATGTTGTATGACGGAAATCTCAGACTCTATTATATCTTATTTTCGTATGTCAGGTTGATTTTTCAACTACTGGATATAGTATTTGTGTATTATTATACGTAATATAACTTTATTTATTTGTTTGTTTATGCTTTGTTTACACACATTCGAGTAGACACAAAAACAGGGAATTCTCAACCAGTCTACCTCTGGGTCAATCTGAATATAAAAAGGGTGTAAAGTTTATAGAAATATTATATATAGATGTAATATAGTGTAATATATTATAGAAAATATAGCACAATACATACACACATAAAAGCTAATAATAATAATGTAAAATACCACAAAAATACATAGTAATAATAATGTCCTCTAGACCAAAATTTAATTCACGGTCTCAACGGAACATAGCAATCTGCGCAGAATAGGATTATAGTGTCAGAGTGTATGCACAAGTACAGGTGCGCTCTGTATGACTTCACTCTCTTGGTCTGATGGGACGCCAATCCGATAGGAGCGCTGGACCAACGGCTTTACGTGCATGCTAGTGAAACATCACCGATTTCCTTACTCTGGCCTGCTACCGAGTATTTCTTGAGAGAAAAACTCAACTGATGTTTTTACTCAACCTGAGATTCGAACCCAGGGCCCCATGATTAGCATCAACGGAGTATTCAAAAATATTATTTGTTGACTAATTCGCTTATGAAAGTTTAATTTAAAACAAAAGAAAAATTATACTATAGTTAAAAACAAAAATGTAGACCTACAAGAGAAAGTTTTAAGCACACTTCTGATGTTAGAATATATTCTAAAAATATTTACATAAAAGTACACTACTCGGTAACAAACCCTCCTTAATATCAACCACTCATGAGGCCAACTGTTAAAGATAATTAATGCATAAGACAACTTGCTCTCTCCCTCACGCAACCAATCATTATCAGCAATGAAACGGTGCACTGCACTACGTTCTGTATAATGCAATACAGTTCAACCAACTGTAACAAGTATCCGCCACAATCACACACCAGTGTAATGTGAAGAACCTAATTACATGATAACATAAAAGTATGCAAACCAGCAGCAACACTACCCATGTCATTGTAACATAGGGCGGCCTCTCAGCAACAATAATCTTTCTTACTACCCCAACGGGCATAGTAACTACAATGAAACTCATAGAATTACCGACTGACGACAATGAAACTCATAGAATTACCGACTGACGCCAATGAAACTCATAGAATTACCGACTGACGACAATGAAACTCATAGAACTACTGACTGATCCCTCTCAGCTTAGCTTATACAGATAGAACGAGTGGGATTACAGTTTTAAGGTCATTTCTTAGTATATTCATTTACTTTTTTACGCTTGACGCTAACACTATATTCAATTTTAAACGTGCATAAGTACCACAATAAAAAAATCCGGATTTAAAGCAATTAAAGCTAGTTACACTAGAAGAGAATATCAGCTCTCCTGCAGTGTTCGGTACCGATTCGGTTTTCGGTAAATCATTCCAAAATTAAGTTTGATCTTTTTTCTTTCAAGCTGCTTAACAGCTGTAGAGGAAGCCAATGTGACAGAAGTGCTATATGTTATAATTATATAAATAATTATCTGATATAATTATATCCTGATTTCCCGCATCCAAAAATAGCCATATAGCCATAGACTTGTTATACTATTGCCTACTTATAGCCATATTATTGTTGCGTAGCTCTACAGTCTTAAAAGTATCAGATCTTGTGATATATTTAGAAGTTCCGAGAAGACCAATTATTATCGATACCGATTGTTCCCAGGAGCATGCTGAAGACACGACACATTTCGGTTGCCCCCGTGTACTGGCACCACATTAAACAGTTTTCCTAATATTATCGTAACATTGTTTATAAAGATAATATTTTTATAGCTATTTGTTTACAAAATGCGAGATTAAACACATTTTAGCTGATATTCTTCGTACACCAACAGGCAATTTGTTGCAGAAAGAGATGGAATAAACTGTAAAAGAATTTTACATAAACCCCGAATGGTGGGGAGAAGTAGAAATTAACAAACAGTGTTAAGAACAAATATGGAGAGAATGGGTGTCACTACGGGACTGGAATCTTTCTCCCAGATAAAGACTAAATATGAATAAACGAAAAAGGTGATACCTGACTAATAGATGAGTGGAGGCAGTAGAGTCCAAGGGGGAGGTATTAACCATTAGTTTTGATTTTGCGAAGGCCTTCGATCGCGTTTGGCTCTTTGCGCTTCTTTCGAAGCTCCCTTCCTTTGGGTTTCTCGAGAAATTGTGCAATTGGATCACCAGCTTTCTTGCACATCAGAGCATCATGGTCGTTATAGACGGTGCATGCTCCGATTACAAGCTTATTAATGCTGGCGATCCACAAGGCTGCGTGCTATCACCAACTTTGTTATCAATGTTGTATTGCAAGCCGGTAACCTTCATTGCTAAGTAGATGATAGCACTAGTGACGCTCTATACACTGACCGTGCCACGGGAAAACGTCGCCAAGTACCGGAACAAACTTGTGTCTAAAGTCGAGCCTTTGCTGTACAAAGTTTCGGATTGAGGGCAACTTAATCTAGTCCAGTTTAATCCGCAGACGACACAAGTTAGCTCGCTTACCGCTAAAAAGAACCCCTTTGTCGTGTCTCCTCAGTTACAAGGCACTCCCCTTTTTGCCTCAGCCAATATCACTAATTATATCCGGTTATTAAGTAACCTGTCCAACTTGCTCCTGAGAGATTAGTAAGACAAACATCGGCATAGTCAAATAAAGGAAAAAGACAGACTGAATGAGAAGAAATTTAGTTAAAGGGGGCAGAAAGAACTTATGGCGATAGATGGAATGAAATATGCCAGTGACTTGACGACAAACCTCTGATACTTGTAACATCCAACTAAGAGACTGGACCCACATCCTTGACACTAGTGCGGAAGAGAACAGCGAAGTGTTCGTTGTGATTGGTTGGTAGTTTAGATGTATTAATTTGTGACAGCAATTGACAACAATAGTACTATAACGATAGCCTGGTATATACTGTGATTAACTGTTATTTGTTATTTATATATTTATTTTATAGAAGATGGAGCAAACGAGTATGCGGCTCACCTGATAGTAAGTGACTACGGGCGCCCATGAACAACCGCAACACCAGAAGAATTGCAGGCCTTTTAGAAAGGAGTAAGCACTTTTATTGAAGGTCCCTAAGTCGTATTCGGTCCGTAAAAGTGGCCGGTGGTAAACAATTTCTCAGAAAAGTTGTATGAGGAAGAAAACTCCTAGTAAAACGCACAGTGGTGGACCGCCACGCAACCAGACGGTGATGATGGTATCGTGAATTTTGACGCGATGTGCGATATGTGCGTGAAATTTGGCGGCAGGAACTAATCCGAACAATTACTTAGAACATCCCCATGGTAGATACGATAGAAAACGGAAAGGGATACATCATCCTTACGCAGCGCTGGTGAATCGAGCAATCAAAATAGAAATCGCTTTGTTATATCAAAGCCGTGTGACCAGTCCAAAACAAATGACGCTTGTGAGTATGACTAGAAATCGTCAAAATAGAGTGGTTAAAACATTGAACATTGGTTTTTGGTAAAGAACGTAAACAAAAGAGTAGAAACTAGAACGGCAGAGTGGGTGGAGCCCGCGTAGCTACTAAAATGTCACTAAGACGTCAATTCACACGTATAAATGTCAACACGAGATGTGTTTTGACGTTACAATCGTTTCTAAATTTCGCATGCAAATTATTTAAAAAATGCGAAATTACACTCTATTTACAAATAAATATATATTAAAATGTAAACGATTTTTTTAATGATGATCTTGAACATTATCCAAAAGTCTAAAATGTGTAAATTTATTCAGTCTGTCAACTCAGCAAATCGGGTTTGGCGACGCCAAACCTCTTACAAAATAAAGTTGACAGCCATTCTATTGTGTATTTTAGTATTCTATGGTAGAAACATTGTCGTTATTAAAAATTTCTATACCAATGAAAAACATGCTCCTACAAAAAGCATATAAAGTATTCCTTTTAGATCTTTTAAATTTTTAATATTAATATTTATCTACTTAAAATTGTTCATTATAAATATAAGATTTCTCGAATTATGTTTATCTTTTAGGAGCATTTTAAATACCTACTAATAAATATGTACTGATGAACGAAGATGAGATTGTTGAACGTTTCACGAGATTATAATTTTTTTTTATTTGAGCAGAGGTTGATTAGTTTGAAAGACTCGGGACTGATGTTATTTTCTTCGGAAATGAAATACCATTTCAATCATGATAGATTATAGAACTGCGTCTTTCATAGAAAAAAAAACATAAATATTCAATTTGCTGCATTCAAAAGGAAATCCTATCATTCTTGATTACTTCTTTTTATTACGAAATACGTTTCTGTTGTGGCAAAAACCATTTTGGTAATTCCTTAAATTCTTGTATGGATTTAAATATTAAAAAAAACCTTTTAGTTTATTTTTAACAAGTGTATAAAATGATATAAAATGGACGATGATATAATAGTTGTACTCGGAAGATTCCTATTTCTGGAGTGAACTTTTAACTAAAGTAGTTATATAGTACATAGTAGATATTTTTATAAGTTTCCTGATAATTTAGTGTTTTTAAAGTGTTAATTAAATTATTAATAGTTTTCATAATTAAATTTTTTTAGTCAACACAACTAATAATTATTTTAGATCAATTTAATTTGACCTACTGCAATGTCGTTCTACTATTTTGAAACTTAACTAAACAATGTCTAATTGCTTGTTAAAATTTTCAAATTAATTTAAAATACACAAGCCTCGAGTGCAACAGACTTGTTGTAGTACCTGCAATAAATTGCAATTAGGAAAACAGATGTTGTCTCGTTATTGAGTTTAGCTGCCTTTAAGTGTCTCTTCAAATGCAGACATACTTGAAATGAACAGCCCCTAGAATACATTGATGAAAATAATTAATAAAAACAGATTTTAAGTTATTATTTGAGGAATGGCAAAAGTTTTTGACTTCTCAAAAATAATTTCTTATATTCTACTCATTTAATAAAACCAACTTTCATGTCATGTATGGATCTGAGGAGTGGTCTTACCCTACTGGCTGTATGAGGAAGCTCAAGTCACTCACCAAACTATGGATATGGCTATGTCGTTGTTTGCTTGCGAACTGAAATAGTTCAGTGAACTAGTAAGATGAAGGGACAGTGAGCCGTCCATTAAGATTGAAAAACCGACAACTGATGAGGAAGAAAGTGGAACCTCATACTGGTAAGCGTGTAGAGCCGCGCTCCACTCCATTGGGTCACGAAACTTGGAAAGAGCAATGAAGAATGCATGCAAGACGTTGATGGATGTATGAGGCTAATGGCTATGATTTGTGGCATATTTTAGAAGCCCTATATTCGGCAGTGGACTTGTGATAGGCTGTGATCATGATGCCAATAAATTTACTGTATCATATAAAGTATTTATTTTATATGTATTAGCTTTGTTATGTATATTTAACGCTGGTCTATCAGCCCTGGCAATCTGGCCCCAAGAGTTTGTTATGGATTTTATTATTTTTTTAAATTAAAATATGAGGAACATATATAATTTCTTTGAGTCATCAAATTTGTTTCACATAATTTATCACGACAAGGCAGTGAAAAAAGCAATTTGCGTTCCATAAAACTAATTCAGTTCAAAGAACGTCTGAGCAATAAAAAGGGTGGAAGTAGGAATTAAACCTTTAGCAGTGGAAGACGTGAGAATGCTTGCACCTGTTAAATAGGAAGGAATAAAGGAAAGGCCTATTAAGTGCTCACACGATGCGAGGTAATCTAACAAACTACGCTATTTTGGATAGTTCGTTTCCAAGCTCTATTGTCTAAAGTAATAAAAATGTTATATTATTAAATTTCGGTATAGAATAGGGTTTAAAAATGCATATAAAATGAATGTATTCATTTATTTTATTCCTGTAAAATATGTTTATATAGTACATCGCCCGCGTGGAATTGGAAATTATATTTTATGTATTTTTTTTAAAGATAGTTGTACCGTACCGTCTCTGCCATTACTAGACACACGATTAACTCGTGTACCCATAAAAACTTATTATATTACTGCGTATTAAACACGTAAATAATCACTAAATAAATTTTCGTGCAGTGTTAGTTATCCAACGTCGGCGGAATTTATAAAATCCGATAATATTGATTATAATTACCGACTGATATGCCAAATTTGAAGTCTCTAATAATTATAGTTACGAAAATAAGGCAATTTTTTAAAGAGACGATATTTTTCTTCCCTATCCCGTGGGAAATACGAAAATCGTAGAAAAAATATTAGTGATAATAATTAAATTAAATACAAAATTATAAAATTTAAAGCAAAAATATAAATTCTCTTTATTCCCTATACATTACATACATCTACACATACATACATTGTAAAGGGAACTTCTGTGAAAAATTTGTGTTCTAAGTCTAGGTCCAAGTTGACATGTTCTCGAAATATTTTATTTCTCGGACATGCAGCGTCAATACTATGTGTTTCCCTCACCGCCAAGTATGAGGTATATCGGCCTTTAACAGTGACATTAAAAATTTCATTGCTGCTGGAAAGAACCGAACTCGAATCACTCATGTACAATGTATAAACATAAGGTGAGCGCTTGGTTACTATACTCGCACCTTTGACGTTGCTTTTTGTCTCTAGGTCTGTGTTTTCTAAGTCTGATCTAAATATGATAGTTATGTCATACATCGGAAGGTAAGAGAAGAGTATATAGTTATTAATTCCAAAAAACTATTTTAGTAGGGCAGTCACGAAATGTTAAAATTTAATAATTAAATACAAATACAAAGTTTAATACTTAACTTCAATTTATTTTATGGTTTTTTAATACGGGCCGTAAACAGTTCATCCTTTAGGGCCGATTGCTCAATATTCTAATACTTGTTTATTCGAGATTCCATTATGCGAGAGCAATTAATTTAACATCGACAATAGAAAACTTTCAAGTTTTGATGCATTGTATTCCGCTTTTAGCAGCCTCGCTTTCTTTAACTGGCTTATTCAACGATGTCCTTTATTAGCTGCGATGTATTGTAAACTGAAGTATGGTCTTTGACTGTGCTTTGTTTAATATTAATTCGATTTTATTTTAAAATGCTTTATTTGCTTTTCCATTTAAAGCAGGAAATATTTAATTTTACATTTTCTTTTTTACAAATTCATAAAATTTGTAAGGACTATTGATTACGTGTAATAGTTTGATACATTTTAATATTAAAAAGTTAACTTTAAATGTATTATGTTTAATGTAAAGCTTCATTTTAAAAATAAAAAAATTGTATCCTTCATTCCCAATTCCGACCAAAACTACAACTGCCGAGAAATCGGAAATAATTCTAGTGACCAAGCTTACACATTGAGGAATTAATTCTGACTGGTCTCACAGCGTCCTAATCTATTCATCTTTAACGTAAAGCCTCCATGATCATCCATCTTTTGTTGGCTTGTATGCGATATCAGAGACACGAGATTGTCTCCGCTCTTCTGATGCTGTATATCTATGTATCTGATACTATAATTTTATGTCTCTGACTTTCTAACCTACCAATACTACACAACCTGGCCCGAAAAATTAACTGTTTCAGCTTTTTAATAAAAATCGTCACCGAATGGGTTTCAACTAGGGACCTATGGTAAACTAACATAGTATCCTTGTCTACTAGACTACACCCAACCTTGGACTACTAGACTACATTTTATGTATTTTTTTTTATTTCCTAGATGTTTGAATATTTAAACTATGCTGGTTTTTGTCTACAATTATATAAAAAAATTTCGTATGCGGTAAATAAATAAAGCCTTTTCTTGAATCTATTCGTAGCCTTTAGTGACAGAGGATAACGCTATTAGAGGTAAGAGTGTAGTTCATTTTGCAGAAGAATACTGTACTGTAGCAATTTACATTATTGCTAAATAAAGGCAAATTTCTTGTTATAGAGGTCATGATCCCTGTTTCGTATATTCGTCTGTTCATTCGTCTAAGAATTTGTTAATTATGGCACCAAAACTTTGGTTTTTTTTTTAGATTAGAGTTTGAAAAATTTGCCTTTTCATAGATTTTCGGTGTCATGAAAAAATAAAAAATAAATTAAAAATAAATGAAATATTCTCCCATGATATGACAATTTGAAGATCGTTTAGGAAGAAACGATAGTTATAAGTCAATATTTGACACGGAACTCCTTGAGGTGGTTTAGGAGGGTATAATGCCTCCCAAAGCCTCTAGAGCCAAAATGCCGCTCCTAAGCCCCGATTTTTATAGTAGGTATCTTAAAAAAGAAAATCGAGAAATACTTCTACAAAATTTGTAAATTATTAAAAATTAATGAAACTGCTCTATAATAAATAATAAAAAAGATAGGGTGGGGCGATTAACTTTCGCCGTACGTTTATATATTATATCGTATTTAAATATTACTAGCGATCTACCCGGGCTTCGCACTGGTGATGTCTGGATCTCGACAACAGCACCACCTACCGGGTCCAACTGAAATGTGTTTAAACCATCCATGTTCCTACTAAAACATACATAAGAAATTTCATCAAAATCGGTCTGACCCATTTTCGAGTTTTTGCAAAACTGACGGACAGTAATTGATTTTATATATATATATATATATATATATATATATATATATATATATATATATATATATATATAGAGGTATAAATATAATGATATCGTCATTGTCAGGCGTAATAATAATCTGTTGTCCAATAGCTGAAGGTGTTGATAAAACTGTTAAATATCTGGCGTACTACAGAAACCATTCGTTTATTGATTCACAAGCCTATCAAAATCCAATGCAGATCATAGGCTTTATTATATTATTATTATCATAGGCAGACGGTTTCACAATTGCAGTTTTATATTAGTTTGAGTTATGGTCAGGCAGATACTACTGTTCAGAAACCACTTATATATAACACATTACAACATAGTATTAGAGTAGCACCGGTTCAATATTTTCTCAATAATGCACGTATAATAATAGTGAGGGATACCTGTCGTCGTTTTGCTCTTAGCGCTTCTTTTGAAGCTCCCTTCCTATGGGCTTCCCGAGAAATTGTGCAACTGGATCACCAGCTTTCTTGCAGATCGGAGCATCAAGGTTGTTGTTGACGGTGAACGCTCCGCTTACAACATTATTAATTCTGGCGATCCACAAGGCTGTGTGCTATCACCAACTCTGTTTCTTCTGCATATTAATAATATGTTGCAAATCGGTAACATTCATTGTTATGCGGATGATAGCACTAGTGACGCTCTATACACCGACTGTGCCACGGGAAAACTTTCGCTTCTTCTTTCGCTGTAGTTTTTGTGACAGAAAATCAAAATTGGTCAACTACATCTTGTTATTTAATTAATTGTATTTTTTTAAATAAAATTAATGTTTAAAACTACTTTTACGGATTTTGTCGCGTTTATTTTTATTTTTTACTTTTTTATTTTTTAATTCCCGACGTTTCGTTCATGTGCAATGTTCGCGTAAATATAAGAAATCATTATAAAATTAATGTGTTGTTTCTATACCCACGGGAATGATTAATCATATTATTTAAAATATAATAATTTTTAAATTATAATAATTTTGGTTGGACGATCATGAGCACCATGTATTATTCTTCCTACTTTTTTCCTTTACATTTTGTACACTTGGATAGTAACCAAATACTTCGGAGTAAGGATTTTACATCAGCATAAAGTGCCTCCGACTTCTTTTCATATGTAATTAATTTAGAATACAAATCAAGATCTAATAGCAAAACCAATAAATGCTTAATTTTCGATCTACTTTCGACTTTTAGTAAAGAATACCGCGGAAACAAGTGTCTTTACTTTAAGTAAGTTAAACACAATTTGGACTCAGAAGAAAATTGCTATTAATTTTTTTAAATATATAGAAGTTTGAGATTTTAAAGAATATTCTATAATTACAAAACTTTTTACAATCAAAACAGCATGAGTATTTTGGTAAACTTTCAATTAAACAACACAATTAAGATCAAGTTCTAACAATTTCGAGGTTTAGTTACTAATTATTAACTGTATTTGGCATATACTCGTAAGTTTGCCCATGCGACAGTTCGGTGAAGACTAATCAATATTTTGTTACCAACAGCCACTCAAAATCTGCTTTACAGTGCGTATAAGCGACAAAACAAAATACATGCAACAGGCTCAAAATACATACAATAAGCTAATTTTTATATCAGAAATAGTTATCTAAGTAACAAAAACAGTTATAAACGGAATGTATAAAGTTAAAATCGAATATCTCCCAAGTAAAAATTATTGATAAATCGGTAAAATTTTAGTCGTTTGGTCGCCGAAAATTGTGAAAATGTGCTTTTTAAAGTTACCAAGCGACAACAAAAGTCTTTATAGCGGTACGATAGTATGATATATCGACGCAGTATGTTTTGCTGATTTCAATGATATATATAACTCAATATCGCCCAACATGTCGCTTAGTAATTATTGCCTTTCATATATATTTTACAAATATTTTTGTATTAAATATAAATCTTTAATATTTAAGTACAATTTAATTATACATTAAACTTTCTTGTGTATTTTGTGCATCTAATTACAAAAAAGTATGGCTTTATCCAAAAGCGCATTTATATTCGCATCAGTGGAAAGTAAAGTTGTGACGTAGGGTTCGCTTAAAATTATGCCACATTAAGCGACATTTTTGCTAAAAGCATGGTGTTCTTCATTTAAAACACTTAACAGATTTTTATGTTATTTCCGCAGAAATTAAAATGATACTTTTCTGTTTTCTATTAATTACAATTTTGTACCAACAACTTCCTATCTGATATGAGTAATCCCATATAAAATTGTAAAAATTTGTAGCTGTAAAAGTAAATCTTTTTAATAAGAAAACCAGCAACATCGTGAAATCTCCCTTAATTTTTTTTTCTAAATGCATTAAAATACCCATCGTCATCAGTGTTGCTCTTCAAAGTATACTGCAAAACATAGGTCTCCCCCAAGGAATGCCACAAAGCACGGTACTGAGTCACCTGCATCCATCGACTTCCTGCAAGTCTAACGAGTTCGTCACTCCAACTAATGGAGAGATGGCCTACACTTCTTTTACCGGTATGAGACTACCATACGATACATCCATTGGATATCGGTTTTTCGAGCTATATAACCGCTGCCACCGTTGCCACTACAGCTTACTAATCCGTTGAGTTATGTCAGTTATTTTGGTCCTACTGCGGATATCCTCATTTTTAAGTCTATCACGTAGAGAAACCCCGAGCATAGCCCTCTCCATAGCTCACTAAGTGAGCTACCTCATATGGCCAGCAAAGTAGCACCTCGTCTCAGATCCACAAGTCACTGTCAATGGCAACACGCACTGATTGTACTATCTTGTTTTCAAATTTTGAGTTATATCTGACGAAAATATATGTCTCTTGTGATCTTGAATGCTACCCAGCTGATTTAAAATCATCGAATGATCTCTCGGTCGAATTTGAAATTACTTAGTCGGACTATTTGTTCTAGTTAAACATACTCGTCGACAACTTCAAGTGTAAACTTCCCAACAACAAACAGCAGAGGTGTGACATGGACTTTAGACATGATCTTTGTTTCGTCCATGTTCCTAATAAGACCTATCAGTTAGGAGGCACTAATTAGGCCATTTAGTATAGTGCTTAGTTCCTCTAATCGAAGGTGAGTGATGTACTCGCAAATGATGCTAATACCATATCCTTTCCAGTCCAGCAGCTTGTAAACGTCTTCCAATACAGCGGTGAACTTTTGGCGATATAATGTCATCCTGTCTTACACCTCTGTGTAATCGGATAAGTTTCGTACTCTGATTCTGTACTCGGATAGTCATCTTAGCCTTATAGTAAAACACTTCAGCACTTCTATATACCGACAGTTGAACGTTATCAGAAAGTTGACTGTTATAAGATAGATGTTGCTGCTCATCTTCTGACACAGTTTCCCTCTGTCACCTCTTACGACACCAACGAAAATACATGAAGTAGTGAATATTCTTACAAAGGCACTACACGCCCATACCCATTATAGATCAATATTATTATTTCATGGTCTCTGAGTGGCTCAGGTTTTCGACTTCTCAATGTCAAAGTTATCCACTGCCATTTTTAGGTTATAATTGTTAATATTTGGTCTAATATATGCTGAGTGGGCTAACTTTATCTTAAAGTCTCACAGTGGTCCGCTTGGATTGAGGTTTAATTTCATTAACTATAGAATTCCAAGCAGATGGTAGAACCCAGCCATTTTCTCTATTGAAGTTAGGATTATTTTTGATTTCATTAGCCTCGCTAATCATAATTGGTAGTACTGTGTCACTATAGGTGATTTAAATAATCTTTATGAAAATTTTGCTCTCCCAGGGGAGAATATAATATAAAATATTTTATCAACCTCAAAAAAGACGACAGTTGTTTAAACTTACACATTTGCGATGAAAATTAAAGCAGGTTAATTATTTTATCCAATAACCTAATTTTCGTCGTCAAAACACATTTTATTATTTTAATTATTACATTTCTTTACCTATTTTGCTAGAATATTTATTTTAAATACAATAATAAACTATTAATAAATAGTATTACAGTATTTTAAAAACGATATTTAAATGATATGCTTCAGACAGGGTATTTGCTTTTTTTTAGTTCATAACGTATTGAACGTAACAAAAGAGATTTTCTTATTCACGTCATTAGTGCAGTTTAATGCGTCGCTTGCAGCTCCGTTTTTACATTATGCAAACCCTCGTATATTACAGTATTTTGAGTACATTACCGGTAGTGACATCCTGCATATTTAAACAAGTGTCGCGAATAAGAACTATGCTAAGTTGCTTTGCCATTAAACGCTTTATATATTGTTTACAAAAATTTTTACCTCTAATTTTAGATCGAAGTATTTTTTTTATCTAGTGTTGGCCCAGGATTCCAGCACCAACGCTCTTAATAAGAAGAATTATTTTGCCTCCAGGTCCATCAAGAGAGTCATTGCCAAATGGAAAACTAGTAAACTAGTTCATCTTCCTGTGGGAAGCCGTGCATTCTGATCTCTTGCCTAAGCTGTCCAAGAGAACTTTTCCAGCCGTCTCATCCATCTCTATTCAGACAGAAAGGACAGTAAATTCGTTAATTTATCCATACTAACATTATAAATGCGAAAGTGTGTTTGTTTGTTTGTCCTTCTTTCACGTCGCAACAGAGCGTCGGCATGGCATGATTTTTTGTATGGGGATAGTTCGGTGGCTGTAGAGTGACATAGATTACTTTTTTCCGCGGAAAAACATATCATTTCCATGGAAAAATCGAATATGTTGCAAAATTAAATTCAACTAGGTAGCGCCACCGTGATTCTACAAGACGGACGACGGTACGAGAGACGAACACAGTAGGTCAGAATATCTGGATTATTATGACTTTTTACCAAAATTAAGATAAAAAAAGTATGGATCTGTATTTTCAACGCAGTACCGAGAAGAGAGCGATAAAAAACATAAAATTCACCAGCTGATTTTCTTTAAACGTTTTGGTGCATTGTAATTCACAGAATAGGCGATAACCTCGCAGACGATATTAAGTAATCCGTTTATGCTCTGCCTACCGCGCAAGGGTTACAGGAGTGATTATAAGTATGGATCAGAAATACTATCACTACCTGTCACACTTTCACCCTTAACTATTACTTAACTGTGGTAGAAACAGTTCTTAGTAAGCCTTATTAATAAACCTTAGTAATATTTATTGAACGGAAATGAATACAGTTCTTATATGTGGTTATGAATGAATCGGTATTACAATAAGAAAAATTGTGCAAAATTATAAGAAAAATATTTTTGAGAGTTCTTATTAACTAACGTATACATAGTTTAAATTGATTCCGCTAGATGTCGTTACTAGGTTTTTAAAACGCGGTAACGTACTTAGCGTACGCCGTTGAGCCGCGCTTCAACTTATAGTGGATACGGTACCTATACGCTTAATTGTTTCTATTTCGTAGCTTATTCGACTACCTGCTTTTTATTTCGGTTGTTTGTTATTTGCTTTGTGATTTAGTTAAGGTTGAATGGATTTATATTGGCTTTCATTTTCGGATTTGTGTATTTTCTTGGATCGGTTTTGTTGATTTGGTTGGTATTCCATTATACATGTTTAGACTCTGGCTTTGATTTTGGATTTTGTTTATTTAGAATCGTGAATTGGTTTTCATTGTTTTAGGTTATTTAACAATATTTCAAAGGAATATTGATAGTATAGATAGTGTATACGGTACCTATACACTTACTTCTTTTTTCGATGGTTATATTTATATTGACTACTGATTTCGATTTCGGTTTTCTGCGATTTGTTTTGTGATTTGGTTTAAGTTGATTCGATTTTTTTGGCTGTCGTTTTCAGATTCGTGTTGTGTCTTGAATTGGTTTTGTTGTTTTGATTTTAAAAAATATTTAAAAGTCATATTTATTCCTTTTAGATATTTTGGATTTGCTTTCAAAAAAAATATTTAAAAGAAATTTAATTCCTTTTAGGTATTTTAACGTTTTTTTAGAAATAGGTTTTTGTTACTTCATAATGCCTCGCAAACGTAAGTCCAGCCTTTCAAGAGTATCTTCTCAAAGACAAGCGAAAAGATTAGCTCGATCGCTAGAATCTTTAGAAAATGCTGAACTGAGAAGGCAAGAACAAGCAGAGCGTCAGGCTGCTTTTACAGCATCTGAGACACCTTCTGAACGTCAGCAAAGGGGGGTGTTGTTTTTTTGCTCAAGTCAAAGCGTCTTGAACAGGGTTTTGCAGAGCGTCAAGCTACTTTAAGAGCTACTGAAACACCTACTCAAAGTCAGCAAAGGCGTCTTGAACAGGCAGAGCGTCAAGCTACTTTAAGAGCTACTGAAACACCTGCTCAAAGTCAGCAAAGGCTTCAAACAAGCGGAACGTCAGGCCGCCTTAAGAGCCGCGGAAACACCTGATGAAATTCAACACAGACTCATTGAGCAAGCTGAAGGTCAATGTACTATAAGGGCATCTGAAACACCAGAACAGACACGGAATAAGCCACCAAAAAAAAAAATTTAAAAAAAAAAGGGTTTGAATCTTTTTTTTTTTAGTGTTTGTTGTCGTATTGTGTTGGTACTTGGTGTTTTACCTAAATCTCTGGGGTTTACATTGGCGTCGCTAGAAACTGCATCTTGTAAATCTATATATTTCTCAATGCGCAGCTTTTTTTTGATTTAAAGATATATAACGGAGACGTTCAATTTCTACCTTCACATACATGCCAAAAATTGATGAAATAATTGTCTACACCGGGCTAAGAGGTTAAAATCATTTTCTCGCAACATCATATGATACGCATAAAAATCCGTACATGATACGTTTTTGTTCGGAGTAGGCTCCTTTGTGAACGGGTTAATGAGTGGAATTTGAAAATGATAACTCTTTTTGTCCTTTGCAATAAATCAATGGGTATTGCAGAGCGTTATAAAACTTGTGTGTATCGGCTACCCGTTGTAACGTATCATCACGTGCTCGCAAGACAATATCTCGTGAATAAAATTGATCATCACTAATTACGGCTGCTATTTCGTTTATCAAAGGTGCAATTGTTAGCGCCTTTTATGCTCTCCTCGAGGGGTCCGATCTGCTTGAATGACGACTTTATAATCCTCTTCAGGTAGGTTATCTAAAGCAGTTTTAAATATTTTGACTAAAATGTTACGTTCATGCAAGAATCTTTGAATTTTTAACATTGTGTCTCTCTCAACTCCCTGGATAAATTGGCAGTGACGGTCTATTTCAATTTCTTCGTCACCCATAAAATATACTTGGAACACATCTATGAAGGAGTGGAAACGCCGTATTCAAGGCGCGCCTGTTGCAAATTGGCCGGGTGTAAAGTCATCAGATGCCCTTGGTCATGTGTATACCGTCCATGTAACTAATATTGAATATTTCTGTTTACGACTGCTGCTGTAACATGTTCGGGGTCCTACAGGATACAAAGACCTTAAAACTGTCAACGGTCAGGAATGCGCAACTTATATAGAAGCATGTGAAGCTCTGCATCTTTTAGAAAACGATATTTAATCACTGGGATGGAACCACGGAGGAAGCTGTGCAGTGCCACCAGCCAAAATAAGGGATCTTTATGCAACTCTCATATCATCTTGCGGGCTCTATGCACATGAATTGTGGGATAAATATAAAGAGTACATGGCGGAAGATATTTTGCGAAGGTTACAGCAGACACACGCGAACATGACATACAATGAACACATTTATAATTAAGCACCTGGAAAAATTGAAGATAAAGTAATGGCAATGGTGGGCAAAAAATTAAGCGACTTTGGAATAATAAGCCCTCAGCGAACAACTGAAAATGAGTGATTTTTATATTTACGTGAAACAAACTACACATTGATATAGGTACTAGCTTTGCAGCAGCAAGTAGCCGAATTTGTACCCCGCTTGCTTCCCGAACAAAAACGAGTTTTAGACATAGTATTAGGACAAATTGAATTTGGAAATGGTGCACTTTTCTTTATAGATGCCCCTGGAGGAACTGGGAAGACATTTTTGTTAAATTTATTATTAGCGCAAGTACGGAAACATAAAAATATTTCTGTGGCCGTAGCTTCCTCCGGTATAGCCGCCACGCTGCTAAGCGCGGGCCATACTGCAAATTCTGTTTTAAAACTCCCTCTAAATCTAGCCCAGGAAGTATCGCCGATCTGCAACTTTAACAAAAATAGTGCACGAGGTATAATGCTACCACAGTGCAAACTTTTAGTGTGGTACGAAAGTACAATGTCGCATAACAAAGCTGTAGAAGCACTAAATCGAACGCTCCAGGATTTGCGCAGCAATACCGATGTAATAGGAGGAATGAATGTTTTACTTTCTGGAGACTTTCGCCAAACTTTATCTGTCATTCAAAAGGGCACACCTGCAGATGAAATTAAAGCATGCCTCAAGTCGTTATAGAACAAGGTGACAAAATTCAGTTTACTCGTAACTACGAATATGAGAGTGCATTTTTATAATGATATCAATGCTGGAAACTATGCTGACACACTATTAAAAATTGGCGATGGGCGGTTAGAAACGGATGCTGAGGGCTGCGTTAAATTGACGAGAGAATAACAGAGTATTTGTCAGTAGACACAGTTATGGACACAGAACAGAGCACTTCATATCCCACAGAGTTTCTAAATTCTCCAGAGTTGTCAGGTATGCCTTCACATAAGCTTCAATTAAAATTAGGCGTCCCAGTCATGCTAATGCGAAATTCAGATGATCCTCGATTATGTAACGGGACAAGGCTGCGTGTGACACATCTTGGACGGAACATAATCGGTGCTACAATTTTGACGGGCGTAGGAAAAGGTGAAAATGTTATTATAACACGGATCCCTATAATTCCCACAGATCTTCCTTTTCAATTCAAAAGGTTGCAGTTCCCTATTAAGCTCAGTTTTGCAATAACAATTAATAAAGCGCAAGGGCACACGTTACTGGTAGCGGGGGTCAACTTAGAAAAACAGTGCTTCTCTCATGGTCAGCTGTATGTAGCATGTTCGCGTGTGTCTAATGCCCAGAATCTCCATATTCTTTCCTCGAATGGAAAAACATATAATAACATTGTGTACAGTAGCGTCTTAAAATAGTGTTCAGTTAGTTTTATTTTTCCAAAATTCCCACAATCAATTAATCAGAATTCCCACAGATCTTCCCTTTCAATTCAAAATTTCCTATTTAGCTCAGTTTCTTTTCAATTCCAAATGCTGCACCTCTGACGGACCTATTAAGCTCAGTTTCCTTTCAACTCAAAAGGCTGCATCTCTGACGGATATTTTATTTGGCTTAGTTTCCTTTCAATTCAGAAAACTGCATCTCTGACGAATCAATTTAGCTCAGTTTCTTTTCAAAAGTCTGCATCCCTGACGGATAATTACGCTCAGTTTCCTTTAATTTAAAAATATCCCATTTCCATTTGGAATAAACAGGCTATTTTTATGCTTTCCTATACGCTGTGTTTCAAAACATTTAAATAGGCTGACGAATAAATTTTTCTCAGTTTCCTTCCTTTTAATGGCTACATCTCTGACAAATCTATAAAACTCAGTTTTCTTTCAATTCCAAAAGCAATGGATAGTTCATTTCCCAGTGACCATGCGGGCGAAGCCGCGGGTAACAGCTAGTAATTTATAAAAATACAGAATTCAAAACCAAAAGTCTGAATCTGTAGCCAATTCTCCAATCTTTTCGTGAAAACTCATCAGTGGATACAGCCATCAGCATTATAAACAACAGCTTTTCATAGTCTACAACAAGATATATAAAGATGTAAAAAATTAATTAGCTAAGATATGCGTAATGAAATAAAATTATGTCTCTTGTTTGTCAAACTGGGTTTGAAGTGCACCTCCCGCCCTTCCTCAATTAGTAGCTAAGTAGAGCTGTGTGGTTGGGTTTTATAACGCGAATTTTAGTTAATTAATTTTTAACATCTTGAATATATTGAATTTCCGCAAAGTAACGCCTGATTGTATTAATTAACAAGATATAGGTTTTTTTCTATTTACGAGTATACGCCTGCAGCTACGCTAACCATGTACGTGTGCACATAGCCGAAATACTTGGCTCTTCCATTCATGATCAGAATGTGAAATTCGGGTTTAACGTTTAATAAATCCGGTGATTATTGTCCTGTTCTGCGATTTACAGGTTATACACCTGTACCGCTGGCAGAGTTTGCCAAAACAAACTTTGCTAGTATTCTTGCTTGTATATCATACATAATGTAAATTTTTAATTTTGATATATATGGTCTTTTTCTGTAATTAAGTTTTCAATTATGTTTATAAAAATTGTTTCCAGATATCCAAATTCCTTTAAAAGATAAGTGTTTAAATTATAGACAATACAAAATGAATCATTCTTTCCAGAATTAGTATACAAATTACAAAGTTTCATGAGCCCGTTAGGATACGCGTACGTGTAGTTAGTTTTCGCAGTGATATATGATTTTTTAAATGCCTTGGTTAGTTACAAATTTTCCAAGCTTTTTCCTAGATTTTTGTTTGCATGATTTATTACTAAGGATGGTAAATGAAACCCCAGGAAAAAATGAGGAAATAATTTCTTAAACCTATTTAATGTTATTTTATATTAAACGCCATTTTTGAATCACACACTTTGGTTATATTTATAGTTCAAGTTTGAGGTTTCAATGGATTTAATGTTTCGTAATTTTAAAGGCATAACAAGCAGGTAATATCAAACATATTGATAGTACAGATCGCAATAAAGTTAAATTTGAACTATGTATTCAGATTCAGATCGAACAAAGTTACATTTTGAGGAAAAATGTTTTACTGAATGAAACTAATGTCATAACGCCTAATTTTAACTTATTTTAAATTATTTTTAAAACCTGACATGTAGGATAATTTAAAAAAAAAACCTACTTATAATCATATCTTGTGTTAGTCTTCGACATTGAGGGAACTTTGCAGTCTTTGAAAATGTTCAAATGAACTTTGCAGTCTTTGAAATCGTGCCTGCGATTTTGTGATTCATAAAAAAACAAACCCAAACTTAATTATAATGTCCTCCAGACCGAACTTTGGCCACTCCAACTGTGACTATCCAATCTGCGCAGGACAGCATTAACCAAATCATAACACCGCTGCAAGACTGCTGGATAATATAAGGAAAAAAATATGTTTAGAAGGTCCAGCTTATAAATTACCTTAGGACATAAAAACAACTCCTTCCCCTGTAACCGTGAAATGAAATATCGAGATTGGAAGTTTACATAAAATTTCACACGATGAAACCTGTAAACTAGTGTAATTTAATGTGCAATACTGACGCGAATATAAGAATTATAATATTCATAAACTTTAAGAAAACTTAAACAACATGCTTTCATCGTGAGCTGTAGTGATCCTAGTGAGAACTGGATCATAGCTGTTTAGATATTGTCAATATAAAAATAGATGATGACTGAGATCTCTTATTTACGTCTGCAAAATTCAGATTATTTGGACGTCTGGAAGTGGTTGAAAACTTTATTGTAAAATTCCATTACATTAACGCATACATACATAAATATATTCATGTTAAGATAATACAAAGTGTGTAAAAATAGTCACATCCCCTGTGAAACTATAATAAAAACATAAAATTAAAAAAACACATCTAGAACATGAGATGCAATTTTTGTCCTGAAGTCGAGTGCTTTTTTTACAATTTAATAAAACTTATCTGATTCTCGAAGAGAATTATTGCAAAAAGTAATATATTCATGCGTATATTTTGTTTTCAGTTTAATCTTCTGTTTTGAAACATTCTGTCCATATGCAATTAACTGAACCGAAGTAATTATTCATCAAATTCCTCTCAGTTAGCATATTTTGGCATGTGTGACGTCATACGTTACCTAACAGTGATATACAGACGATATTTCTATGCCATAAATCATGTACATACATTTATAGTTGCCACATATACTCTTCATATTAAAAATGTATGTATAACATGAAACTCATAATTAAATTTTGTACTAATGCAGAGTGCTTAATACTACTGTTTTATGATAAGTTTTAATCATTCATTCAAGTAGTATAAAACAAGTAGCCGGGGCA
The DNA here is from genome assembly GCA_907164705.1 of Parnassius apollo. NCBI lineage: Eukaryota > Metazoa > Arthropoda > Insecta > Lepidoptera > Papilionidae > Parnassius > Parnassius apollo. The sequence continues at coordinate 3,404,650 of CAJQZP010000501.1, read as the reverse complement.
ATCAACTGACCAATTGATGATGTCTCTATGAGGGTGGAGTAAGCTAGCCGACTACTGAAGCCGAAAGGGCTGGTTCTTCCAATGTGCGGTTTCGTTATTTGTATAGCCTATCAAACGTAGAAATGAATCCCATGTAGAGAGACGTGCCCCATTTTAAATAAATAATAGCTCGTAATTGATACAATTACTATTATAATATAGCCTCGAGGATTATCATAATGGAATAATGTTGCCTTAAAAACTTAAGTAGTGTTATTAAACTGTTATAAATGCTTAAGAAGTAAAATATTATTGTTTGGTACGCTGTTTAATTTAAGAATTCAAATTATAATTTCTGTTAATAAAAACGGCATAAATTGTATTTTTATTTATTTTATGATAATAATTAGGAAATTAGTTAAGTTAGTTAGTAATATTTGCAAAATTATAAAATGTTTCCAAAGAGCATAATTTACAGCTGTTAAACTAACCTACTAAATTATAACATATTCGGGGCTTAGCTTTAATATTACTTTAATCTCTATGCTGAAAAATAACTACACTTAAGCTGTGTGCTAACATCTTTTCTTTATAAAATAGTAAAAATATGTGTAAGACAGTCTCCATAAAATGCATCAGCAACATAATAACGTAAGGTGCAAACAAAGATATTCACTTGTTCAAATTTGCCCATATTTTAGATAGTGTATTTTTTTTATAGAAGTAAGGATGACGATGCAAAGTAGATGCTGTGGACTACGGCTATCTTCATCTACCCTTGAAATAATACTAGTTTTTACGGAATTTATCGCGTATATTTAACTTTTTAATTACCCGACGTTTCGAGAGCTTTACAGCACCCATGGTCACGGGAAGGACTGAGATGTTCAACGTCCAGCTGTCATAGTTAACCGCGGTTACCATAGATTAAAATTTAACTTTTGTTCCGATCTACACAGTATGAACTTATGGTATCATGGAGTCTTGCAGTTGTATGCTTGGGTTGGGATTTAATTTTATTTATTATAGGATCCCAAGCAGATGGCAGCACCCAGCCATCTTCTCTATTGAAATTAGGATGTTTTTTGATTTCAATAGCCTCGCGAATCATCCTTGGAAGGAATCGATGTTCTTTAGCGAGGATTTGTGGTCTATCAAATCTGATGTAGTGACGGGGGCGATCCTGTACATGTTCACAGACTGCAGACTTCCCGGAGCGTCGATTCTTCACATCAGCTATATGTTCTTTGACGCGGGTTTTAATTGATCTTTTAGTTTGTCATATGTAGGAGAGACCACATTCACAATCAAGCTTGTACACTCCTGCATCTTGCAGAGGGACGTTACACTTGACTGATGGTAAAAACTGACCAATCTTCTTCGGCGGCTTGAAGTATGTTTTGATGGAAGCGCGCTTCAAGATGTAGCCAATCTTGTCAGTGACTCCTCTAACATATGGCAGTACAGCAGGTACACGCTCGACTGTGGCCGGCTTCACTCGTTCTCTGTGACGTAGGCGCGGGACCCGAAGCTTGTTGTCATCCAAAACTTGCTTGACATGTTGGAGCTCGGCAGCCAGGTGTTTACTGTCACAGATCCCTCGTGCTCTCTGAAACAAAGATTTACCCACGGTAGCTAACTGTGAAGGATGGTGGTGAGAATCACCGTTTAAATATCTATCTGTATGGGTCTTTTTTCTATACACAGTATGGCTCAAGGTGTTATCAGGATTCCGAATTACTAACACATCTAGAAAAGCTAAGGAATTGTTTGCCTCTAACTCCATTGTGAACTGAATTTTAGAATTTATAGAGTTAAGATGGTCTAAAAATGCAGTTACTTTATCTAAAGGTAGAATTGTGAAAGTTTCGTCTACGTACCGCTTGTAGAAACTTGGATTTATGGGAGAAGTAAGCAGGGCTTTCTCCTCAAAGTCTTCCATGAATATGTCGGCGACAATGGGAGATACAGGTGAGCCCATCGCCACACCATCTACTTGCTTGTAGAACTCCTCCTTCCACAATAGGTAGCCAGATGTAAGGCAGTGTCTGAGTAATACTGCATATTCTACGGGCATGTTGTTTTCTTCCAGCCTTCTAGTTACAATTGAGATGCAGTCTTCAACAGGTAAGCATGTAAACAATGACTGCACATCAAAACTGACCATAGTTTCATTGTCTGCCAGACGTAGGTCTTTAATCTCGCTGACAAAATGGTAGGAATCCTTTATGTGTGCTCTTGTATGTCCCCTGAGCGGTGAGAGTATTTTCGCTAAGTGTTGAGCCAATCTGTAAGTTGGTGAATCGATTTGGCTCACTATGGGGCGTAATGGAGCATTGGGCTTGTGTATTTTTGGTAACCCATACAACTTTGGTGATTTGGCGCACGTAGGTATTATCCATTTTACGTCCAGATTTAATTTTTCGGAGTGTTTCTTTATGAGGTCACTAGTTGTTTTTAGTGTGCTATTTGTTGGGTCGTTTTTAACCTTTTTATAAGTACTTACATCCGACAAAAGTTCTTGTATTTTAGAATTATAATCTGACGTATCCATGACTACCGTGGCGTTTCCCTTATCTGCGCGGAGAATCGTAAGTTCTGGTTTATTGCGTAGGTTCTTTAACGCTATAAATTCGTCTCTGGGAAGATTCGGTTTAGGCACTGAACATCGACGTAACATAGACGAAATGTCTTGACGTATTGCCTCCAAATCTTCTTTCCGCATATTGTTTTTAAATAAACAGTCCTCGACACTACAGATAATTTCTTCGTACGGTAATCTGCGTGGAGTTATAGCGTAATTTAGTCCGTTAGTTAAATATACGCGATAAATTCCGTAAAAACTAGTATTATTTCAATGTGTAGTGTTCGCGTAAATATAAGAATTCATCTACCCTTGTTTAAAAAACTCAGACGAGTAGTTCACATCTAGTAGTAAGATGGAATGCCTGGTTATCACTAAAAAATTTCTCGTCACTCACAAAACGAAACACAACAATGTGATCTTTCCCGATCGAGTCGACCCATTTGTGCTGTAGTAATAATACGCTACACTAAATCCTGTGCAATACGATCAAAAATATAGTTTTTAAAATTCAGTTTTGAAGACAAAGGGGTAAAATCACAATATATAAGAATCTGAATTCCAATGTTTTCTCTGTAATTATTGTCAGTTACGATTCAATATCAAGAACCTCTTCTGAGTCAGAGTACGTAACTACTACTGCTCCCGGAAGTAGTAGTTACGTACTTTGACTATTAATGCATGCGGTCCTAAAAAATAAAAAATAAACAAGCTATTTCTACTTCTTAGCATATGGAGTAAAACTACTAAAGAGTATTATGGAATTTCTAGTTCTATGTATATAAAATAAGTCGTTAAAATACAAAGTCGCATTCAATTTCCGGTGACACCTCGTTAGTAGTTTTAATGTTTCACCTTCAACGTCGTTTTTATTTTCTTTTTTAGCTCTCGCTCTAAAACATTTCAAAGTAAGTCATTGGAGACAAAGCACGCTTATGCAAAAATCCAACTTAAGATTTGTTTAAAAACATGTATCATTAAGCTTCGCTTAAAAGCTCAACGCTCTACGTTAAAACGACCTACAGCTTTTATTGTTCTTGGCGATTATTGTTGATTCATTGTATTTAAACAAGTGATCCGCTCCGGCTTCGCGCGGGTGATTTCAGGATTTCGACAACAGCGCCACCTACCTGGTACAATTGTGAATCGAAACCACCCACTCAAACTGGACTGGAAAGGATACGGTATTAACATCAATGGTGAGTACATCACTCACCTCTGCCGACGATATAGTCCTTATGGCAGAATCGCTGGAGGACCTAAGCACTGTGCTCAGTGACCTCAATGGTGTTGTAGCGGCGCTGTCGTCGCGCCACAAGCGAAACACACCGAAGCCTAAATCGCGCTATCAACATTCCGAATCATAGACAGTATATATAGAACTTCTCCGAACTATCACACGGAGTGTTGGTCGCTCCCCGGGCAGAACATCTTGCCCGGCGGGAGATCTCCCTTTTCCTTCCACGGCCACAGTGGTGACCCCGACGTGATCTGAACACGCAACCAAACAACCTTCGGAAACTTCAAGCTTCATCATCATCATAGAATACCCCACCCATTCGCTCTCGAGCAGATATCGTCTGCAATCTTCATATCCTGCAAGCCAGCTAGCTTCACAAGGTTCATTGCAGCACTGGAATAATAATGCTTCCTGTTCCTTCAAGCTACTCTCTGCGCTATACAGTGTTCGGCACGGCTCTGAGCCTTACTGCTCGCCTCTGCTTCACGGCACTCTCGCAGATTACTTGCCTTCTTCTCGACTCACCGCAGACTACAAGGCAATCTCCTGGCACTTGCACATTCGTCAACAACGAGACTGCACTATCGACCTCCGGTCTGAGCAGGGGGGTGATGTAGCGGCGCAGTCGTCGCGCCACAAGCGAAACACACCGAAGCCTAAATCGCGCTATCAACATTCCGAATCATAAACAGTATATATAGAACTTCTCCGAACTATCACACGGAGTGTTGGTCGCTCCCCGGGCAGAACACCTTGCCCGGCGGGAGATCTCCCCTTTTCCTTCCACGGCCACAGTGTCTCCCAACGGATAGGACTTAAGATTAACATGGACAAAACAAAGATCATGTCTAATGTCCATGTCACACCTATGCCGGTGGTTGTTGGGAGCACTATGCTCGAAGTTGTTGACGAATACGTTTACCTGGGACAAATAGTCCGACTAAGTAAGTCCAGTTTTGACCAAGAGATCAATCGACGGCTTTTACTTGGCTGGGCAGTGTTCGGTAAATTACGACTCAAACGTACGCAAATAACTTTATCAAAATCAGCAATTGATTTTAGTATAAAGAGATTTAAAAGAATGCAAAAGATCCCCACATTTTTTATATATTTTTGAGCAAACATCTTATTAATTGATTATGACTATCGACTATACCTCACAATATTATACGTAGATAAATATATAAATTCACAATTGGGTTACAAACTAGAAACGTGGTGATATTGGTAACGTTATAAGTGCTAGGCGAAGTGAATTGATCGATAAAGATAAGCTATGCTTTTATTGAGTTGAGATAACAGCAGTTTGAAACATTAGGTATAGCTCAAAACTCAATGACTATGCAATATTAACTCACTTACTCGTCTATCTGCATGTCTGTATAATCAATACAAATTTTGCAATCGATTTTAAACTAACTTCCTTATGAGGTAGAGACTTGAAACTTAAAATAGCTCAGAATTGTATGACAGAATTAAAAACAGAAAATAACTATTTAGATTAAAAAAAAAACGGTGTTTAAAATGAAATAAAATATAAAAAATAATTTATTCCAGTTCCATATTATATCTGGATGAAATGATAACTCTATAAAGATAAAATAACGTGGGGCGTGCATGAATAGATAGTAAGGTGGTTGTCTTTGAGATATAATAAATATTGTATCGTGACATAGGTGAATTTTTTTTAAATTTATTCTTAGAAAGAGTGTAGTATGTTATTTACAATTTAAATTTTGCCAAACTGTAAGTCAGTTCGTCGGCAACGCAACAGTTTATCGTTTCACACTCCTTAATAATAATATCTGGTACTTATAAATACTTAAGTTAACACATAAATAATTAAAGAAACATTCACCACTATAGACACAATGACAGATAACGTTTCCTCAAGATGGATTTGAGCTGCGACTAAGTTACGCTTTCATTATATATACCTATTTATGCTACCTCATTACACAAGGTTGGAGATATCCATTGCCTTGTACGCCGTCCAAAGTAATTTTCAACCCTAGGTATGAGATATTTCCTTCTTTGTGTAATTTGGCGCTTCGGCATTATAGATGTCTTAGGTTTCTTCAATGTTACCTTACCATGCTGTTCTAATATGGTTAAAGCTTTTACTTTCATGTCTATGGGAAAAATTTCGCAAATTTTAAAAAACATTTCATAATTTTTATCTGGAGTATTTTCCATTTTATGATCTACTAATATATTTAAGAATCTTGTCTATATAGACTTTATTTTGTTAAGATAAGATAGGAATATAAGTCCATAAGTACCTAAGCCATATCTGATCGTTACGTCTGCCAGGGCATAATACAGCATATACATGGCTCCTCGGTTCACAGAATATTTTATATGATTCAGTTTAAAACCTAAAACGTACCTAAGTCCTAAGTCGAGACTTTGTTGAACAAAAAAATGTTGAAATCTCGGAGTGGGGGCGGCTAAATCTAGTCCAGTTTAATTCCTAGAAGATACAAGTTTGCGCGTTTACCGCTAAAAAGAATCCCTTCGTCGTATCTCCTCAGTTTCAAGGCACTACCCTTGTTGCCGTTGCGTGCAATTTTGTGGTCACTTGGAAGAGAAGGCCAAATTGGCATCTAAAAAGCTTGGCGTGCTCAGCAGAGCGGGACAGTATTTCATGCCGGCTCACCGCCTGCAACTTTACAAGGCGCAGGTTCGGCCGCACATGGAATACTGTTCCCATCTCTGGGCTGGGGCTCCCCAATGCCAGCTCCTTCCATTTGATCGCATCCAACGCAAAGCAGTTCGAATCGTCGGCAACCGAGCTTTTTCCTTGACACACTCCGAAGAGATGTTGAATCTCTTTGTGTATTTTATCGCATCTACCACGGGGAGTGCTCTGAGGAATTGTTATTTGCCGAAGCTTGTTGTCTTGCAATACTTGCTTGCCGTGCCGAAGCTCGGCGGCCAGATGTTTTCTGTCACAGATCCCTCGTGCTCTCTGAAACAAAGATTTACCCACGGTAGCTAACTGTGCAAGATGATGGTGAGATTCACCATTTAAATACCGGTTGGTATGGGTCTTTTTGCTATACAGTACAGTGTGACCAATAATGTTATGAGTATTTGGGAATACTGAAACATCTAGGAAAGCGAAAAAACTATTTGCTTCTAACTCCATTGTAATTCACGTATTTTAGAGTTTATGGAGTTAAGGTGATCCAAAAATGCAGTTACTTTGTCAGATGGTAAGATTGTGAAAGTGTCGTCTACGTACCTCTTGTAGAATCTTGGGTTTACAGGAGCAGTAAGAAGGGATTTCTCCTCAAAGTCCTCCACGAATATGTTGGCGACTATGGGAGACACAGGTGAGCCCATCGCCACACCATCGCCGGTCATCTGCCTATCTTACTTGTAGAGTTCCTTCTTCCACAATAAATAGCCAGATGTGAGGCAGTTTTCAAGTAATATTTCATATTCTTCAGGCATGTTATTTTCTCCTAGCTTTCTAGTTAATATTGAGATGCAATCATCAATAGGTAGACATGTAAATAGTGACTGAACATCAAAATTGACCCTAGTTTCATTGTCAGCGAGATGTAGGTATTTTATCTCACTAACAAAATGGTATGAATCCTTTCTGTGTGCTCTGGTAGTCCTCTCAGTGGTGACAGTATTTTTGCCAATTGTTGTGCTAGCTTATAAGTCGGCGAATCGATCTGTCTCACTGTGGGACGTAGTGGAGCGTTTGGTTTGTGTATCTTTGGTAACACATACAACCTCGGTGGTTTAGTACATGATGGTATTAGCGAATTCACGTCGAGATTTAATTTTTCGGAGTATTTCTTTATTAAGTTGCTAGTTGTTTTTTTTTTATGGCCGTGTAATGACGGTTGAGAATATCCACTACCCCATATCTTCCCGTGAGTGTCGTAAGCGTCGACAGTTGTCAACCCGCCTTCCAAGTGTGGCAACTATGGCAAAATCCCGCCATGAGGCAATCCATGGGGAGGCCTTAGCAATAGGCTGTAATAAATAGATGGATGGAACTTGAAATAGGTACAGTAATAATAGGGTATTTTACCCATTTTCAAGTATAAAATATATATATATATATATATATATATATATATATATATATATATATATATATATATAAGCCGTGTAGTGGCGGTTAAGAATATCAGGAGACAGGCAGGAGATGGGCAGCAGCGTCTTCCTGATGACAACTGTGACGTAATAAAAAACTGCGGTTGCCAACCCGCTCGCCAAGCGTGGCAACTATGGCAAATACCCCCCAATGAATAAATACACAAACAGACGGCCCCCAGTCCCCGGCGGCCCCGCTATTCCTGGCTACGGTGGCGACCATGGTAACGGCGGGGCAGGGGGTGCTAAGAATCTCCGGTGGAGGTTCGGTTGCCACCTACGACGACTCGACCTGGCAACATATAACGCACGCACCCTGAGGACTGACGAGAAGATACTGGAGCTGGAAGAAGAGGTAGACAAGTTGCGCTGGCATATTATTGGATTATCCGAGGTCCGAAGAGAGGGGGAGGACACGGCAATCCTCGAGTCCGGCAACTTGTTCTATCACCGGGAGGGCGACCATCTGTCCCAAGGAGGTGTCGGATTTATTGTCCACAAATCTCTCGTCAACAACGTTGTAAAGATTGGGAGTGTGTCGACGAGGGTCGCGTACCTGATACTCAGAATCACCAAACGGTATTCGCTGAAGGTCATTCAGGTTTACGCACCAACCTCGGCACATCCCGATGAGGAGGTGGAGGAAATGTATGAGGATATTTCCAGAGCCATACATTCCTCCAAAACCTACTACACGGTGTTGATGGGAGACTTCAACGCAAAACTGGGCACAAGAGAAAGCGGTGAGCTGAAGGTAGGGAAATTTGGAGTAGGGCAACGGAACCGAAGGGGCCAGCAGCTGGCCGACTTTATGGAGAAAGAGGGACTCTTTATGATGAACTCTTTCTTCCAGAAGCGGCCCCACAGGAAGTGGACCTGGTCGAGCCCCGACGGTTCGACAAAAAATGAGATTGACTTCATTATGACGACCAGACGCCAACTGTTCAGTGATGTCTCAGTGATCGCAAGGGTGAAAACTGGCAGCGATCACCGAATGGTTAGAGGCACACTGAACCTAAACGTTAAGTTGGAGAGGTCTCGTCTAATGAAGTCAACGCTCCGTCCCCCCTCGTGCTCTAATCCAGAATCCCGAAACCTTTCAGCTCGAGTTACGTAACCGCTTCCAGTGCCTAGAAGATTGCAATGCAGTGGACGATATGAACGACAAGCTCGTGGAAACTGTCCATGCAGTCGGAGCTAAGTTCTGCAAGACCCGCCGCAGAAGAACACAAAAACTCTCCGATCACACTCTTAATCTCATGGCTGTTAGACGGGAGATGAGGCTGCAATCGTCAACAGATTTGACAGCATACAGGCAACTGAACAGACAGATCTCCAAATGCATACGGCGAGACTTACGCAACTTTAATACTTCTCGTATTAAAGAAGCGATCGAGCGGAACCAGGGCTCCAAAGTCTTTGCCAGAGATCTGTCTGCCAGAAAGAGCCAACTGTCAAGGCTGAAGACTGAGTGTGGCAACATCGTTTCCGGGACACCTGAGATTTTGAGTGAGATTGAGAGGTTCTATGGGCAGCTGTACACATCATCGTTGGAGCCACACGCAAGTGTGAGTAACGATCCAAGAGCAAGTCTTATCCGACACTATTCCGATGATATCCCGGACGTCAGTCTAAGCGAGATTAGAATGGCTCTCCAGCACCTTAAAAACGGCAGGGCCCCAGGCGAGGATGGAATTACAGCGGAGCTTCTGAAAGCGGGTGGAACACCGGTACTTGAAGTCCTTCAGAAGCTCTTCAATTCCGTCCTCCATGGTGGCACTACTCCAGAGGCGTGGAGCAGAAGTGCGGTGGTCTTGTTCTTTAAGAAAGGCGACAACGCTCTCTTAAAGAACTACAGACCGATTTCCCTTCTGAGCCGCGTCTACGTGCTGTTTTCGAGAGTCATTACGAATCGTCTCGCACGCAGACTTGACGACTTCCAGCCTCCCGAACAAGCCGGTTTCCGAAAAGGCTTCAGTACCATAGACCACATACATACCCTGCGGCAGATTGTACAGAAGACTGAAGAGTACAATCTGCCACTTTGCCTGGCGTATGTGGACTATGAGAAAGCCTTTGATTCCGTCGAAATTTGGGCGGTGCTACAGTCCCTTCAGCGGTGCCAAGTTGACTGTCGGTATATCGAAGTGCTGAAGTGTTTGTACAGTAGGGCTACGATGGCTATCCGAGTACAGAACCAGAGCTCGAAACCTATCCAACTGCAGAGAGGTGTAAGACAGGGTGACGTTATATCCCCGAAACTCTTCACCGCTGCATTGGAAGACGTTTTCAAGCTACTGGACTGGAAAGGATACGGTATTGACATCAATGGCAAGTACATCACTCACCTTCGATTTGCCGACGATATAGTCCTTATGGCAGAATCGCTGGAGGACTTAAGCACTATGCTCAATGACCTCAATAGTGCCTCCCAACGGATAGGTCTTAAGATGAACATGGACAAAACAAAGATCATGTTCAATGTCCATGTCACACCTATGCCGGTAGTTGTTGGGAGCACTATGCTCGAAGTTGTTGACGAATACGTTTACCTGGGACAAATAGTCCGACTAGGTAAGTCCAACTTCGACCGAGAGGTCAATCGACGGATTCAACTCGGCTGGGCAGCGTTCGGGAAATTACGGCATATCTTTTCGTCAGGTATACCTCAATCTCTAAAAACTAGATTGTACAACCAGTGCGTGTTGCCAGTGATGACTTACGGATCTGAGACGTGGTCCTTCACTGCTGGCCGTATGAGGACGCTTAAGGTCGCTCACCGAGCTATGGAGAGGGCTATGCTCGGAGTTTCTCTGCGTGATAGACTCAGAAATGAGGATATCCGCAGTAAAACCAGAGTGACCGACATAGCCCAACGGATTAGTAAGCTGAAGTGGCAATGGGCCGGCCATATAGCTCGAAGAACCGATAACCGATGGGGAAGAAAGGTTCTCGAGTGGCAGCCTCGTACCGGTAGGCGTAGTGTAGGGCGACCCCCCACTAGATGGAGTGACGACCTGGTAAGACATTCAGGAAGTCGATGGATGCAGGTGGCTCAGGACCGTGCTTTGTGGCATTACTTGGGGGAGGCCTATGTTCAGCAGTGGACTTGTGAAGGGCTGTAATGATGATGATGATAGATAGGTAGGATAGGTAGAGTCATACTGCACTTATATTAGTAGTATAGTGGTAGCATGAATGGGTCGGCTCGACCGAGGAAGGACCACGCTCTCACAGAATACCAGCGTGAAATAGTAACTTAATGCTGCTGTGTTTCGTATGGTGAGTGTAGAGAACCGGAGACCTTTTTTACTGGAAACGAGGCAGTCCATCTTAGTCCTCACGGGTTACAACGCATGTGCATTTTGATTTGTAATCCAGGATAGATGAAGACGTCCATGGGCTGCAGCAACCACTTACCATCAGGTGGACTGTGCTCGTTTGTCACCCTATCCTATAAAAATGTTTTAAATGAATCCTAGAGTGATAATGAACCACTATTTTTTTTAAACTGAATAGTGCCATAAAAATTATTTTTAATCCATCGTTTTAAATTTTTGTGTGAAAACGCTAGCCGCCATGTTGTTGAACTCGTGATTCGTCGATTCTGCCGATTTTGCAAAGGAATAATATTCTTTTTAATGTTTAATAATGAGTTATGATCTACATCATTATTGTGTTGTGACTGAATGCAAAAATACGAGCATAAGAACGCCGGGAAAGTTATGGATTAAAGTGCCAACGGATTTAAATATGAGAAATACTTGATTAAAACTGGCAAGAAGAGACCCAGAAGGCATGTCTACAAAATTTAAACTATACTTCTGTGAAGATAATTTTTATTTAAGTATGATTTATATTTAACTATCGTTTAATACAAGACAAAACATCATGAGGTGAAAGGTATCGCAAGTCAAATTTTGTAATAAATTACGTTAACGTATATTTTATAACTAATGATTGCTAATGATATTATAGATAAATTAAACTATGATAGCTACTAAATTATGTTTATCAAAATACACTCTGACCTGGTATTGTGTTTTTGTGTAAACAAAAGTTGGTAATAGGTATTTACACTGATGTTTTAACATTCCTCAACTCGACAGAACAAAAATTTGAACTGCATGAAAAAAAATTTGCCATCATCAATTTATTTATCATTGGTAGATTAGTATTTTCTGTTTTTACGAATTCGTCTCGAATGATGCCTTTTCAATAAAATTCGAAATAAACTCATTAATCGTAACTGTAACTTAAAAATTTCAAAATAACACGGCACGTTAGCTAGTTCTCTTAATCAGTGACACAGAAAACCAATGGGTGCGTTTGGCAGAAAAAAGCGCTAGCAAGCGCTTGTAAGCAAAATGGCGATTGTAAGCGGTAAGCGCTGTCAAATCGTAAGTAGCTATTTTCCTCCAGGACACGATGTTAGTTTTAACCGGGGAACCTAACCTAATTTAAATATATGTTTGTAAAGTATACGTATTAAAAACTTACCAATCATGAATTTTAATAACATGTATATGTTTATTCATGTCATTATATTACTTAAAACTAAATTGCACAAAATAACTTATAAACTCTACTTCAAAACAAACAAATTAAATAAGCAAAATGGCGGATTGTGTCAGCGCTACTGAAGTAGCAATCGTGTCCTGGCCGAAAACTATTTTAGCGCTTACAAGCGCTTGCTAGCGCTTTTTTCTGCCAAACGCACCCAATATCCTTAGGTTGGATCAGTGACGTCACGACATGTTCTAAAATGGCCGACAGTGTTTTGAAGATTTGAGGCACAGACGAAAAAAATATTATTAATATGGAAATTTAAAATTTATAATACAATTTTATAAACAGAAATCAATATTTCTTCTTTACTTTTTACAAAATCTATCATAAATATATATTGTTTGATTTTATTTTACATGGTGTAAAATACCTTATTGAATTATTGGAGTAAAGAGATACTTTTCTTCACCATCTGCTTTAGACAGTCGGGACACATCTTGACCCAAACGATTTAAATATTACGTGACATTTTTCTAAATGTATCTATTGACACCGGCCAATAGAGTTATTATTTTATAGGAATGCTTTTTTGCCCAACATTACTTTTCTATTGTTTTTACGGCATCAATGAAATAATATACTACTGATGCCTTATTTTCTGCATTGATGTCGTGGAATTTAGGTCAGCAATTTATTTTTACCTACCCAAGATAAGTAGGTAAGTATAAAAATTTGAAGTCGTGAATTAATATAAATATATTTATTTTTATTTCAATTAATATAAATGCATTAACCTCAGTATGCTTTGCTTTGCAGTCTTTTGAATCGACTGCCAAAAACTTACATAATATTAATCCTGCATAAATATTTAGTCATACTAATCACGCTGGTACTGGTTGACTTTATATCCTAACAAAGGTTATCCATTACTAATATGTGAATTTTTTATTTATCAGAGATTATCAGAACATCGACTTAAAATAAAACATGTGCAAGTGAGGATGGCACTTCAAAACATGGCAAATCAATCTCAAGTTTACCACTAAAAGTTTACCATTAAAAGCTCAGTGACACCTTATTTAAAAATTGTTCATCTATATTTTCTTTAATTCTTTCAAATAAATGTTTCAAAATTTCTGCCTCTCGCCGCTTCTCCAAAAGTATTTATTATTTATTTATTTCACAATTTATGTACACACAAGTTAGGGAGAGGACACATCATGATAAAAAGTTTGTACAAAGGCTCTACTTATCTCACAATGAAATTTCTTCCAGTAGGCCAGTTTCAAACACATATGATTACTAAATGATATATATATATATATGTGTGTGTGTATATATATACAAATACATGAATATATTCATATTTAAACAAACATTAATACATACATAAATACTTAATATAATATAAAGTCATAATTAAATATATAAACGTATATACACACACACATACATACATATATGTACATGTATATATTTGTAACAGTATAGTAAATATTCTTTCTTTTTACTTTTAACTTAGTTCTTTCTTTCTTTCTTTCTTTCACTGTTTTGATTTCTCGAATGTGAGTAGGAAGCGAATTCCAGAGTCTTGCTGCTTGTACGGAGAATGAACGGGAATATGAATGAGTATTAAAAGATGGGAATTTTAAGAGAGTTTTAAGGTGAGATCTACAAACTGTATCTGGGAATTTAAGAAAGGTAAATCGATTTCGTAGGTATGTAGGGAAATTTGGGCTATGTAGGATGTTAAAAAGGAGACAAAGGATACGAGTGTTCCTGCGAAATCGGATCGGGAGCCACTTGAGTTGCTTTCTAAATTTAGAGACGTGGTCAAACTTCTTGAGTCCGAAAATATACCGAATGCAAAGGTTTTGTAATCGCTCAAGTTTGTTCAATTGCTCCTCTGTGGCATCCAAAAAACAGACATCAGCGTAATCTAAGATAGGCAAAATAAGGGTTTGAACAAGAGAGATTTTCGTTGATAAGGGTAAAAAACTTTGAAGACGTTTTAATGAGTGGAAAGCATAATAAACTTTTCTATCTGAGTCCGTTATGTGAGGACCCCATGACAACCTACTGTCAATAATTAATTGATGTCCCATTGATAATCACATCTGGCAGGGTGCATTTATCAATTAAGCTACTAGTATATCTGCTACTTACTATTATTGCTTGAGAATTATTTGGATTAATAGTTATACCATGTGATCTGGACCAACGACTCTCTCTTCTTACTCTCTCTTCAAGTCATCATTCAGTGCTTCTATCGCCAATTTAGCTTCAGATGCCACAAAGTGACGGTAAAGCTGCAAATCGTCTGCATAAAGATGGAAGTATGTTGTTGAATGTTTTGTTTGATTTTATTGTGTATTATATTGGCAAAGAAATCATTATTATAGAGAAAAGGTAATAATTAAACATACATTTTTATAATTACCAACATAAGTATTATTTAATGAGTTTATTGTTCTTAATTTTTTTTTAAATTAATTGTAAAAATGCTTAAAATTAATCTTTACAACTGACCACTAAGCTTGTTTCCCATCGTTGTCCGATGTGATCAAAATTTAAGTTAACGATAAAATTGTACTTCAAGTATTTAAAACTCTTGATCCTGACGCACTGGGTCCAGGCGGGTTGCAAAGCCTTCTTATTAAAAGTTTTACTAATGCTAAAACTCTCAAAATATTATATTGTATTTACGTCAGAAGCACCTTGGAGCACACACCATAAGTTTGGAATCCATGATATGACATTCATA
Source organism: Parnassius apollo (assembly GCA_907164705.1). Taxonomy (NCBI): domain Eukaryota; kingdom Metazoa; phylum Arthropoda; class Insecta; order Lepidoptera; family Papilionidae; genus Parnassius; species Parnassius apollo. Next base: position 3,389,455 of record CAJQZP010000501.1, on the reverse strand, counting down.
AAATCAGAATAGAACGAGTGCTAAAAAATTTAAGCTTTAGATCAAAATGTCTTTATAGTTCAGAGTCATACACTCCGTTTTGCTAAAAAAATCATCTTTTACCTTTTGAATTGTGACGTTACATAGCTGACATTATTTTTCCCTCGAAAGTCACAACTTAGGGTCAAATCACATCGAGATGTGACGCGACGCGACGCGGCGCGCACTTTTTAAGATATTGATACAAAATATAACTTTATTCACTACACAAAAAATACACATTTTATTGAGATAATTTGAAAATGCCCCGCGGCTTCGCACGACGCCGCGCTGCGCCTCGAGGTACTTCGTGGTGTAGCGCTTCATGGTAGGCGTAGCGTGCAAAATCGGTGCACTGCCACTTCTTCTGCGACTACGACTTCACGATGCACCTCGCGACGTAGCGATGCGTCGCACGGCAGCGCGCTGTGCAGTGTGAAACCACTGGCCTCTTCAAGCATCATCGCGTCACGTCGCGTCTCTGTTTAAACTGACCCTAATACAGAAAGTTCCGGCATTCTTTCAAAAATATATTTTAGAGTAGGCCCTAGTTGTGAACGCAAATCGCCGCTATATTTACTTCTGGTCGGTACAAACCACAGGACAAACAGCTTTAACTATCGAGCCAGCAGGTTATTTGATAACCTATCTCAGTCACTTGATACGGTTAAGTAATTTTATTCCCTTTTTTTTTAATAAAGGGAAACTGTTAAGCGATTATTTCTTTACTGGTGAATAGACAGTGCGAGCAGGAATTCATATAATGTTTCTCATATTATTTTTAAAAAAACCTTTAAAATTATTATTTAAATGACTAATATAAGTAACAATAGCTGCTAACTAAAAAAGTGTATTGTATGGTATATTGTTCGGTATCTAAGTTCGTATATTTGTATGTTACGAATCGCTCATGTTAGCTGTTAATTTTTTTAATTGTGTACTCTTAGATCTGCTATAAATTTCTATTAATTGTGTAACTGCTTCGTTGATTAAGCTGAACGATTTTCAGCGGTAGAATAAAATAAATTGTAGAATTATATTTTGTGATTATTTACTTTGCTTGATTTATAAATTGATTACCATATATCTGAACAATATTAACTATAAAGCTAAATCTAATATTCACGAAATACAGAGAACATTTGAAAGTAATCGTCCTAGTAAAAGTCCTGGAAATATCAATCTCTGTAAGTTTTTCAAGTTTCGATCTCTTTTCACTCTTGGCAGGCGGATCAGCAAACCTGGCAAACTTTGATACTAATCGCCGCGATCGTACTGAGTGTTTGCAACTTGCATGTTGGATACATATCAATTTTCGCGCGCTCCGGCTTCGCGTTGGTTTTAGATGAAAATCATCAAAGACTAATTATTTTTAACTTCCCAGTGGGAAGTTATTGTAATGGTTCCAATTTTGCAAATTGGAAATTTTAACGTAACTCCACGCTTAAAGGTCTTTAGAGTCGAATAGTATGGTTTTAAAGAGGATGACTGTGTACTTGTGCACATGTACGTATGTATGTATGTTCGGATACAATTTTCGCCTCGTGTATCTCGAGAACAATGAGTGATATTGACATGGGACCAGTTTCATTTAACGTATAATTATGTAACTTAGACCTTAATAATTTTTTTGAAAAATCGGTAAAGTTGTTTTTTTTGTACAGAATTAAAAATTGTATAAAATATTAAAACATATTATGATATTTTTTATTCTTTCCACTAAGAAGTTAGTCGTGTGGACCTTTCGGGTCGCACCTAGATCGCTTTTATATCAATTTATATCTGACATATCTATCTATCTGTTCGTTAAATTTAATTCCTTTTGGACTTTTGGTTGAGCTATTCCGATGATTCCGAAGCTCCAGGAAAGACAAAATTTAAAAAAAAAAGTCATTTCATTTGTCATATAATATATAAGCATCTTAGCTGAATAAAAGGTAGTTATTTTGCTATTTCAGTCCGACAGTTCAATTTTTTATCAATATAAAGATATTAAATAATGTAAAATTACTCGTAATTATATTATTTTAAAACTTTTAAATTATTTATTGAAAAGAGTTCGTCTTAAGAATACTATACAAATTAATAGCTTTTAAGTTCTACCTTATCCTAAGTCTACTTAAGTAAATATAAATTCATTTCTATGAACATTTGGGTACCTCATAACGCATATGTATGTTCGAGTTTCCGTAGAGACACCCTAAGCTTGAATTTTTACGATACCCTGAATCCACAAATGCTTGCGAAAACACTGTCTCGAGAAATCCCTTTGTTTGTTTTATTCAAATGCAATAGTAATACGTTTGTGGAATCAAAGCGGAATAAGGTTGTTATTTATACAGTAGGAAAGTAAAAATAATGTAAATTTTATATCGAACCTAAGTCACAAGAACATTAATTGTTTTAAAAAATGAACTAATATTTTCTTATTGTTACTCAATATTGAAAAAAAATGGCTGCAAGCTGTTGCGATATACGATCTGAAATTGATAGTGAGACCAGGCTAGAGTGAGGCTCTTAGAGCTTTATATGCCAGTACTAGGTTATTATGTACATATGCACTCGTATGAATGAACAATAACGTTAATTTCTTTACAGGGTTTTCTGACATAAAAAAGCTTAATCGTGGCCCATTTCAGTATGCTAACAAAATCAGTTTGCACTTTCTTCTCTATAATTTTTGGGTTCCCTGTCGGCATACATTAAAACAAGTGTCATTCGCCTATATAGTAATGTTCTCCAAACTGAATTTTGACCACGGTGGCTAGTTTTAATAGAGACTAACCATCTGCGAGGGACGGGATTATAGTGCCCAAGTGTATGCACAGGCGCACTCTCTATTCCCTCATTCTTATGATCCGATGGGACAGTAATCCGACACGACTAGAAAGAGTTCAGGCACAGGATCAACGGGTTTACGTGCTTTTCAAGGCATGGGAGTGAGACAACACCAACTTCTTGACTCTGTGTTGCGACTGAGAATTTCTGACAAAAAGGCAATAAGTAATTTTTGAACCGACCCGAGATTCCAACCCGGGATCTTATGATCAACGATCGCGTTTACGACCACTATATCAACGAAGCAAGGGTAACGAGGAACTACACTATATATAAGTGGAGCAGTATTTTACAACGATACAAATACTATTACGTGCACGATGTCGTGCTCATAGAATCGTAAATTACAATGTACAAACATTTTACTTAGTAAGTGCGGAATTGTTTGTTCACGGGACGATGAATTACACATTCTTGCACCACTTTAAGTAGCATCCGCGACCCAAAGTATCAAATGTTTTTTTAATCAATAAACAATGCAACACCATAACTATTTACAATTCTCATCGGAATAATCGCTGCATAGCGTTGGTGGCAAAATTGTATGGCTTCCTAAACCCATGTTGTATTTTAGATATTAAGTGATTTTTTTTTTCTGAAAATTACTAATTTCTATCTGAACAAAAATTTTTAAAGTATATTTATCACTAATGAATTGTTTAAACATCGGAAGATTAATTGATTATTAAGTTATTCGGATAAGGATAATTTTGTTCACACATAATCACAAATTTCGCAAGCAACAGGTTATCTTTTTTAAGTACTTTATGTCCTCCATCTTTGTTTTATCTACTCTGGTGATTTGTCACAGTTTAATTCTGTATATATATAATTCCATACGATAATACTGCTTGGTAGCGGAAAGACATACTATTCTGGCTCACGTAATATAAAGTACCTACGATCTAAAAATTTAAAATTAAAATAATATTTTCTTAGTCCTGTGTAGTATATACGGTCATTACACGGTACGGTCATTATATTTCAGTTATCAACCACTTAGTGAGCATTTAAATAGCTTTATTGATTATAAGACTTTTTTGTATTGCATTTTTTGTACCTAAATGTGCTTCATATAATTCATAAATAACACCGTAAGAACCGATACATTTCAAACTGTGAATAAAGATTAGTTATGTCACGTGTCTGACTAAAGTGTCAGTAAACACCTGACCTCAGTAATGCCAAGGTTTTGCTCCCGTGGGCCACAAATATGCACAGAATGTAAGCTTGTTACCTGTAGTGACAAAGCCAGTCTGTCCTCCGTCATTCCCTATCATAACACAAATTCCGATTTCCATGAAAGCATATTTTGCGGATTAACTAAAAATTAATCGTGTTTCAATATTGGTAAGACATTATTTTTGATGCGCGGTTTAAAATTTAAATTTTTATTCTCTTTCATCTAACAAAAATTAAATTGCAAATAGTACTTAAAACAAGTTAGTTAAAAGTTAGGTAGCCGCCTATGTTATTCGTTCCACTTCTGGGCACAGACTTTCTCTAATTTTTGAGAAAGTTTTCCGCGACACCCGGATTTTAACGGAGTCCTAAAATTTTAGGCAATACATACACTCGTCTTAGTTGAAGAGATACAAAATTAAAACTTTGTGATATCAGTGCCCCTTTTTTATTATAAGCTAAAACTTAACTATATTTCCATTTAATCTCAAAGAATGATGCAATCTTGGATAATAAAATTTACTAGCAAATTAATAATTATATTCCTCCAGGTTTAAGAATTGGATTAATAATAATTTTCATATTAATACTATTAGCAAATTATTTCATTGTACCGAACTAGTACTAGACAAGGGGTGTCACATTTAAGATTTTGGTGGGATAATATTTTATTAAAGAGTTTGAAGCGAGTAAACGTAGCATTAGTAATTCACTGTCGATATCGAAAACTGACTTATAAATATAGTAGGTTTGGTAGGTAGTTTGGTCATGTAGAAAGAATGAATGAAGAAAGACTGACAAAGCAAATATATGTTGCAGAAGTAAATGGAAGAGTCGGAAAGGGGCATCCTAGGCGAAAGTTTGTCGACCAAATTGGCGATATATTAAAAATGGGCCAAATTAAGAGTACCCTTAACCCACGAGCATGTATGCGTAGGTATATGGATGTGAAGGAGGCGAGAGAGGTATGTCAGGATCGTGCTAAATGGAAGTCTGTAGTCTCTGCCTACCCTTCTGGGTGACAGGCGTGAGTGTTTATTTATGTATGTAAATAAAGTAGGTGTCATAACAAGTAGTATTTTAAAATATTTACCAACAGAAGTATTTTGAACGGAATTTTAACTTTGTGGTGAAGTGTAAGAACTGGTTCAAACCTTTAAGCGCTCCGAGTAAAACAAAAAGGACAACGAAGCTTTTAAAACATAAAGAAAACATCACAGAGAAGTTAAGCGGTAAGTTAGCAGACTTTACACTTCTATTTTTATTTTTGAACGGTCAGTAAAACAGCAAATTGGCAATTTTAAAAGTATTTAAGAGTCTGAACTAATTATTTAATTAAATATGAAACAAAATTAAACAAATAAAATTAATTTTGAACCTCAAGAGACGAGTGTTTCTCAAAAGCTTTAAAATGTAGTGAACTAAAAATACGGTCAGATGCAAGGTCAGTGTGATACGGGGCAATCGCATTATGTCAAGACCCGAAAACAAACAATTAGTGTTTCTGCCCAATAAGATAGGCCGAGATGCAATCTATGATGGCCGCTTATCCAAGCGTTCGTTCGTTTTCATTATGACAATTATCTATATAATTATTTTATCGATAGCTTAGCAAATGAATAATTTTGTTGTCATTATTTTTATCATGATATTTCAAAAAGATTGCCTTCATAGGCCAAGAGTGTAAAATTTCAAAACCTAAACCTAAAAAACTTATATGTCCCGCAAACGATGCTCTTTATTCTTTCTTTAACTATAACTGTTGGCTCTTTCTGGCAGACAGATGTCTGGCAAATACTTTTGAACTTTGGTTCCGCTCGGTCGCTTATTCAATACGAGCTGTATTTAATTTGCGTAAGTATAGCCGCAAGGATTTGGAGATCTGTCTATTCAGTTGCCTATATGCTACCATATCTGGTGATGATATGAAGCTGCGGTCAGCTTCATTTCCCATCTTACAGCGATAAAATTAAGAGTGTGATTAGAGGGCTTTTGGGTTCTTCTCCGGAGGGTCTTGCAGCTTCGACCGTCTCTCATACTAACTCCTTATAGCGGGTTTTGGAGAAATTCATGGTTATAGATATATCCTCATACATTTCCACCTTAGCGCGTTAATCCGTATGACCTTCAACGAATACCGTTTAGTGATTCTGAGTATGAGGTACTTAACCCTCGTCGATACAGTTCCAATATTTACAACGTTGTTAACAAGAAATTTTTAGACGATAAATCTAACACTTTCTTGAAACTGGTGATCCCAGTGATAGAATAAATTGCCAGAATCGAGGATTACCGTGTCCTCCCCCTCTCTTTGGACTTCAGATAATCCTATAATATCCCAGCGTAAATTTTCTGTCTCTTCTTCCTCCTTCAGGATCATTTTGTCAGTCTTCAGGCTCTTTTTGTCAGTCTTCAGGGTGCGTGCGTTAAATCTTGCCAGTTCGAGTCATTTTAGGCCGTAACCAAACTTCTACCGGAGATTCTTAGTACCCCCACCCAACAATTACCTTGGTCGCTACCTCAGCCGGAAATAGTGGTGCCGCCGGCGACTGGGGGCCGTTTCTTTGTAACTCTCATTATGGGAATCGGCCACGGGAAATCTCTCGCAATATTGCGTATTTTTCAAAGGAGTATTTACTCATATTTTAACACTCTATTATCTAGAATAAAATATAAAAACGCTCTGCTTTTAAACTACCACAGATCTTAGCAATATGGTATTATCCCATTTTAAAATTGTGTCTTAAATAGTGTTTGTTTTTAATTATATCTCCTCAGTTTCAGATTACTACCTCCAGCCAGCCAGAATCGGAAACCTCGGCGTCGACATATCGAGTGACGTGCAGTTTCGTGATGACTTGCAATAATAGGCCAAATTTGCCTCTAAAAAGCTGGACGTGCTCAGCAGAGTAGGACAGTATTTCATGCCGGCACACCCCCTGCAACTTTACAAGGCGCAGGCTTGGCCTCATATGAAATACTGTTCCCACCTCTTGTCTGGAGTTCCCCAGCGCCAGCTCCTTCCATTTAATCGCATCCAGCGCTGAGCGGTTCGAATCGTCGGCGACCGAGTTCTTTCTGATCGGCTTGACTGCGGAGAGATATTGCATCTCTTTGCGTATTTTATTGCATCTACCACGGGTAGTGCTCTGAAAAATTGTTTGGACTAATTCTAGCCGCTTAATTTCACCACCGCACATCGCGACAAAAGTCGCGATACTACACCACTGTGCGATTTAGGAGAAGTTATCTTCCCCGCACAACTTTATTGTGGAATCGACTACCACCAGCAATTTTTCCGCACCGATACGACTTATGGACGTTCAAGGAAAGAGCTTACTCTTTTTTAAAAGGCCTGTAACGCATCTGCAATTCCCCTGATGTTGCAGCTGCTCATGGGCGTCGGCAGTCACTTAGCACTAGGTGAGCCACGTGCTCGTTTGCCCTCCGTCCTATGAAAAAAGTGTTTAAAATGAATCCTTGAGTGATAATAAACTACTATAATATTAATATCATTTTTTCAAACCTAATAGTGCCATAAAACATGCTAGCCGCTATGCTGTTTAGCTCGTGACGTCATTTCTCTAGTAAATAAAATGAAAAATAAATAAGATATTATTGGATGTTTAACAATAAGTTATCATCTTTATGATTGGTGTGATGTGCCTGCAAGCCAACTGATTTAAACATGAGAAATACTTCGTTAAAACTGGCTATTAGAGACCCGAAGACCTTGTCTACAAAAATTAGACCATACTTCGGTGAAGATTAATTTGATGTAAGTGTACTTAAATTGGGTCCTTACATATGAAATTAGCGTTTTACGTACTGACCAATTTGATATGAAATATCTCCTCTTTGGTTAAGAATTCCAAATTTAAATTTATAAATTCATATAGCTGGTATATTTGAGATTTGAAAACAGTAATTCATTTGTTTTTTCTCGTAATTTTTTTCTTTAGCTTCGCTTATTACCGCACAAAGGAAAACATGAAATATCGGTATATTTACGATTACGAGTTCTACCGTGGTAGCAGTGCTGCAGAAGCAGCAAAGGATTAATAATATGTACGGCACTGGTGTTGCAAAAGAAAGTACGGTAAGTTTTTGTTTCAACGTTTTCGTTTTAGAAATTTCGAACTTCAGGACTAACCCCTTGGATGGCCGGAGACCAAAGTGGAAGATAAAGAATTAAAGGATATTGTCGAAGCGGATCCATCACAAAGCACTTCAGAGATAACTGCAGGCTTCGAGGTAAGTAATAAAACTGTATTCATCCACTTTAAGCAAATCGGGAAAGTAAAAAAACTTGAAAGATGGGTACCCCATGAATTGAGTGAATCGAACTTGCAAACACGCGTCGACTGCTGTATTACTTTGCTCAACCGATACAAAAATCACAAGTATCACAAGTAATGATAATCATTACTTGTGGTGAAAAGTGGATACTGTATAATAATCGGAAGCGCTCGTTGCAATGGCTGAACCCTGGAGACCCAGCCAAATCCTGGCCCAAACGAAAATTGATTTAGAAAAAGTTACTTGTGAGTGTTTGGTGGACGAGCGCCGGTGTCCTTCACTACAGCTTTCTAAAATCTGGCCAAACTATTACGGCAGATATCTATTGTTGACTGCAAACCATGAAGGAAGAACTAGCCGCTAAACAACCGAGATTGGTCAATCGCTCTAGGCCACTGCTGCTTTACGACAACGCAAGACCACACACTGCACAACCATTGATGTATATGCACAACAAACAACCACTATTTTAGAAGAGCTACAATTGGAATGTTTACGATATCCACCGTAGTCCCCGGACCTTCCTCTAACAGAATACCGGAATTTGGACAACTTCTTACAAGGAAAGAAATTCAACTCCGATACAGTAGTCCAAACCGCCTTCAAAGAGTTTATTGATTCTCGCCACCATGGTTTTTTAGTAAAGGGATTAATGAACTACCTATGAGATGGCAAAAGTGCATAGATAACAATAATTTTTTTTTTTTAGTTCTATTATTATGAATATATTAATTAAGTAACACTAACGTATCATTCGCTCGCTCAAATAGAAATAAATAAGTTGTTTCAAGTAACCCATTCCTCGTACTGTTGGAGGAATGGTTCGACTGATTTTGTGTCATACACCCAAAATAATACAAGATCGTCTAAACAGATAATGATTTAATTTATCTGAATGAGAAATAAATTTTTGTCAGTAAATTGGATCCTAATGAAGCAAAGGCACTTTAGGTAAACAAGACGGTCGTCTTGCTTCTGTTTACATGACTCAACGGTTCGTTAGCTTTGTTTTAAATCCAATAGCCCGTTTGCTATTCAATTACGGAATCAAATTATCATTTGCTGCATTTCTTTAAACAATACATAAAATGCATTTAATTATTTTCGATATAAAAACTTTTATATGTATCGTATCTTCAATTTTATTCAACTTATATAATAACAATAATGACGACTGAAGCTATTTTTATATTAAACCACATAATAAAATAAAACTTTACATAAAAAATAAAAGCATACTTTAAAAACTAAACAGAAAAAATGATTTTTATTTTTTTCTATCGTATTCTTGTATTATTTTAAGTCTACTATATTTTTTACATATTTCTTTAGAAAATATTTGCCTTTATCATCAGACTTTGCAGGTGGATCGGTACAATTGAAATACCAGACATTACGCACATTTGACTCTGATCTGTCATCTGTCTGGGTCACAGAAATCTAAATAATATGGCACAATTATTTAGATTTCTGTAGTCTGTGTTAGGTAAGTCAGGCCTAGCATGAACTAAACGGTTATACTATCTGGCCATCGTAAGCTAAAAGATCTTTTTGGTATATCCTATAGTCGCCAGATACGTCACTTACGGGTAGAGGTGGTGCAATGGTTTGAATCCCAGACTAACATAGGACTTAATAACATGGGATTAAGCAAATAGACAAACCAAAAATAATAAAATTATTATTTTTGTAGTAGTTGCTGATTGAATTCTAATAAAAGATTCGTAGTTCATGTCCCTAAAAGATTAACTCGATACAATCTTTGCCTTGGCAGTATACTGTTTTGAACTGAAACTCGTATTTTCTCATAAAGGAGGAGAAAATACCATCATAACTCACGGTTACTGGGCTCCCCAGAGTATAGTAAAGATGCTCTTAACACTAGTCTTTATTTGCTTCTAAGTAAAGAGCATTTACTTTAGACACCGACACACAAGTTAAAGAAAGTTTGATATTGATTTATCGTTAAGAGTGAATTTTGAGATAGAAATCTTTTATTGTGTGTTTTTTAAACCATTATTAAAATTGCTATTAAATACGTGATGAAGGGTTGCCTAGTTCATCCGCTACGGCCTTCGATCAACAAGCTACAGCCTATCAAAGTCCACTGCTGAACACAAGCCTCCCCCACAGATTGGCTCATAGCGGGCTATTTTCCATATTTGCCACGCTTGCGAGGTGGGTTGGCAAATGCAATTTTTTATTTTTTTGTTCTCTGGCGCCTCTTACGATGCCCTCGGAAGAATATGGGGTATTGGTTATTCTTACACCGCCACTGCACGGATATTCATCAGAATAACAAAATTATTTAGATACTTATAGCAATATGAAACAACTTTGTAATTCAAACCGAGTCAAGACCAATAAAACTGTCGATTGATATTTATCTAGAGACATAATATGTAAAGGCCATCACTCATTAACTCAGCCCAGGGGACCCTTCCGTTCCCTATGTCAAGTACCCAGCAGTAGGTATTTATGTTAGTTGTTGACCTTTTTAGTAATAACACTGAAAGCTTTGCGAGAAAAGTTTTTATTTTGAAAATACGATTATTAAAAATTAAAAATACGATTGTTCCAATTTTTATCACTTCCCTTTTTTACGATCTAAATTGAAATATCGTGTCTCATTGAAAAATGCATATGCGTCGAGAACATTTTTGCGTAATGATTTACTAGAACTGAACAAATCGTTTGATCTTCAAATGGTGTTTATGGATAATGACCTTGCTAGGAAAACCGTGCACCGCTGGAATAACAAATTTCACAATGATATACTAACATAGAGAGATGAAGACAGCAGTGGTACACTCTGACAGTTGTTACTTTAGGAAACGCGCTAGCGGTGAAATTTTAATACGATATAGTTTGATACCTACGATATAATTAATAGATTGGCATTACGTAGATTTACTTACCAATATCAATATAAAGGAAGTCCTCATTTGGCAAAAAACCGTACAAGACAATAAAAACCAACAGCTCTTATCCATGTACCTTAACAATAACTCATAAATTGTTATAACAGCCAATTAGGGTTTCCCTGTACACATTCTGAATATTATATCCTTCATTAAATATATTTAAATAGAAGTATAGTGGAGACCAAAACCATAACAAACACACTAAAATTAAGAGGTAGATGTTGTGTGTGTACATAAATACACATACAAATAAACGCTTTTACATATGTATTATTATCAATAATACAACAAATATGAAAGGATAAATCCTATAATGTAATATATACATAATAGGTATCCGAATACGATAAATTATTTATTGGAGAGACTTAGGAACTTTATGTTTCAATTTATCTTTGAACATATAAAGTATATCTAGGCTTGAGAATCTTTATTAAATATAATGAACAAATATGAGTCAAGGGTAAGTTTCTTGCGTTATTGTAAATTCGGGCGTTGGGAGGAATAATAGGATATGTCTTGTATCCTTCTCCGGTACATTATTGTTTACTCTAGAGAGTAACACCGGAGAATCTAGGCATCCAATGACTATATTGAACGACAATATCGTATCTAAGACAAAGTACGTCTATTTTCTATATAAATAGAATAAGTGTGAGTTATATAATTCAAATGCCTTATAAACTTTTGGCTGAAGTCTTTTAATTTGTTGTTTGTGCATAATATAATACGTAGACCAAATACTACTAGCATATTGCTTCGAGCGAACGCCTCATAAACACTTTTGATATAGTCTATGTCCGCTTTTTGTAATATGGTATATACAAATTAAATCTTAATCAGTTTCTTATCAAAGGTACCGCCTGAATCAATATTGTATAACGTCGGAAGTCGTACTCGTGGCACCACCTACCGAAAATAGTATTTTACTTATTTGTTTTGTCTTTATTACACACTTTATAATTTGAGACAAAAGGGCGGACTTCTTGTCCCATGGCATTTGAGAAACTGTGGCAGGTAAAAACAACTTACTAAATAAAATCAATAATAAATAATAATAATAATCATGTCCTATGTTTAATATAGGTAATTTTTTATCCCAAAAATAATTAAAACTACGCAAATTTTAGCAGAATTTAATCAAAATCAAACATTTTTTAAGTTACATTGCTGAGCACTTCATCCGTAGTAAACCTTGCCTTATTCCGTAGCCTAAATTTGTAATTAATAGAATCAGGCGTTACTTTGCGGAAATCCATTATAATAAAGATATTAATAGTTACTTTGCAACTATCCGCTGAATAAAATTCTCACCTAGTTTGAAGAGCACCTCCCGCCATCCCTCAATTGCGTGCACTAATCCCGTCACCACTAATCCCAGCACCACCACTCCCAACACCACTAATCTAGGAAAGAATTGTGGTGTTGGAGATTTAATTTTATTGATTATATGGTCCCAAGCAGGTGGTAGCACCCAGCCTCCTTCTCTATTGAAATTAGGATGTTTTTTTTTAATTTCAATAGCCTCACGTATCATCCTTGGTAGGAATCGGTGTTCTTTCGCGAGGTTTTGTGGTCTATCAAATCTGATGTAATGGTTGGTTGTTAAAAATTAAAACTAAACCCAAGCATACTACTGCAAGACTTCAAGACACAGGCAGTTCATTTTGCATAGATCGAACCATAAACAAAAATTAAAAAAGCTGAAGGCTTAACAATGACATTGATACGTGGGTACCATGGGTGCTGGAAAGTACCCGAAACCTCGGGAATAAAAAATAATTAAAATTAAACGCGATGAAATCCGTAAAAGTATTAAATAAAACTAAATTTACGGATTCTATCGCGTTTATTTAACTGATTTTACTAATTTCTAATTCCCGACGTTTCGGGTGCTTTACAGCACCCATGGTCTACCTTTAGTTTTTGAATATTAATTTTTGGTCCGATTTACGCAAATAATCTATATAATTTGGTCCGATATCCCCCCCCCCCCGTGACCATGGGTGCTGTAAAGCACCCGAAACGTCGGGAATTAGAAATTAGTAAAATCAGTTAAATAAACGCGATAGAATCCGTAAATTTAGTTTTATTTAATACTTTTACGGATTTCATCGCGTTTAATTTTAATTATTTTTTATTCCCGAGGTTTCGGAATTTAAGAAATCATTATCCGTAAAAGTAGTTTTAATCAATGTTTAGTGTTCGCGTAAATATAAGAAACCTATATAAAATGTCATATGTATAAACAGTCCAGATACATGAGGTTTTGTTCTGTTTTTAAGACTCTTTCTATGCTTTTACTTCCTCTGAGGATTATACTAACGGTATTTCCTCAATGCCGAACAAGTGATAAACTAGCACTTGAAATTGCAATCAATAGTTTCTGGGGTGCTAGCAGGAATCGATCTCCGATTGCTCGCACAATATGACATTTAGTTATCTGCGCTCTCATTTAATGTGTATTTTCATCTATATTCTTTTAACATTTACTGACAGGTGTCACTGTTCATTTTTAATAAATTAATCTTTTTCAAATCTTTACAAAGATACTCAGCTCAAATTAGTTGTTTCTTACACTTAGAGACACAAATATTTCCAATGGTTAGAATGTTAAGAGTGCGTTTTATATTACAAATACGTGTAAAATGATATACCTAAGAACACCTACTACCCTATATCTTCCAGTGGATGTCGTAAATCGCGGCAGATAGATCCTGAAACAATAGATGAACAGTAGCATCGTCTTGTTAACAACTCAAAAATATTATTGACAGCGATTGCTAACACTCTGCCAAACTTGGCAACTATTGCAAAATCTCCCATATGAAGCAATCTATGGGGAGGCCTTATAATGAATGAAAACACCTATAACTTTGCAAAGACAATATACAGCGACTTGCTGTAGCAGATTTACAGTTTGGAGGGGTCAGAGACTGAGGTCTTTTGTCGCATTACTTTATCACAATACTAATTTTTAAAAAAGTTTCAAAATATTCTTCTTTTTGTTCATTATCAACCCGTAAAATTGATGTCGCTATATTATATGCCGCAATATAGCGGCGATTTACTAACTGTCACGGTTAGCAGGCAAATTGACTATGGCAATCATGGAGGTTAGATCTCCATGATCGCAATCATAGAGCAACACAGGAGTCCAATACGTTGGCGGCACGTGTTGCTTTGTTACGTTGCTGCTCGTAGCCGGTCTGGATATTTTATGTCTGCTCTGACGTAACGGATATGTTTATACCGTCGTATAGCAAAAGCGATTGAATTTTTCTAACGCTTTCCATAGTGACGTCTTACTATATTCCCAGAACATAACGATGTGATGAGTTCATTTACGCCGCCAGTACGTGCAAACGAATTATCGTTAACTTCTTATCATTGAAGATTACGACAGAAGAAACCTTACCTATTTATGAATTACAGTAATTGTTACCTTAATATATAATTGTTTCCTTAGTTTCTTTTTCATATCTTCTTAGTACATATCAACTTTACTCATTTTTATTTTATATAATATGAAAGATTAAATATTGAACGGAACGCGGAACGAACAGACAATTTCATAGAATGCGGCCAACCATATCCGTCAAAAAGAATTTCAATTTATTTTTAAATTTCTGTTATTAAAATCTTAAAACTATTCGGAAATTTATCAATACATACGAGTATAAATGAGCTGAGGGGGTTATAATGTCCTTGCAACCAAACTTCGGTCACGGCGGCCAGTCTCAACGGAGAATAGCCATGTGCGCAGGAGAGAATTATGGTAATCGAGTGTGTGAGAAAGCATGGGTGCACACTCTATTTCCTTATTCTCATAATCCGATGGGATCGCAATTCGATACGACCGGAGAGAAATCAGGCGCAGGACCTACGACTTTACGGGATTTTCGAGGCACGGGGGTAAAACACCGCCAACGTCCTGACTCTAGGCTGCTACTGAAAATTTCTTGACTGAAAAACCCAATAACTGATTTTCAAATCCAAGACATCATGATCAGCAACCGTGCTTACGACCACTAGACTAAAGAGGCAGTCAATAACGTATCATAATCGAATAACATGAAATGGGGGTTGATTGCATTGACTATTTAGAATACTGCCTCGTTGGTCTAATGGATGTAGTAGTACAACTGCTGATCATGAGGTCCTGGGTTCGAGTCCCGGGTCGGGCCAAAAAATTAATTATTGAGTTTTCCGTCAAGAAATTTTCAGTAGCTGCCCGGAGTCAGGAAGTTGGCGGTGTCTCACCCCCGTGCCTCGGAAACCATGTAAAGCCATTGGTCCTGCGCCTGATCTCTCTTCGGTCATGTCGGTTTACCATCCTATCGGATTATGAGAGTGAGTGAATAGACATTTCACCTATGCTTACGCGTACACTTGGACACTATAATCCTGTCCTGCGCCGATGGCTAGTCTCCGTTGAGGCAGGCCGCCATGACCGAAATTCGATCGGGAGGACATTATTAAGAAGACGTTAGTAAACATTTTAAATATAAAATAAATGGTTATTGATGTCTTTCGTATGCGCTTTAATAGCTACATACGAGCAGGTTTAAATTTTTTTAATGAGTTAAAAATATAAAAACTGTTAGTGTTCCGAAAAAAAAATTGTGGCATGCATATAACCCGCTGAGTTCGATAAAAGGCAGTTATTTAAATATTACAAACAGACAATTTCATTTTATTTATATATATTTTTAAAGGAGAGGGCTCAAACGAGCATACGGCTCATCTGATGGTAAGTGACTACCGCCGCTCATGAACAACTGCAACACTAGGAGAATTGCAGGTGCGTCGCCGGCCAATATGTGACATATTGTTGCCAACGTAGTTCTAAAATAAAACCCGACGTTATTTTGCCCGATCTCTTAAGTCAATTTGTTCGGTACTGAACACTTCTTTTCAAAGTTTTCGTTTAAATTCAGGAACGGGAAATTTACATGTTATTGAATTTTCGTTCCTTCGTTAAAACGGTCCTTTAGATAGGAAAAGTGAATTTCCTATGAAACAATTTTTAATTATTTTGTGAGACGTGTCTTTCGGGTCCCCTTGTCATACAAGGAAATAATTCTTTGTAAGGCTTGAACAGAATTAAATGAAAAAAATAAATAAAAATCGTTCTTACTAAGTAAACAAAGAAAATAGCGTCAATGATACGATACATAGGATCACCAGTCCATTATTCAATTGTGGTGATTACAGTACTTACTAACTACTAAAAGAGAAGTCTATGTTAACAAAGAACTGCTTACGGATTGACAAAGATGAGAAAAGAAAAATTATAACGAACACTTATAACATTTGTTTAGACATTTTCATTGCAGCGGAGCCCTGCAGAAGACATTTTAGGGGCTTATACTACTTAAATGGCTTAGCAAGATCCTCCGTTATGCTGAAAATATTGCAACATTAATTTTAAAATAAATATATGGTAAATTAGAGGATTAATGTTAAGTACTATGTTAGATGAAAACTCGATTCCGTAAAATTTTCTAGAAAAAAAAATCCAAAGTTACCTCCAAACCGAACAATAAACCGCTGTTATTCACAAAATACTTTAAATTAGATCATGTAACTTTGGATAATAGCTAAACTAACTATAAAGCAGGGCTTATGTTTTTTTTTTTTTTTTTTTTAAATTACCGTTATTTTCACTGTAAAACGAAATTACCTAAACTATCGACGTCCAGAAGTTTGTTCTATGCCGCCCGATACTTCCACTCAGATGCTGTGTCGCAAAGCTGTGTCGCTTACGATCAAAATACACATTACGCAACAGGACGACGTAAATTTAAAATGGAAAATAACCGTAATAAAAATAAGAAGCGGCTGGGTTGGCGTAAAGAAACAGGCATAAATATGATAAACATAATAAAATAAGTACCTAATGACGTATCTACTTACAGTAATAGTGATTCCAAACATGTCGGTAGAGAGCGTACGACGCGTTGGGGGTGGGGGTGAAATTAGAATTTGAGCTGAGGTTTTATAGGCCCTTAACTACCCAATTGGTTAATGTTTGTAAATGCAAAAAGCATTAGCTCTAAAAATACTAGTTTAAATGTTATCCCGGAAAGATAGTTTTTGAGCGCTTAATGCTAACTCCATTAGAACAATAATAATTATAAAAACTCAATTTCTGCCTAAGAGTTTGTTTAGGTAGGTACAACACTCTTACCTACTTCTGCTGCAAAATAGCACTGCTTATATTCCTCTGTTCCGGTCTGAAGCGAAAAGGGAGCCAGTAAAAGTACAGGCTGGGAGGCATTGCATCGAAGTCCTCAGGAGTGAAAACGCATTTGTAACCTTCTTCTGTCTTAAATTGGTTGTAGGTGTCTATAGAGTACAGTAACCACTCACTATCAGGTCCCAGGTAAGGTGTTGGCAAACTACATCCTGAAATATATTGTACGATTTACATATTTGTTAAAAAACTGTATAAATTTAAAAAAATCTATTAAATAAACATTATAAATAAATAAATTCTCTTTATTTCAGGCATATTGCACCCATATTATCAACAAAAAAAGAGAATATAGTACAGAATTACTAAAAAATAAAAATAATTATGTTATAATAATATTTACTCGTAAGTTTAAATGGAGGGAACAATCACGCCAAGCAGCTATCTTAAGGTGATAACCTCGAAAATTTGGTGGTTTTTCTATTTAACATATTTTTTAAAGTTTTATAGATTACAAACCAAAATTTTGGTATATAATTTTTGACTATATGCCCTTGATTTGTATAAAAGGAAAACACGATATCAGGTAATTTTCTCGATTGAAAAAAATTGCAAAATAGACTCTAATTATTTACATTTCTTGATGACACCACAATATTTTTACGAATAATTTTAAGGAATTATTTTTTAAAGCATAGTAAATAATCATGTCTAAGTTTTCATACACCAGTTTTTTTTTTAATACAGAACAAAGTTTTGTTAAAATAAATAAAAATGTTGTTTGGCGTTTATTAAAATCGGGCATTTCTTTGTGCAGAACAAGTTCACAACGGCAATCTGCGTAATTTGTCCTTATGAATCCTGTCAGCCGCTATATAAAGATGATGGTGTACTGCCACTGCCATCACTTCACATTTTTGAAATTTTTAATATTGGGCAATGTCATAAACAATTTTTTAAACTGTGAAGTACAGTCTTCTCGTTCACGTAGGGATCCGCATAAGCTAATATTTAAGCTATTCTTTAAGTCACAAAAATATAATAAATTTAATGTGCATGTTCTGATCTTTAACAAATTTGGTAACGAACTTAACATTTATAACATTATATTATATAAAAATGTATTTTAGATATGTGCAATAATAATTAGACTCAATTTACAATATGTGTTTTAAAATTTTCAGATATTATTATTTCGGGGTATTAATAGGGTCATCAGGTTGGACTGAATAAATACATAAAAGTAATAATAATTATTATTAAATACTACTGTATAAAGCGTACTGTACTGTATACAAGGCGTAGGAAAATGACTACCCCATCGCCCGCTGACGTAACAGTTAAGTGACAAAACTGCTACGTAAGTGCAGTCAGTCAGCGCCTTGCCAAGAGGTGAGAGCGCCATGCCTCGGCAGAACTTACACTGAACAAAGGCCCGTTTATGCTTACGGCCATACAATGAAATGGGGCCGGGCCTGGGCATTTCCCGTTAATTGACGTCCATAAATTGATGATGGAGAAAAAAAATTGAATAGGGCCGCTGCCTGGGGGTCGCCAGGGCGCGTATGGAGCTAGCGCTGGACGCAGGCCGCTGCTTTTTGCTGAGCTGGAGCCGTCTATTCCCGTTACGGAATAAAACCTGGCAGACCAAGTACGGTACATCATATGCTCGAAAATATTTGATGATGCCGAACTCGAACGACTACGGCGTGAGTGGCGTATTCCCTCATCGAATGAATCGGCTATGGCTGGGGATGCGCCTCCTCTGGCGACAGATCAGCATCCACATATGGAAGTAGCTATGGATCTTCCAGTTGTGGTTGATTCGGACGATGATGAAATAGTCTCCCACGAACTAGAGCAAATGAGGAGCATATTAGAAGAGGCCATTTTGGAAACGCGCAGCGTGCCTCTCGAAAATCAACCGCAACTTCCCCACATACCCCTAAGCAAGCGAAATCGGACAGTCGTGAAGGGTTCTTAAACCAATGCTGGTGACCTATTTGGAAGCCAGCTAGAACTTTTGTGAGACGGACTCAATTATTTTTGGCGCCGCAGTGGCAGTTTGACTTATTATTGGTGCCAAACTTCCCGTGGCTGGACGCGCTACTAGACATCCCAGCCTGGAGAAAAGAATCGAGAAACGTATCGCAAAGATAAAAATGAATCGGCGGGAACTGATCTCGTACGGATGTCAGACTTAAAGTTAGTTGTTGACAAAATAAGTCCTGTCATAGCTAATATAGTTAACATGGCGGTAAAGCACCATAGATTTCCGAATACATTAAAAAAAAGCTATATATCGTCCAGTCCATAAAAAGGGTGATCGTAATTTCTTTTCAAACTATATACCAATTGCTATATTATCTAGTATCGATAAAATTATCGACAAATGTATAACAAATCTACTTGGGTTTTATTTACAAAAAAATAACCTATTAAATGAATGCTAACATGGTTTTCAAAGCGACAAAAGTACGAATACATTATTATCAAAATTTACTGACGAAATTAACTCATATTTAGGAGTTAAACAATTTGTAGTTGCTATTTTTTACGTTTCAAAAAAACATTTGATACCTTAGAAACAGAAACACTTTTAAATGGAAAGGGTACGAATGCGGCGTGGAACAGCCGCTAAACCAGTGGTTCCGTGACTATCTTGCATCACGCATTTTCCGTGTAAAGATTGGCAACATGCTTAGTGAGGCAACTGAGGTGAAGTGCGGGTGGCACCCCGCAAGGCTCGGGATGTGGGCCTATTTTCTACTTACTGCATATTAACAACCCATGTGGCGTACTTCAGCGTAGCTCTGCATACCTGTTCGCAGATGACCTATGTACATTAAGTGGTGGTACTAATCTTGTGGAGACATGTTACCTAGTACAGCAAGATATAACTCAGTAGTTAAATGGTCCCATGATAATGGTATCGTCTTAAACTCAGATAAAACCAAGTTTACTGACTCGTCTCCACAAATGTATACTCATAATTTTGAGAGCCTCCATAATGGTCTGAATAATAGTCGATGTGAGGCTATTGAAAAAGTCGATTGTGTAACCTACCTCGGTGTTGAAGTTGATACTAACTTCTCGTAGTCCAGCCATGTAGATTATTATGTATGTAATAAGTTAACATTACTTGTAAGTAAATTTTGTTTTAAAGTTCCTTCTGCTACTTTAAAATTGTAGATTCGACTTTGGGATACGCTCTTGATAGTTATGCACTACAAATTTGATTTTTAAAGTTACTAGTTAAAAAAAATAAAGCTATGTGTAAATATGAATTCACAAAACTGTTTAAAATCTGCAAAATACTCCCAGTAAGTAATATACTAATATATACTAATAACTACAACTTACCATAAACAGTTACAGCTGTCGAGACCGTACTCTAATATTGGTCAAGCATGGTCATGGTACACGGTTGATGTCTGCAGGCACATTTGTTGTACCTAAAGTAAATAACTACTTCAGGTATAGAATTTTAAATAAACGACTACCATATTTTTTCAATAGTTTGCCTGAGGACATTCGACATGAACCAGTAAAAAACATAATATTCAAAAACAAATTAAAGAAATATTTATTGGCAAGTTTCAGTGCTTAACATTAATATTATGTATTATGTAAATGATACATAATATTAATGTTAAGCACGGGGGATGAGTCGCTCGCGTCCGTAGGCTTCGAACACCTAACCTTAGGCCCACCCTACACGTGTTCCCCGGGTGGTGCTAAACGAGCGACAAAGCCGAAAAAATAGACTCGGCTCCTCGCCGTATGGTAGCGGCGTAAAATCTACCACCACCCCTTGTCCGCACCATGAGTCAGGAAATAAAAGAAATGGCCCCGCGTTCCCGGCGCCCCTTTAATGGGGCAGGGGTGCGAAGAATCTCCGGTAGAAAAACCGCCGACAAGGTTCGCCACCCGTCACGTTCTGTCTCCCGGAGGGGCGAAAAGTGGATTGCGGAAACCCGTCTGGCTACGCTGAATGAATGTGGAGGAATGAATGATAAGATGGATGAAGTATGCGAAATAATGAATGACAGAGGAATAGATGTGTTAGTGAATGAGACGAAACGAAAGGAAAAGGATGCCACTGCACATGGCACGTATACCGCGTATTGGTCTGGTGTAGACGATACCGAAGGGGCATGCCAGGGAGTCGGTTTCATTCTTTCAGAAAGAATGGGTCAATGTGTGAAAGAGTATGAATGTGTAAGCCCGAGACTGCTATGGATACGAATGAAAGTGGGCTTAATAAAAAAGTGTTCCTGCTAGGGGTGTACGCCCCAGACATGTCTAAGCCCACTTACATCCGAGAGCAGTTTTGGGACATGGTAAGGATGGGTTTGACAAAATATAAGGAAAATTAAAATATTATTATGTTAGGAGACTTTAATGGAAGGGTTGGAGTGAAGAGGTCTGGTTATGAAAGGATATTGGGAACGTTTGGTGATGAAAGTATAAATGAGAATGGTGAAGACCTCCTCACCGTATGTGTGGAAAAGAATCTTTTTGTGACGAATACTTTTTTTTCGTCATAAGAAGATTCACATGTATATATGGGAAAGAGGTGATGATAGAAGCATGATAGATTTCGTAATTGTGGATGAAAGAATGAGGAGCGCAGTCGTAGATACAAGGGTTTACCGGGGGTCCAACGTAGGGACGGATCATTACTTGGTCTTATATCGAATTAATGGTCTTTTCAAGCGTTGGCGGCATCGGACATCTGTGTCTACCACTGCGTTACAGCGTATAAGAGTAGAGAAGTTACAAGATGAAGATGTGAAAGAGAAGTATAAATGTAGACTGAGAGAAAATATTAGATGTTTGAATGAGTTATGTATGAATGATTTAGACTTGAATACTGTGTGGGATAATGTTAACAAAGGTTTGGTGGATGCAGCCACCAAAGTATGTGGTGTAAGTAAGAGAACAAATGAATGGAAAAGTAATACGTTGTGGTAGGATGATGAGATACGGGTGGAAGTTGAATCAAAGAAGAAAGCATGGTTAGATTTACTAGCAATAAAAGCTTCTTCTGGTATGAATGATGAGATTGAAAGGAAAAGGCAGAATTTAGACGTCTAAATAAGAGAATAATAGAAGTAGTTGAAAGGAAAAAGAAAGAAAGAACGGATAAGAATGATAAAAGGATATTTGATCATTTCCAGGCTAATATAAAAATGTTCTGGAAACTCGTAAGATCTGCCAGGGGAAATACAAAACAGCCAACAGGGGAAATACAAAATAGTAATTAATGCTATAAGAGACGAGAATGGATGTATTCTGAATGATGAAGTCTCGAATTTAAACAGATGGAAGGAATACTTTGAAAGCGTGTTTATGAATGAAGAGTCGTCTGAATTAAATGAACTATAAATTCCGAAAGAAGTGGAAAGGGGTATGGAGATAAGTGTAGATGAAATAATGAAAGCAATGAAAAGCATGAAAGCAGGTAAGGCAGCTGGATATGATAGAGTATCACTCGAGATGCTAAGGGCTGGAGAGGGAGTGGTGGCAGGCTTGCTGTACACATTGTTTAATTTATGTTGGGAATTAAAACGGGTACCGGATGACTGGTGTAAAGTAGTTATAGTACCAATATATAAAGGGTCACAGCAGGACTGCAAAAACTACCGGGGTATCAGCCTGCTTAGTATTGTGGTTAAACTGTATGCTAAGGTGTTAATTGAAAGAGTTATGAAAGAAACTGATGGAAAAATTTGGGATGTGCAAGCGGGGTGTAGAAATGGAATGGGGTGTTCAGATCAAGTCTTTTCCATGCGCATGATTGCGGAGAAGTTTTTGGCCAAAAACCAGAAAGTTTTTTGTGCGTTCATGGACTTGGAAAAGGCTTATAACAGAGTGGACAGGAATGTGTTATGGCAAATACTGAACTCATATGGGTTGAGCGCTGGTTTAATACAGGCATTAAGGTATCTTTATAGGGACTCTAGTGCTTGTGTCAGGATCAATGGGGTCTACTCGGACTGGTTTGGCATCCATAAAGGTGTCAGACAGGGCTGTGTAGCTTCTCCTTGGCTGTTCAACCTATTTATGGACAGGTGTTTGCAAACTTTGAAAGATGAAGAATGTGGGTTAAGAATGGGCGAGTTAACCGTCAAATGCCTTTTGTATGCCGATGATCAAGTCATATTTGCGTCATCGGCAGCTGAGTTGCAAATGATGGTTACATTAATGAACTGGGAATTGAAAGAAAGGGGAATGAAAGTGAACGCAAGTAAGACGAAAGTGATGGTTTTTGAAAGAGAAGAAAGCAAAACGGTATGTGAAATAAGAATAGAAGGAGAGTTAATTGAGCAAGTGGATGAGTTTGCGTATTTGGGATGTGTATTTAGCAGGGATGGTAGATATGATAAGGATATAGAACGACGAGTAAATGCAGGGAACAGAGTGAATGGGGCACTACACTCTATTATGAAGAACCGGAATGTGTCAAAAAATGCACGTATGGTAATTCATAATGCTGTGTTAGTCCCTACTTTAATGTATGGTAGTGAAATCTGGGTGTGGCAGAAGAAGCACGAAAGTAGAATAAATGCTGTAGAGATGCGGTCTTTAAGGAATATGCTAGGGTTGAATCTGAATGACAGGGTGAGAAATTGCGTAATAAGAGATAAATGTGGTACGCAAGATGATGTTGTGACCAGAATTAAGAAAGGAATGCTTCGGTGGTTTGGTCATGTAGAAAGAATGAATGAGGAAAGAGTGACAAAGCAAATTTATATGTGCAGATGTGAACGGCAGAGTCAGGAAGGGACGCCGTAGAAAAAAGTTTATCCACCAAATTGGCGATATTTTGAAAATGGGCCACGTTAGAATTACCCTTAACCGACGAGCATGTATGCGTAGATATATGGATGTAAAGGAGGCGAAAGAGGTATGTCAGGATCGTGCCAAATGGAAGTCCGTAGTCTCTGCCTACCCCTCTGGGTGACAGGCGTGAGTGTTTATGTTATGTTATTTTATGTAAATGATACTCAAATGTTCCTGCAGACAAACTGTGTTAGCAGTTTTGCGGGAATATGTATATTTAAATACTATTTTTTTAATAATAAATTAATAAAAAATAAATGTCATCTCCGGTTGTTCGGCGCTTTCTAACTCTGAGTGATTGCACAGGCACAATCTAGTAGCCAGAATTCTTCACCAGGAGCTTGCTCTGAAATACGGTCTCTTGGACCGGAAATTGACGTTTACAGGTACTTACCGGAAGCAGTGCTCGAAAATGATCGCACCGGGCTCTATTGGGACCGGGCCATCGTCACAGACAGGACTATTCTTGAAAATAAGCCTGCTATTGTGCTGATGGACCGGGCACAGTCAAGAGTATTTTTGGTCCACATCACCATTTCATATGACGAGAACCTAGTGAGGCCGAATCAGATAAGAAAACAAAATATCTGGACCTGGCTCACGAGGTGACCGACATGTGGGGTGGTCTGCCGACAAAAATTATTTCTGTAGTCGTCTCTGCGAATGGACTAATTCTGGTCAGCCTCTCGGGTGATCTGAGACGACTGGGACTCCGTGACGGATCACTCCGGATTCAAATGCAGAAGGCGGTGCTCCTTGATAACGATCGCATCGTCCGCCGGTTTCTTTACTTTTCCCCCTAAACCCCTGCCAAGGTCTTCCATCTGGTTGGGCTTTTTTTATAGGATAGAATGACAAACGAGCACACAGTCCATCTGACGGTAAGTGGTTGCTGTGGGCCATAGACATCTACATCTATCCTCGATTACGAATCAAAATGCAGATGCGTTGTAATCCGTGAGGACTTTGGTGGAATGCCTCGTTTCCTGTAAAAGGGGTCTCCGGTTCTCTTCACTCACCATACGAAACACAGCAGCATTAAGCTACTATTTTACGCTGGTATTCAGTGAGAGCGTGGTCCTTCCCCGGTCGAGCCGACCCATTCGTGCTACAACTATACTACTAATATAACTGCAGCATGGCTCTACCACGTAAAAAAAGCTTTTATTTTTTATGAATTTTTTTGTATTTATTTTATTTTATTGATATTTATGTATGTTTATTATTTCATTTTCATTTATAACTATATATTTATAGAACCCAACTAGATGAGAAAACTATATAGTACCCATTAAATACTACTGTTATTATTATAATATTATTACAATACATTTTAATTGAGTTATGCAACTTTTTTTCTCTGATATTGATGATACTCAAAGTTGACAATTATTATTATTGTATTATTTCTCTACAATGCTTATCTTTTACTATGCAACTAAAAATTATAAATCAAATAGCTTTGGAAATATTTGACGTTATTGAAAAAATATTTGCCTACTATGTGATATAAGCAAAACAAGAGCGTTCGTGTGATGTACATAAACATTTTCATCAAGTTTCGTATTTTGATGTGGTGTTTTTTAGATTTAAGATAATCAAAAACTATTTATTTTATCAATTTTTTTAAACTTCTAAGTATTTAAAATAAAATATAACATCTCTCTTGGTATTGCTCTTTATCTGTCCGTGAAGTTTTATTACAATCCGTTCAGCCAATCCGAAGAATAATAGCCCGGATAAACGAACAGACAGACAGACAAAAAATTATAAAATGGTTATTCATGTTTACTGGCATGCAACTAATCCCCTCAGATTAATATAAGCAGCTATTTCAATAAAAAAGAGACACTTCAATTTCATTTATATTTATAGATTTATTTATTCCACTTTTTATTAAACTAATTTATTTTGAACAAGCGGTTTTTCCCGGGTTGAACAATTATCTATCATAAATATTAGGTAGGTTTAAGTTATTTTGAAACTTTGGTTACCAATTTTTATTCTGTGGATTCTGCCCGTTCCGTGACCTAGAGAGGCTAACAGGCTAGCGCCGCGCCGGCCGCCGCCATAGCTATTATGTCGCGCGAGAGTTTTTAAATAAAAATGGTTACTGTGAAGAGCAAACAAAACAACAAACGTAGTAAACACCGTGGAACCTCTAAAGCATCAAAATTTTTAACGATTAAATATAAATGTACATGGTAGAGTCTATGTCTATCTGGAATCATGTTCATACCTTTCAAATGGTGAAAGAATTTTTAAAATTGGTGCAATGGTTCTGAATATTAGCTTCCACCATTGAGTTATATAAATCAATGCCTTCCACATATAATACATACAAGCTCACAAAATTTACACTCTATCTTTATAATATTATTAGTATTAGTTTAAATAATATAAATTTAAGCAGTCATCAAAACAAATAATTTAAACATTCTATTTTTATACTAAGTCAAAACACCTAATGTAACTTGACATTTTTCTCGTTCATACTGCTTTTGGCATGAACTTTGTGTAAAAGAATCAAAGGCATTTTTTGAAAATGGCTGTAAGGACACACTTTGATATTTTATCCCTTTTAGAATCATGGCATAATCAAATGCATGTTCCGAAACTCTTTAATTTTTTAGTACATTAATTGAAAGCATAATATAGAAAATATTATGAAATACGGCCCCAGCGATTCTTTTATAAAGATTCTTCCTTCGTAAAACAATTTGTGTATATAAATTTCAATTTAAAAAATACAAAATATTAAGAGTAATAGTTGAAAAGGCCTAAGAAGATGGACAACAATATGTTCCTGTTAACTATTCAAAATAATCAAAAGTGAAACGATTGAGCGGAAAAATATTTTTTGTCAACTTATAACATTCTTTAATAGTCTGAGTAGGTGAGAAGTTGTGTGCCATATGCTTAATGTTAAATTTTATATTTAAATATATTATGGCGATTATGTAAAAGTCTCATTTTTATGAAAAAGAAAATTTCTTTTCAAAATAACGTGAAGTCCAGTTTACTTATAGTTAATGTAATTTAACTTCAGGATAATAAAAACGTACCGGTAGAAGCTTACGAAGTCTGAATCTTGTTCTTTACGGGAAGAATACGATCTGATTTCTGTTATAAAACATCTTTATATATGTCATATTTAATGTTATATCGTTTGCCATCTTTAATATTATATTTTTTAAAACAATAATTTAAAAATAATATAATAAGTAAAATATTATGGTCAGGTCACACCGAGACGTGACATAAACAGATACACATTTTATTGAGGTCATTCAAAAATGTACCGTGGCGTCTTGCTACGCCACGCTACGCCGTACTACGCCGCGCTATGCCGTACTACGCCGCACTACCCCGCGTTAAAACATTTTAGATCCAGATTTGATTTAAAACCCCTAATAGTATACTTATGCCAACCAATATTATTAGATTAGTTAGAATTATATCTGGTAGACGCACAAGGCTTGAGATATTTTAGACCAGTTGCTCAAAAGAGTATGTTTTATTTAGTATGTATACTCGTATATAGGCAACTTAAAAAAGGAAAGCACATTAACTTTTTTTTCTTAGATGTAGCGTGTTGTTCCCCTAAACCTGTGGTGAAATGCCAAGCTGCCAAAGCATCCACAATCTACAAAATAATGTTTGTTTATCGTATTTTAACATGAGCTTATTTGAAAAGGTAGTATTATTCATAACGTTCGTAGTATCTGCACATTAGCTTATCTTGAATATTTTCTATTTTATTATTATTTGAAGTGTTCATTGTGTTATATACTGTATAGTAATATATATAATATGTTAGTGTGCAATGAGAAATTTCATTCAATATCCGGGAACCAAAACCTTACTACATAAACCCACCAAAATGTTATTTACATCTTTGTTTTTAATAAAACTTTTTTTTTTATTTTGTGTACATAGATAAAATTTTCGTTAAATACTGAGAGGCCAAAGTTAACATGTTTACTTTTTTATACTTCTGTCTAAGAGACCCCTGTGGATTAATTTTGTAAATTGCTCATATGGGTTTTTCTGCAAAACAAAGATAGTTTCAATGTCAGTCCACTAACCAATAGCAATATTATTTATTATGACATTTCGCTACGGAAATAACTAAAATTAACAAATATAGCTTTTTAAACATAATTCTTCCAATCTTTTCTATAATATATGCTACAGAACTAATTTTATATTCAGAAGTTATATATATTTGAAAACTATCCAATTTCACCAGAAGCATTTAGGCATTTTTTAACTTAGTTTCATTGGTAAAGAGGAACACTATTAACTTTACTAGATTTGCCAGTATTTAAAAAAAATTAAACTCTGACTATAAAATATTTACCACTAGTTCTAAGTATAAAGAAACGCTTCCACTTTTGTGATCTTCTGTTGTGTTTAAGTTAAAACTAACCAATGGACTCTTTTTTTAAGTTTCCTCTAAAAACATGTTCTGGAGTGGACTTTTTACTCTAACTGAAATCACCCAATATCTAAAAACAATAGCATGTAAATTTCTCCAATCCGGCGCTAATTAAAAAGTTCAAAGGAATTCCTTTACATAATCAGTTGACTGAGTTGCTTGAAAGAGTATTTTTCATTTAGTACGCATCTATAGGCAACGCAAAAAAGGATAGAACCGAAAGCTATTATCATAACTATTATAAAACAATACATAGATTCAAAATTGACTGTTCTGATGAAACCAAAATATGGAGAACTATGGATTTGTGCATGTGTGTACATTTATTATAAAGATACTGCTGCCAATTTCCTAGTTTGTTTACCTAGATCGTCTCTAACGAAGGTTCACCGGACGATATGGTGTAGGGAATATCCTTACACCACCGTTACACGGTTTACACTACCAAACTGAAGTTTTTAGAGATGCTTAAATACACGTGGGAAATATGATTTAAATTCGTACTGTGATACATTTAATTTGCTAACCTTTATATGGGACCTCTGCGAAATAAAAACTATACCATCTATTTCTGTATAAAATATAAAAAAACGATTGCTGTCCGTTAGTTCGAAAGATTTTGACGATTGTTTTTTGTTTGTTTTGTGCATTTGATTTGAGCATTACTGTCGAGATCGAGAAATCACTTGTGCGAAGCCTAGATGGATCGCTAGTGGTAAATAAAAATGCAGCTAAATAAGTAAATCAGCCGCCGACGTATCATCTTACATGAATAAAGAATATAGTCATTTTAATAACGTCCTCCTTTTAAAAGTATAAAGAATACTAGATTTTACGGATTTTATCGCGTATAAAATAAATATCTTCATAAAATCCGTAAAAACTAGTATTATTTAAATGTGTAGTGTTCGCGTAAATATAAGAAATCATTAAATATAAAGAACTTAAAAATAAACTTGAATGTTTTGAAAAAGTTTAAATAATAAAGCTAGTAGGCGATAGTAATGTCCCTGATATAAATTTATACTGAGCTTTCGTAATCTAGCAAAAGAGAATGTGTAATACGAAGCGCAACTTGCATCGACAAAGTACAATTCCCAAAGCCGTAACGATTGTGAGGATTTACGCATGGATATTGTTCTCGGTAGTAGGGAGTGTGTTGCACGTATCATAGGATTTGTAGGAGAATTACTCTTTGTTTTATTAGAAAGTTTATAATGTAGGATACATGTAGCAATTTGCTGCGTTTTATTCACTTAGGTAATTGTTTAAAAATTGTCGTTTGAACGCCCTTTACATGTCCAGAGTATATAACGTCTAGCATAAACAAATTTATATAATGCCATATATTGGAAGCCATAAGATATTTCTGGCATTTACTATAAGTCTCTTCTAAGACACCCACTGTACGAAATCGGCTGATGGATTCTCTTTGACCGTCAACATATGACAATGCATGTTATAACATTATTATATTACGTAGTATGTATGGCTATCGTACAGCTACGTACCGTACGCTAGCGTACAGATTCAAAACCGGCGGCAAAGTAGCCGGCTTTACCTTTCTTTCTAAAATTTTATAAATAAATCTTGAAAACCGGCGTTTTTATTACTCTAATCTCATTGATCATGTGGATTTACGCCTTGTCTCCATGAGAAATATAACTTATTCTGGATCTAAAAATTTATTTAGAGGCAATCCAACTGATGATAAGTAGTTGTATATATGTGTTGTCACCCCAGAGGACTAAGATGGAATGCCTCGTTTCCAGTAAAAAGGGTTTCCGGTTCTCTACACTCACCATACAAAACACAACAGCGTTAAGCTACTATTTCACGCTGGTATTTTGTTCGGACCCATTCGTGCTACAACTATACTACTATGCAGCATGGCTCTACCACGTATAAAACATGTCCACACATTCTTATATGCAGGTGTCCCAGAAAGAATGGACAATCCTGGAGCGCCTAATAGTACAGGTATCAAGCGCTCAAATAAAAATACAAAAATATACATTCCAAGTGGTGCCAAAAATATGAAGGTTTTGAAAAAATATGTTTTTATTGACCTCATTGTACTTTCGTGTACACCACTGCCGCAAATTAATGAAATTCGTTGCGTTTTTGGTGTTCTCTTATTCCCCACAGACTATTCTATTAGAAATGCATTAAAGAGGATGAGTATCAATTGTACTTTTTTACAAAATAAATTTTGTTCAAAATAAATTTTTGGACTGGTATATTAAACGGAAAAATCATTGGCCCATTTGAACTGCCCGGAAACTTATCTGGACAAAGTTGTTTGAATTTTCTACCTAAATTATCGGCGCGTAAGCTTGGTTCCTGTCGCTTGGATGTCTGTTGGATTTTTTTTCTATCGAGAAAATTTTACGGAATCGTGTTTTCGTCTAACATAAACCTTAACATTAATCCTCAACTTTACCATATATTTATTTCAAAATTAATGCTGCAATACTTTCGGCATAACGGAGGATCTTGCTAAGCCATTTGAGGTTATATTTCCCCTTAACGTTAAATAAAATAATGTATTATACCATTTTGTAAACTGTATTTTTTTACAAATGGCTCTCAAACTTTTGTCAAAATTATTTTTTTTATAAAATTTCATGCTAAAAATTGAAGTTTTTATTTTTTTTTTTGTAAAAAAGTACAATAGATACTTAAATTTTTCACCGCATTTCTAATACACTAGTCTGTGGGGAATAAGAAAACACCAAAGACGCAACGAATTTCATTAATTTGTGGCAGTGGTGTACATGAAAGTACAGTAAGGTCAATAAAAAAGATTTTTTAAAACCCTATTATTTTTTGGCACACACACTTGGAATATATTTTTTTGTATATTTATTTGAGCGCCAGATACCTGTACTACTAGGCACTCCTGAATTATCCATTCTTTCTGGGACACCCCACCCGATATATAGTACCTTGATAAACTTTGTTGTCTTGTCAAATTCTTTTTTCTTTCTTTCGAAATATATTAAGCTTAATGATTTTTTTTAAAAACTGAAGTGACAAACGAACTTATAGTCAACTTATAGACGCCTACACTTCTTTTAATTTCAAACAAAGAAGGTTACAGATGTGTTGACTGCGTGTAGTCATATTGGCTCTCTATACCCTTCAGGCTGAAACACAGCATTAAGCAAGCGCTGCTATTTCGCAACAGATATAGGTAAGAGAGTAATACGTAATCAGATGGTCTGCTAGGATGAAAAAGACACCCCTCTTTCTAACACTTGAACACCTTGCATGCTGACACCTTGCTTGCATGTTGCAGGATGATGAAAACGTTAAACTTTTCTAACCGGCGAGACTTTTTAAGACTTAACTTATCGTTTTGCTTTTTGTGGTGCACTTGAACTGTCAATTTTTTTAGCTGTAAAGAGCACATTTTTATGTCTTCCACCAGCGTATTTGGACAGAAAGCGTTTTGATCGATTTACTTTCTTAAGCCGCAGCGACTGATTATGGTATATCGACGACAAGCACCTAGCTTGAAGGGCAATCTTCATTTACCGCGATAATATTTTTTTTTTCTTTTTAGAGTTTTCTTCGAATTCCGGCTTTAAAATTGTTTGCAGCCCAGCTGGTCGTAAAAGTTCAGATTCACTTCAATATTTTGTGGTCTCTAACAAAAACACTGT
This sequence comes from Parnassius apollo, assembly GCA_907164705.1. Taxonomy (NCBI): domain Eukaryota; kingdom Metazoa; phylum Arthropoda; class Insecta; order Lepidoptera; family Papilionidae; genus Parnassius; species Parnassius apollo. The sequence continues at coordinate 3,357,037 of CAJQZP010000501.1, read as the reverse complement.
TGGTATACCGTCATAGATACTCAGATATATGGCTATATTTTATCCAAACCATAACTGCAATTCTCTCCGCTCCATAATGTAATTTAAAAGTCACGGTAAAATGTAATCATTAAAATGGCGGCAAACCGATCGAAGTTTCTCACATAATAAAGCCAGTCCTAATTTGAATCCAGATTAAAAAGAAAATATTTTTTTTAATTTAGATTGTAACTTAATTTATTGCCATATTAGTTAAATTATTACTTATTTTATTTTAAAATACTTGCAAGTATTGGCCATATTAATTTACGGCTCTACGAAAATGTATGTTCAGTATACCACCGTCAATTAATGCACTTCCAATGCAGACAAGTAGCAAATCCTATCACATTAATCTGTTATGTACACCTGACGCTACGATACGCGCATTCACTACACCGGCAAATGCATGACGATTATAAGTGAATATAATATCAGACGGTTACCAAGGTATTAAAGTGTTAAGAATTTAAGTTTAGTCACAATTAAAAGTTTTAAAATAATTGAATTATATTTTTTGAATGTTTTAAAGGAGAAATTCAAATAACATAACTAGTCAAAAATATTTTTTTCATTGTCTTATTTCAGATGTTGGGTATATATTGCTTTCTTCTCTTCACGTTAACACCACCAGCACGCTAATAACTGATGAGATAGGCTATTGTTACTAGTTAATTGCAAAAATCATCCCGAATTTACTAAACCCAAACAATGGAACAGTGGACAAGAGCATTAACTGTGAAATAATTCCGGCATCCTTAAAGAAAAATCTATCGTAAAATGCAAAGGAAAAAGAAATAAAATGATTTATTTAGTAACACTTTATTACCTCCATGTAGGATTTTGAAGTTCCTGAGGTCATTTCTCTACTTGGGTTTGGATTTAATTGTGTTAATTACAGGATCCCTAGCAGATAACACCCATCCATCTTCTCTATTGAAATTACATTTTTTTATTTAAATAGTGTCGCGTATCATCTTCGGTAGGAATCGTTTTTTGCGAAGATTTGTGGTCTATGAAATCTGATGTAATGTCGGCGACGAACTTGAACTTGTTCACAGACTGCAGACTTTCAGGAGCGTCGGTGCTTCACGTCAGCATATGTTCTTCCACACGGGTTTTTTTTTTGTTATACAGTTTTACAGTACAGTTTATATTCCAAATTATTCGGAATAACGACACCATTATATATTAATTTTTAATTATTTTTGATAAAAAGTACAATTAAAACCATGATTATGTCTACATACAGCAGGATGGTTTTAAAATTAGTGCCAATAGATTTGTCAATGTGCAGCCGAGGTGTATCCGAGGTGTCACTCATGTATTCAATGAGTCATCGATGACTGGGAAGTAAGGTTTTACCGGTTTAGATATCAAAGTTTAAAAAGTGAAAACAAATTGTCTATTGGTGACGGTTCTGTGTCACCGGATTGTAACAGATTAAGTGACATATCACCGAGATGCGACCAGAACGTATCGCACCTAGGTTTTTTTTTTGTTTGTGTATTTAAAGCACACTTTGGTTATGATCGATAACTAAAGTGTGTTTTAGATGTGAACAATCTTCCTTACGGAATCGGTTTTGTGTAATGGAGGTGTAAACGAATTGTAACAGATTCGGTTACATGTGATACATGCTGATGGGGAAAAATGGTTATCGAGTGGGAGCCTCGTTCCGGTAAGCGAAGGGTGGCTCGACCCCCCAATAGATGTAAGCAGGTGATGAAAGCAGGTAGCTCAGGACCGAGCTTTGTAGGATATCTTTGGGGAAGCCCAGTCCAACAGTCCACTTATGTATAAAGGGCTATAATATTGACGATGATGAACCACATTGTAACCGATTCGGTTACATGAAACCATAATGTAACAACCGATTGGGATAGCTATTTCAATATTTCGTAAAAATGTATCAGTATAATCGGATTAGTTAACGCTCTTTTACAACAAAAAAAAACCAGAAATATAAATAAAAGTGAAATGTGACCGAACTGGTTACGTGCCACCAGTGTCACAGATCAGTGACATGGTAACTAAATACGGGTTTATCAATCTGTAATCGATATGTAATTAAATCGGTGAACTGTAACGGAGGTTAACTTGCTCGATGACACGACGCAATATAAAAATCATCAAATTTTACTAATTAAGTTATGCCAATGTTATTAAGTAATAATTAAGAAATCCGTTAGTTGTAATTTATTAAACACCGGTGTAAAACGCAGTGTATGTACAATGTGACCAATACTTTTTTGTACACCTGTGAGCAAGAGAAGTGAGTGTAACAGATCAGATAGGTGCAGTAAGTATGGATTCTTCCATTATATATGAGTTTTGATTGAAAATTTATTATATTCCAAGACAAAAGATGCACAAAACATTGCACTCTCATGGCACTACTTGAACGAAACAGAATATATTTTTCGAAATACATAAACAGCCACAGCACTAACTTTGTGTGAGCCCTTGTACCAAACCTGTAAAACATGCAAAAAATTGCACACAATCTTTATAGAGGATGAGAGTTTGTCACCTTATGGTGACTAACGAGCACACAATACACCCGATGGTTAGTGGTTGTTGTGGCCCATAGACATCTACATCTATTACGAATCAAAATGCAGATGTGTTGTCACCCGTGAGGACTATGATGGAATGCCTCGTTTCCAGTAAAAACGGTCTCCGGTTCTCTATACTCACCATATGAGACACAGCAGCGTTAAGCTGCTAAATCTGGTTACAAGTAACGAAGGTGGAACCGATAAGCTGACATGTAACATTGATGTTACAAGATTGGTACATATATATATATATATATATATATATATATATATATGAGAGGATAATATCTAATAGAATCACGTGCATATAAACCTATTTATCTTGATTAAGAATCAATTGTAGATGAACGCATTAAGATGATTCTTAATCAAGGATAAATATGGGTGTCTATGGGCTAATGCCCTGATTTATTAGATATTATTACACCGTATTACAACGGTAATACGAGGTGTGGAGGACTAAGGTGGGATGTCACTTTACTAGGGTCTTCAGTTCTCCTCGGTCATCATATTGTTGCGCGCCTAAGTTGACGTCTGGTACCTGGTACTAGCGCCATCTAGTGTCGGGGACCAGAGCAAGGAGGGCTTCCTAGAAAATGTCAATATTGAACTTTCCACGTACAGCGCCATCTAGTATCGAACAGAAGAATTGAGCTTTCTAGAAGCCCCACACTCGAACTTTCTGCGCCTGGTCGGTCAGCGCCCGTATTTACTGGAATATTCTGGATGTTTCGGTGGAAAAGGTGTATTTAAAGCCGCTGCAAGCCGAGATCGGGGCAGTATTGTATTTGGCGAGACAAGCGAAGCTTCGGAGCGAAATAAAATGAATCAGTGCAATTAATTATTAGTGTCTTTTAAGTTTTAATTGGTGTTCGGTAATAAAAGTGTAAATTATGGTAATTCTCGGCAGTTTTTTATTGTCACGAACCTGAAGCTCGTAACAATTGCTGTCAGAAGTGGGATAAAATCATGCCGATTTTACGCACTAAGGATGAAATGTAGGGTGTCCGTATATTTAACTCCCGAAGTCAACGCCAGCAGGAGACGGATCAGAGACGATTTGGTGGTGCAACGCCGCAGACGTCAGAAGGCCAACTGCCAGCCACAGAGGCTGGCCCGTCAGCAGATCCTACACCTGCAGCACCTGACTTAAGTGCTCTGATTGTAATGCTCCAGGAGCAGGCTCGCCGACAGGAGGAACAGGTCGTTGGTTGGAAGAGCAGCTGCGGGGCGGACAGGAGGAATAGGCCTGCCGACAGGAGGAACAGGCCTGCCGACAGGAGAAACAGACACGTCGGTTGGAAGATCAGCAGGCGGAACAGGCTCGTCGGTCGGAAGAGCAGATGCTCCTCATGAAGGACCTTCACGCTACCTTTGGGAAAGAGATAAGGGAGGTGAAGGATAGGGTTGCTCAACATGACAACCGCCTGTCGGAAGCTGAAACCCAAATCGAGGAAGCTAAAACACAAATCGACCAAGTGAACAATCGGGTTAACAACGTGATGGCTGACGTGAAGAAAACGCTGGACGACCTCAAACTGAGAGATAGAACTACAGCTCCCGTAGTAGCTACTACACCTTCGCTACGTGGGTTCAAAGTGCCACCGTTCGACGGAACTTCTTCCTGGTCAACTTACAAAATCCAGTTCTAAGCCGTTATGAAGGCGAACGGCTGGAATAAAAGTCAGGCCGTGACTGCTCTCACACTAGGCCTGCGCGACCAGACCTTAACAGTTCTGGAAGCTCTCGGTGAGGAAGTGACTTATGAGCAGCTCCTTGAGGCATAGGAGGCGAGATATGGCGACGCTCACCTGGAACACGTCTTTCGTGCACAGCTTAAAGATCGCGTGCAGCGCATCAACGAAAACCTGCAGAAGTGGGCTCTAGAGGTGGAGAAGCTTGTGCGAAAAGCATACCGGTCTGTACCTGTGCTCATTGAAGGGAACCTGGTGCAGGCATCCGCGACCTTGAAGTCAGAGCTGCTGTAAGGCTCGGGCACTACGAAACGCTTAAGGACGCCTTGGCTCATGCATTGGAGGTTGAAGCCGTGCGGCAGGATCTTCGTTCCCATCGCGTCAGGGAGGTTGCAGCAGCTACAGTTCGCGATCGCAATAAAGGATACAGCCCTGGGTTCTATGGCTGTGGGGAAAGGGGCCATCTTCAATCCAGCTGCACTAAGCAAACCCTAGAAAGGGAAGGTGAACCATCTCAGGAGGGTAGTGCGGCCAACAGCACCGCCCAGCAGTAGCAGGGAAACGAGTAAAAGCCAGAACTGCGGGGCGGGTGCTGGCTGATGTTAAAAGAGCCCCAAAGATCTCGATCTCACAATCCCATGATGGGAACAGTCTAATCATCAAGGGCGAGGTCAACGGAATGCCGTGTAAACTGACCATAGACACTGGAGCCTCTTGTACGGTTGTTAGTTCCCAACTTATAAGTCAGTTCCTTGGGGACTCCGCATACAACCGAGAACGCATTAATTTGGTAACAGCCGTCCGTGGAGAGAAGGAGATGGAGTTGAAGCTAGGCAACATGATCTACCTGCATAATGTCGTCGTGGCTGATGTAATGGACGACTGCATCCTGGACCTAGTCTTTATGAGGAATAATTGTTGTGAGAGCGATGTTAAGCAAAGTGTTTTGAAATGTGGACAGGAGGAATTTTTATGGAAGGTGCGTTACCAGGTAACGTGTACAGCATTAAGAATATTGTTGTTCCGCAGAGATCAGAAACGATTGTGCCGGTTAGTCTTCCTCGAAACGCTGGGCAAGCTCACCGTTGTGTACTTGTGGAAAGGGTAAACAATGACCTTCCATGGAAAGTAGTTCTATCCTTGGTTAGAACCACTGACATCTCAGGAGTACGTGTGCTGAAACTTTGCAGGCAGAAACAGATTATAGAAAAAGGCACACTGGTTGGTACTTGTAATGAAGTGGATTGGCTACGTCGGTGCCAATATCTATCGAGTGGGACCCCCAGCAAGAATGCACAAACGAGAGTGACCACACTTTTGGAAGACTGTTGCAGCGTTCTCTCCCCGAACGACATTGAACTTGTTACTCAAGTATGCCGATGTATTCTCATCAAACGATGCTGATATAGGAAAGACTGGCTTAGTTGAAGATAAAATAAACACAGGAGAAGAATTGCCTATCCATCAGTAGCCAAGAAGATTGCTGGTAGCACGTGAAAAGGAAGTGGAAACCATGATTGAGGGAATGGTGAATGATAGTGTTATTGAACCTTCATCTAGTCCATGGTGTTCACCCGTGGTGCTGGTAAAGAAAAAGGACAACAGCATGCGGTTCTTTGTTAACTACCGCCGTCTGAACGACGTTACAAAGAAGAACAGCTATCTCTTGCCAAGAATTGATGTCATGCTGGACATGCTTACAGGAGTAAAGTGGTTTAGCTGGATCTAAAAAGTGGCTACTGGCAAGTTGAAATTGACCCTAAGGATAAGGAGAAAACTGCGTTCTCGACGGGAAAGGGTCTGTAGCAATTAAAAGTAATGCCGTTTCGATTATGCAAAGCTCCAGCAACGTTTGAAAGGCGATGGAGCTTGTACTTACCGGGCTAATTGGCGATGCCTGTCTGGTCTACTTGGATTTCATCATCGTAGACCGTACGTTTGAGGAACACCTTCAAAACCTGGAACGCGTGCTCATGAATATTCAGAGTGCCAACCTCAACTTGAGTCCGAAGAAATGTTCACTATTCAAACGGCAAGTCAACTTTTTGAGGTATGTAGTATCGGAAAATCGCCGCTGTCAAGGATCGGCCGATTCCAAAAGACAAGACGCGAATTGCTAGCTGTGGTAAAGTCGCTGCAGCATTTTAGCAAATATCTTCTGGGGTGGAAATTTCACCTAAGAACTGACCATGCTGCACTAAAATGGCTATTGCAGTGTAAAAATCCAGAATGGATTAAACTACTGCAGGAATACGACTTTAATATCGAACATCGCAGCGGGAAATCTCATGGCAACGCAGATGCATTGTCAAGAAGACCTTGTCCTGAAGATTGCAAACATTGTACTAGGCAAAAGAGTAAGGAAGTGGTATCCGTGAGATTGCTCAGGCTACCTCAGCAACGAGTGGAAGGACAGCTTAGAACATGCACAGCTGGAAGATCCGGACATCAAGCCGATTCTGGAATGGATGAAGGCCCGTGCTCCCAAGCTCAAGTGGAGCGACGTCTCAGCGATGAGTTTGCCCCCAAAAAGCTATTGGTCCCAATGGGACAGCTTGCTGATTCAGGATGGATTACGCGTGCCGTAAATGGGACTATGGTTGAGGAGACAGCTATCGTTTGCAAGTGGTTGTCCCTAAAGCTAAAGTGCCAAACGTTCTACAACTGTGCCATAATGGTTATTCAGGAGTCCATCTGGGAGTTAAACGAACTCTACTGAAGCTCCGAGAACGGTTTTACTAGGTCCACTGTCGAAACGATGTAGAGGACTGGTGTCGCAAATGTACGAATTATGCGGCTGAAAAGGGACCTCAGACTCGTAGTAGAGGTGCATTTAAGTTGTACAATGTTGGTGCACCATAGGACAGAATAGCCATTGACGTGGTGGGTTCATTTCCGGAGAGTGAAAGCGGTCACAAGTATTTCATGGTTGTGATGGATTACTTCACTAAGTGACCAGAAGTCTTCGCCATTCCAAATCAAGAAGCTGCAACAGTTGCAGATAAACTAGTTTATGAAGTTTTCTGTCGTTTTGGAGTACCTTTAGAGATTCACAGCGATCAAGGAAGGAATTTCGAGTCTCAAATATTCCAGGAAACTTACCGAGTTATAGGTACTCATAAAAAAAGTACGACTTCTTATAACCCACATTCTGATGGAATGGTAGAACGATTTAATCAGACATTGGAGAGGTACCTAGCAAAAGTTGTAGACAATCGGCAACGAGATTGGGACAAGCACATACAACTGTTTTTGTTGTCATATCGAAGCGCTTTTTACGAAAGTACATCAGTGACACCAGCTTTCGCAAACTTTGGAAGAGAATTACGGCAGCCTGCAGACCTGATCACCCGGATACCACCTGATGCCCCACGCAGTATAACCGATTATGCAAATGACTTGCGGAACAAAATGATGACATTTATGAGCACGTCAGACAATCGAGCCAGCAAATGTCCGAAAAGATGAAAACTCGGTATGACCGCAAAATGAACAACAAAGGGTTGCGCGAAGGTTCACTAGTGTGGTTGCACAATCCAGTCCGCAGCAAAGGGAAATCTCCTAAGCTTCAAGCTAAATGGGACGGCCCGTACCTTGGTTACAATCCGGTACGGGCCGTCCCATTTATCAACGATGTAACCTATCGGATACAGAAAGGCGCAAGAGGGACTCCTAAGATCGTCCATGCGGATCGCCTGGCGCGTTATTATGGGACCGATAATGCTCGGGACGAGCATGTCTTAGGAGGGGGCAGTATTGCGCGCCTAAGTTGACGTCTGGTACCTGGCACTAGCGCCATCTAGTGTTGACGCCAGAGCGAGGAGGGCTTCCTAGAAAATGTTAATCTTGAACTTTCCACCAACAGCACCATCTAGTATCGAACAGAAGAATTAAGATTTTTAGAAGCCCCACACTCGAACTTTCTGCGCTTCGTCGGTTGGCACCCGTATTTACTGGAATATTCTGGATGTTTCGGTGGAAAAGGTGTATTTAAAGCCGCTGCAAGCCGAGATCGGGGCAATATTGAATTTGGCGAGACAAGCGAAGCTTCGGAGGGAAATAAAGTGAATCAGTGTGATAAATTATTCGTGTCTTTTAAGTTTTAATTGCTGTTCTGTAATAAAAGTGTAAATTTTGGTAATTCAATCGGCAGTTTTTTATTGTCACGAACCTCAAGGTCGTAACAATATGAATCATTTAAGCTGGTATTTTGTACTAGCATTGTGCTTTCTCGGTTAAGCCAAAAAAGGAAAATAGGTACAAAAATTCAACATGCACCTTTATTAGCTGCACCTGTTAAGGTGTACTATAAAAGTGCTCCATTAAGTGACAGCTTTCAATACTACTATAGTAAACATATCTGTAGAAAATTAATTTTATAATATTAAACTGAGACTTTTGTGTTGTTAATTTTTTGATACTGGCAGGAAAACGGATTGCATAATAACTACACAATATTTTTTGTAGCAAATTGTCTTCTTTCATTTCCTTTGGGAAATGGAATATACGCAGCAGTGAAATATAATCGTCACTGAAATAGGAGTTCTTGATTAAAGATAGAAGTATATTCAATTTTTTCTATAAAAATAGTGGAATTCATTACTAGCGGGTGATTTAGTTTGCATCTAAATATAAACTTAAAACGATGATACTAAAGCTACTTGATAGATGTGACATTTTATAAATTTTTTGAGGGTTTTTCTTATTAATCACCTCATTAGTATATTATTCAGCAGCAATAACTATTTTAAAATACTTTTACATAATCTGTCGAGAAATAAAATACACGATATATTTAAAAAAATATGATTCCAACAAATAGGGACTTTCATTTCACTATCATTAATAATCTATAATCTAATATCTCATTACCCATGTTCAGCAGAAAACTATTGATAATTTTCTGCTGAACATGGGTAATGAGCATTTATTGCCCCCATAGTTACCACAGCTGCCACACTTTGCAGCCGCGTTGGCAACCGCCTTTTTAATTATTTTGAGCTATTGTCAGAAAGGTTCTGCTGCCCATGTCCTGTTTCCTTTCGTTCTATCGCTTTTTATCACACTTGTAGGTAGATATAGTGTAGAGGATCGTCTTACACCGCCTCACATTATTACACGTAATTTTAAAACTGTATCCTCTTTTAGACATTTTTTCTAGCTGAAAACAACAACAACCAGCCCTTAATACATATTAATTACGATTGTTATAAGTCCCTGTCTGGCAAAAGTACTAAGTAATGCAAATTTGATTATACAGCGAAAATTAGACTACTATTGAAGCAAGTAACATTCCTGTTGAGAATAAATTATCTACCACACAAGTTTATACATTACAGTTGAATTGGAGATTTGTGTAGGTTAGCTAAAATTTGAAGTAATCAGACTCTATTCATATTTAGTTTTATATTTAAATATTTACAAACAGGAATTAAGGATGAAGAAAGTAAGAATTTTTATTATCCCAATCCAAGGCACATACCTTACCTCATATCTTAAAGTGCAATTGTGTAGAAAGGACCTTGCTAAGTTTGTAGGTATTTTCCTTCGACCTACAGAGAATATAATATTATACTCTAAAGAGAGCAGTTTTGAGGGTCTAGTAAGAGTGAGGAGTGCAATTTTTTTAAATCTCTTAAGACATACTTAGTACCTACTTTCACATCTTTAACTACAACAAACACCGACGACTTCTTTTGCTATTCAAACTAAGGCCTTAAGAAAGATATTTGTCACTCGTTACTACAGTAATTTCTACTTTTCTTGATATTTATCATGCCCACAAACAAAGTTGGAAATATTCTACCACGCTCAACAAGTGAGAATAAATATTTTATAACGTTTTATGAAAAAGATATTTTACCCGTGACAATATATTTCTTAGTTTACTACACAATCGATTCCAGATCGTGCATATAAAATGAGACTTATATCTCATGAAACGTTTACGATACAAATTTAACAATAAGTTATAAACGCTATACATTAAGTACTACTTAATGTTAAACGATTTATTTTTACCTTTATACTCGTATTATATATAATATTATAATAATATTATTATTTATTATTTTATTATTATTATTATATATAAATTCTGTATTTTTCTTCTCTTTTTTTGTGAGTGTAAAACACCACACACACGGGCCGGAGCCAGAAACTTTCGGGTGATGCGACAAGTGTTGAGGATGGTGGCTTTTTGGAGCATGTGAAGTGTATGAGTAGGCATGTGTAGAGTGTTAAGGCTTTGTGTGAGTAACTTTGGTATAATACCGGTGGATGAGAGAACTATCGGGACGATGTGAACATTTTGTGCTTTCCATTGAGTTTTAATTTCTATGGCAAGTTCTTGATATTTAATGTCAGTAGTCTGATTGGGGTAATTTATGATGTATTTTATATAATTACGAGTTGGTACTATTTGATCCTGTATGTCAATCATAAAACCTTCGGTCTCGGGGAACAGTTCGCCTCATTTGAGCCATTCGTTCGTTTTAATTTTATAGACGTGTGGCTGGCTCAGGTGAGCTCGATGTCTTCCATATAGAGCTTTTTCAGACCATGCTGCAATATTTTGTTGTGTTCCCATGATGTGTTAATTAATTTGAGTATTTCTGTTCTGTAAGTTCTATAGTTCTGTGGTGTAAGCTTTTTGTCTGTTTCCATTATGTGTTTGTGTAATGATGAATATTCTGATTTGTAATGAAAGTACGCTCTAAGCGAAAGTATTTTTGTTTGTTGTATAAATTGTGTATGACTATCAATCCTCTTCCCCCTTCTTGGCGTGGTAGTGTGAGTCTCTGTGTGCATGATTTTGGATGATGTTTTCTGTGTTTAATGAGGAGTGTATTGAGTGTGCGCTGTAGTTTTTTGATGTCAGTTTTTGACCATCTTATAATTCCGAAAGAGTACGTGAGAATAGGTACTGCAGATGTGTTGATAGCTTTAATAGCGTTTCTAGAGTTTAGGTTGGTTTTTAAAATAAGGTTGAGGTTATGTGAGAATTTTTTGAGGAGTTCTTGTTTTGTGATATTTTGTTGAATTTGTCTAGACTGTTTAAAACCTAAGTATTTGTATGTACTGTGTTTATTTATTAGTTCAATTGATTCACCTGTTAAGAGTGTGTAACTATTAATTTGAATCTTGCCTTTTACAATAGACAATATTTTGCATTTGTCTACTCCGCATGCCATACAAATATCTTGAGAAAATTGTTGTGTTATATCTGCTAGTTGGAATAGTGTATAGTAAATTCCATGTCACTATTCTCTAGTAAGTGGGAAAGTGGATTGAGGGCTATGAAAACCCACAGAGGACTTAGAGCAACTCCTTGAAAAATTTCACGTTTTATGCCGATTGGTTCTGTAGTTACATTCAAAGAGGATTGGTTAATTTTAAGCACTGTTTGTCAATTTTGCATGGAAGTTTCTAAGAATAGTTTCAGTGTTGGGTGAATTTTATACAGATTTAACACATGTAATAACCACCTGTGTAGTACTGAATCGTAATCCTTTTGGTAATCGATGAACATTGTGTGAATATCTTTCTTGCTTTTAACAGCGCTGTTCACAATAATTGCATCAATAGTAAGTTGTTCTTTACATCCTTGGCTACTCTTACGACATCCTTTTTTTTGTTCTGCTAAAATATTATTTTTGGTTAAATGTTCATATACCGTTTCGATTACGCAGGCTGTTAAGATTTTGTACAAGGTTTGTAGACAAGTAATTGGCCAATATTTGGCTGAATTTATGGTGTCATTCATGTCTTTATGTATCATATATGTTACTCCGTGTGTTATGTATGTTGGAATTAAATGTGGTGATTGGATGAATGTGTTTAAGTGGTTATGTATGCTGGTGAATCTAGACACGGGGTAGCGTGTCAAGCCAAGTTCAAGCAGAACGGCGAGCCGCACCGTGTGTAATATTACACAAACCATTTGGAGCCACTTTTGACCCGCTCATAACTCAAAAACTATTTCATATAAATGTTTTGGCACATATAATGAGACTTGCAAGATATATATACTTCAAATTTCGTAAACATATCTCAAACGGTTATTTAGATATTAACGTCTAAAAATCGTCATTTTTATCACTGACTGACCTATAGATCAAAACGATAAATCTAACCCAGTTCCAGTGACTGGTAATTAGGTGAATTAGATGAATACAAAGGAATAAATCGGAAACTTATAAATTTTTATCATTTTATTATAATTTTTCACTTAATTGATTCTATTAGGATCATGTACATAGCGCGCGGTACGCCGCCGGAGAAGCGGGGTGGGAGGGATGCGATAAAACCTTGACGCGAACGTGTCCGAGGTACTATTATTTATTCTGTGTCCGAGGTCCGAGCGAGTGGCAGGTGGCACTAGCAGCAGCGCTCATAAACGCGAGCGGCGTTTTGCTGTCTCTCGATATCTGACCTATGAGGTGGCGAATTATGCTACGAAATTAATAGGTTTTCTTAAAAAATACTTATATATTTGTGGTTATATTATTATTACAATTCTTTAAGTAAGTACGCACCGCGTATCTAGATGGTATTAAATCAAAAATTAATAATAATTTTAGTATAGTTATAAGTAGGTATGTATACCTAACTCTGAATGAGTGAGAATGAGATATGGGAGATGAGAGACTTTACATATGGTAACAAATTTTCTTGAGAAATCAATAGATAGCAGGTCATTTGTTATGTAATCGTCTTAAATAATTATCTTTTTATTACGAATGTTGTACAATGAGTCGTACAATAGAATTACGGGTGGATGACACACTTATCTTACACCGAATTATTCCAATGCCTCCCGATGGAAGCTGCCTATTCCACGCGATCGCCGTTTCAAATATTAAGTAATATATATGTTCACATGGAATAATTCCTTATTTTATAAGCATATATTATTACTACCCACAAAAAAACAAGACCTTAGCCTTGACAGTGCTCTTCTCAACATAGGCTCCTCTATATTTAGTAGAGGGCAGGCTTACGTTGGACTCTCTAGAGCTAAAACAATTTAGATCCAAGTCAAATCAAGTCACAAGAGAGCTCTATTGGAGAGTACAATCGTCTGCGGACGTTATACCGCCCCGACTTGGCCAAATTAAGTATAAACAGAAAATGCGTGAAAAAATTTCGGATACTGAATGGGCAATTCACTCAAACATATCAAAGGTACAAGAAAATATAGAAAACAACACAATAAAGACAATTATACCCCGTAAACGTAGAAAATACAGCAGTTTAACAAAAACCATTTGGTATTAATTTTGTTATAAATAAGTACCTACTAATAATTTATATACAAAAAGTAGTAATATCCCATCAAAAACATAAATGTGAAATGAGAGCCAAGTTCAATATTATGATATATGCCTTGGTTGTTGACTTCAACGACAAAAGAAGTGAGATCTATCTGAAATAGGTGCCAAGTTCAATGGTCAGCCCTGAAATTTATTTATAACAACATAACATATCGTTTCTTCTTATAATTTAGGATAATATATTAGCCTATTATATATAGATATATAGATATAGCCTTCGCAAGTTCTAAACCTGTTACTTGTCGGTTCTTATTTTATTATTCCGAAAATTTGGCTTGCTGGTAGAAACTAGCCATCGAACATGATAATTCTCTGTTCTTCTCCCATGTTACTTCTTTGTATCGTAATTTTTGCACCCTTTTACCACGCAACTGGACATATTTATGACAGGCAAATCTATCTTGCGCGCGCACTACTGTCGACCGAGTCGCGTTGGCCCTAAACTGTAATTTTACGGCCAGCGCACTCCCCCCCGAACAGGTTCCCGCCTTGTCGTGGCGGGGGGGCTTAGTAGCCGTGGCTTGGTCTCCCACGGTGAACAAAGAGGAACCCACGTGGCTGGCCCGAGGTGAAGGGCCGGCCTGAGGTGGCCGCTCCGAGTGGGCTTGGGGAGCCCACTTCGGATGTGTGCTGGTGGACTGCAGCGAGTGGGGACTCGCGCACCCTCTACCGCTGCAGCCGAGGTGGAGTCGCGGAGGAAGAGGAGTGTTGGTATGGCGATGCGCCACTCGCCCTATCCTTCGCGACTCAAACGGGGCCGCACCGTTGATGCGGTGGTGGTGGGGCTGCGGGGGGAGAGGATTGTCGGTATTGCGAGGCGCCGCTCTCCCTACCCTCCGCAGCCGAATCTTGGTTGGCGGCGGAGCCATAGACCAGATCCGCCGCTGGGGTCGGGAAGGCTAGTACTTCTAAGTGCTCGTTTTTCCTGGCCCCATGGCCTTTGTGCATCGGACGCGGGGGCGTCTGTTGCACAGACGTAGTTGGAGGCCGTGGAGGAAGGCGCGCCATGTGTTCTGGTGCGCTTTACCTGGGAAGGAGAACGGGGAGGAATTTTCCTCTCCCGAGGAGGTGCTGCCATGGGGCAGGCGCTAGTAGGGCCGCGGATGTGTGCGAAAGCGTTTCCGTACCTCTGCCAATATGCGACAAAGGTGGAACACCATGGGGTTTTAGTCGGTGCGAGTCCGACATAACCCGTCGTTGCCCCCGCGAGGCGGGTATGCGTAGGCATTTCCCCATGCAAAAAAAAAAAAAAGGCCAGCGCACTGGTCCGTTTTAGTTATTCGGTCAGCCGGTCCTTACGCTAGTAATATATAAGTCAATGATCGATGTACAAATTTGCTTAAAGCTCCAGAGTGACTAGAACTTTTTAAATAAACCTTAAAATTTCGGATATTTAAAAAAATGTCTTACAAACTACATACGTCCCACTGCGAGGCACAGGCCCCTCTCGTTTCTGAGAGGGTTTTAGGGCAAGGAAATGTCCGCCGTACTGCCTTAATATGTGTTGATGAACTGCACATGTTGTGGAAATATTTTTTCTCTTATTTTTTAGACATGGAGGTTTCCTCGCGATATTTTCACTTTTTACAGCACTTAAAATTGCAATCAATAATGTCATTGCTGCCGGCGGGATTGAACCTGGGTTGATCGAGAACTATGTTTAAAGCGAGCGCTAATTATCTGTAATATCACGGCTCATAAAAAATTACTAAACAAAAAATGAATAATGATGGCGAATGAGTTCCGTACCCCGTATTACTCCAAAGCCGCCGTAAGAGATGAACAGAGAGAAATCAAATGAGAGATAGACAGCAGCATCTTTCTGATAACAACACAAAATAATAAAAATATTCTTGACTAGGAAAACCAGCAATGTTGTTTGGACTTTGTTAAATATTCAAATCAGCAAGTGAATCTGCCTGTAAACCAAAGCATTATGCGTAATTAGATGCGGCAAACGTATCTAGAGCTCGAAATGACCTGTCGCATTCATAATGCACAAATTCAAATTGAATGCGCAATTAGATGGATGTTAGATTTACCGAATGTTTTGGATGTTTCCATAAGTAATTTACATCCATTTATTTTCTACGTGTCTGCAGGTATTGATACTTATAATTGCTTTAACATAATATCTTAAGTCTTATAATATTAGTCAGACTCTAAGAACCACATACACAATCATAATTACGGTGATTATGACTGTGGATATTTCTTTCTTCCAAACATCTAAAAAAAACCCTATGTCTATGAATAAGCCGTGACCATGTAGTGTTATGCTACTTACATACCATTTTACACTATTTTAAATTTATTTTTCCATTCTGTTTTTGATTTTCTGCATTCATCTCAAAACTGGATATTTTGCATCACCTTTATTTCCATAGGTACCTGTAACATTTTTAAACCATAAGAACACAATAACAAATCATTTTCACGTCGTATTTTCACGTTATCAGCACTTTTTAAATCGATGTCAATGGAGTCTACCTTTTTCGGTCTTTTATTTAGTTCTCCGTAACTCTGCAATTTCGGGCTTCGTGCGCACTGTTGCGCTACCTTTTTTCCTATATCAATAATATCTCATTTTTCACTTTAATCTTGCCGTTTCTCTATTACGAGCCTAAAACCAAAATTTGACATGTTTTGACATCGTTGTTTATCTGGTTGTCATGGCAATTTTTATTCAAATATCGTTACCGGCCTGATGTTTTTACTTCAAAAATACTCTTTTCTTCTTGGCCATTTACAAAAATTTGCTTTTAATTTAAATAATTTCAAATAATTTCTCGTTCTTATCCCAGATCCGTCAAAAAGTATAAAAGCCGAAGAATCGGCCAATAGAGGTTCTCACTTCAGCTTTGATACGAGAAGCACCTCTTAAAGGCTTTATCCGCACTGCCTCGGGATCTTGCAAGCCTCTGCCTTCTCCTGAAGTCGTCGCCTAGCCACGCCTACGCCTCCACCTACAAGTGCCCGCGCTATCTTCGGCCGCTGTGCGTGCTTGTCTCAAGCGCTGCGTGTTCCTACTCCAGACGCTGCGTATCTCCGGCGCTCCGGGCGCTGTGTGTGTCTACTCCGGGCGTTGTGTGTGCTTACTCCGAGCGGTGTGTGTGTGCCTACTTTAAGTGCTGCGTGTACCTGCTCAATACGCTGTGTGTACCTACTCCAGACGCTGCGTGGACCTACTCCAGACGCTGCGTGTCTACTCCAGGCGCTGTGTGTGTCTACTCCGGGTGTTGTGTGTGCTCATTCTGGTCGCTGTGTGTGCCTACTTCAAGCACTGCGTGTACCTAGATTAGGCGCTGTGCATCTACCACAGGCATAGCCTGTACATACATTGTTTCCGTACTCATTTATCTTTATTAACTTTTTTTTTTTTTTAAATTGTAATTCACTATCATCAATACAGCCCATCATCACCCTCATACCCTTTTTTTTTATATAAAAAAAAATATTGGTTGCCTGTAAAGTCGGTATACGGGCGAAAGTTTTACGTGACAACGACTTTGAGTGGTAAAATAATTTTAATGTGAATATTCATTCGTATAGTAGGAAGAAGGATGAAATAATAGTAACAATTTAAAACATTTATTTATACAAAGAATTATATTTAAAACATTAATTTATACAAAGAATCTCGCACTGAATTTCATATTAACAAAATTTTATTTTTACCTTTACACATACATACGTATTTATATACAAATATACATACAATAACTTGCAATACATTTGCGTACAATGAAACAGCGTTTACTACAACTTAACTTGTTCCTATCTGAGTGATTTTGTTGAGGACAGGGCGATGATAGGAGAAATATGAAATGAAAGGAAGTCTGTCTCTCTCGCTCTTAGGCGGGCTAACCATGCCCGAGTGGAAGGGACGCGTGCCTCTCACTCGCTCTCATTGTGAGCGCATAACGTGAGCGGAGCGTAACGCAGTTTCTTGAAGTGTCACCCGGCAAACCATTTTATAAGACGTTGTCACGTCAAAAAGCTGTAAATATTTTTTCAAATTTTAAATAAATTATTTTCTTTTTTGGTTGTTTCGTTGTTAGGTTAGGTTCTATAGTTTTTAATTGTGGCTTTACATTTTATAAAAGAAACTGTAAATATCTTTACAAATTTTAAATAAATTATTTTCTTTTTGGTTGTTTCGTTGTTAGGTTAGGTTCTTTAGTTTTTAACTGTCGCTTTACGACAACCATCATTCTGATGTCATAACATTCTTAGTTGATTGCACTTATGACCAAAATTCACTCCCTGATGACTTGTAATAAAAGTAATTTTTTTTTCTTATTAAGATAGTAAGTACATTGATTAAGTAAATAGTACAGTAAAAATCATATCAAGTCAGGTGATAGATATAGGTGGCTCAGGACCGTGGTTTGTGGAATTCCTGGTGGAAGGTATATATTCAGCAGTGGACTTTTGAAAGGCCGTAATGGGTGAATGAATGACAAAAAGGTCAAATATAAAATAGGTTTTAAAGTTATTAACTTTACTTAAAACATACTCATAATATTCAAAGGTAAATTATAAAAATAAAATGAGAATAAAATACACTAACAAAGCTAAAACAATTATAGGTTTAAAAGTGTCAGAGCAGATCATATTCATGTAATAAATGAATTTTATTTTATTAATATCTCCGAAATTATGGCTCCAAATTTAAAAAAGTAAATTTTCTGTTTAGTCTTCTTTGTGTGTAGCAGCTCTACACAAAGTTTGAACCAAGGAGATCGTCCAATTTTCATATCAATTTATAATCGCGAACCGCCGAAGACTGCAGTTGGTTATACATAATTTAAATGTGAATAGAGGGGGGAGGAATTGAAAGTGTTAGGTCTAAGCCTAAGCAAATTAAAGGGACATAAGAAAATAATGTCTCATAGACATTATTTTCTTTAACTAAAAGACCTCTAATTTGTAAAATTATTATATTAGTATAGAAACGTAGTATAAAAACTTGAATTAATGATAATATAATAATAATAATGATAATTTAAACTTCACTTGTGATTTTAGCAATTCTATTGGAATGGAGCTGGGAACTGATAAATGCGCGGTCCTCCATGTTGAAAGAGGGTTGCTAACTCTGAAGGCATAGATTTATCTATGCCCGTCAACTTAAAGACCCTTTCTGTGGCTGAAACATACCGATACCTGGGTACGTCACAGAACATCTGTATGAAACAATTTGCGACGTGTTTAATACACGCTTGACCAAAGTGCTTAACATTCTTTTGTCCGGTGTGAATAAGACACGCTTATAACGGTTGGGTCATGCCTGTCCTCATGTATACCTTTGGCATACTCAGGTGGTCTCAGACTGAACTTATCGCCCTGGATAAAAAAATCCTCACTACCATGACGTCCCATAGAGTGCATCATCTGAGATCATCGATAATGAGACTGTAATTACCGCGTAAGCATGGTGGGCGTGGCTTTTTAAGCGCGCTCACCATGCATAATCGCGAAGTATGCAGCCTCCGTAATTATTTTCTGGCGAGATCGGATGATCCATTACATAGGTAAGTCATTTCTTGTGATAAAGGACTTACCTCCCTATCCTTAGCCATCGAGCAATGGCAGAACCCGGCAGTACATAGCATTACACAGGTACAACCTAGTAGCCAGAATTCTTCACCAGGAGCTCGCTCTGAAATACAGTCTTGTGGACCGGAAATTGACGTATTACAAGTACTTGTCGGAAGCAATGCTCGAAAATGATCGCGCCAGTCTCTACTGGGACTGGGCCATCATCACAGACATGACTATACTTGCGAATAAGCCGGGCATTGTCAAGGGTGTTTTTTGTCCACATCACCATTTCGTATGACGAGAACCTAGTGAAAGCCGAATCAGATATGAAAAAAAAAATATCTGGACAAAACTAGAAAAGGCTAATTAAGTTGCGAGCCTAAAACATTTCTTTGTAGCAATCACCTTCCTTATTCAATTTATATACTAAAACATAGTCAAGTCACTTTTATATGTTGATTGTAATAGACGAATTTAAAACAAAGCTTATTCCAAATAAAGAATATTATTAATTTCAAAACGTGCAAATAGAGGAACAAATTAAAACATTAAAATCGTGAATCATTCAAAGTGGCAATGGATCGTGGCACAAGCACCGAGTATTTTTTAAGATATACTTTATTTTTCGTTTTTAACTTGAATTTACTAAATTTTTCATAAAAATCGGATTAAATTTTTTTTTCAATTAAATACAAAAAAATTGTATGAATCTGTAATCATCACATGCGGTGATGACCCTGATATTATATAGGTATCATTATTTGGGAATATCTCATAAATTCGCTACGTTGCGTTGTAAAAATTTGCAATCATATAGCTGTAACAAGCAACATTCATACTATTATCATTCAATTTACTCATCAGATGGCTTTATCATTTGTACTGAAAAGACTTGAGAGATGATAGTTATTCAGCATTCGTTTTTGTGTGAACATTACTAGGACCGTTTTATTTGGATTAATGGTTTAGTCTTTTTCCCTGCACCATCTCTCCAATATATGGAGAGCCGCTTGGATCAGATCGCACACCATGCTTGCTGTCTTTCCAGAGGCCAGTATTGTCAGGTCATTTGCATAACGTATTGGTTAGAAGTGAATGGCATTTAATTTGCTGATAAGTTCATTAATGACCATATTCCACAGCAGGGTAAAGAACCCCACCCTGCGGGCAGCCTTTTTTGATCTGAAATGTTTGAGATTCTACTTCACTATGGGATTTTTGTTCCCTGTAAGTGACCACTAAATACGTTGCTAGTATACATATAGAATTAGAATTCAGTGTTTGTTTTTTATACAGTGAATAAACCGATTTATTCGTGTGCTTAAAAAAACGAAGTCAACAAATATTATATGGAAGTAGCAGCAATGATATTTTGAAAAAAAATTTAACATTAGAGATAATTTTTTGTAAATTTAAAAAGGAATTTTAAATTAAAATTGAGTTAGTACATAAAAGACATAACATAATATATACAGTGGAAATTTCCTAAATCAAGTCCAAGTCTTCATGCAGCAATGCAAATCTTTGATATTTCCTCCGGCTTCAGAGTGTTGCAATTTGAACTCGAAACTCAAGCGAATCCTTCTGCTTACAGAGGCACTAAATTAAATTTCAAATCAAAGGCTGTCCTCCAAAGTCTAGTTGAAATTATTGAAAAGCAAAGGCAAGTCTGATCAACGTTACTGTTCAAAAGTTTATAATATTGATTTGCAGAAATTTGATATTATAAATAAAGTTACGGGTTAAACATTTAAATTAAAGCAAAAAGTAAAAACAAACGAATAAGGCAGTTTGCTTGCTCCCAGCCTCTTTCTTATATAAATAAATGATTTGTCAAATGTCAATGTGAGGCAAAATTTTCGCATATGCCGATGACAAAGCTTTCTTATTTCATGGGAAAACGTGGGTCGAAGTTCAACAAAATGCTGAAAAAAGATAACATAGGGCTAACTCGTGGCTCAAACATAATCTACTGACCTTAAATTTATCCAATACCTCATTCTTTCAGTTTATTAATCCTCGAATAAAACAGCAGAACGTGAATATGCACACACATGCGAACTCTTAACAAACCAAAAATTTTAATGTCAAAGTATAAGTAAAACACCTACGGTGAAATACCGTCGAGTACTATTATATGAGAAACTAACTTGGAAAAAACATATGGATATGATTGTCTCACGTATTAGGCACGTATTCTGTGTTTTAGGTATGTAGCCGACCTACAACTTCTTCTTACTGTATATTATGCACGTATTCTATGTTTTAGGTATGTAGCCGACCTACAACTTCTTCTTACTGTATATTATGCACGTATTCTGGTTTTTAGGTATGTAGCCGACCTACAACTTCTTCTTACTGTATATTATGCACGTATTCTGTGTTTTAGGTATGTAGCCGACCTACAACTTCTTCTTACTGTATATTATGCACTAGTTCAATATATCATTGGCTATTGCATCGGAGTATGGGAAGGCGCATGTAAAACACACATCATTCACCTTGAGAGAGTTCTACGTTCCTTGCTCAAAACAATTACATTTAAGCCTTGCAGATTCCCCACTAGTAGCCTTTATGAGCTGTGTTAAGTTCTCACAGTAAGTCTATTATATTTATTTACCACATCATCACCAAACAGCATGTTTCTACCCCTTATGACCCAAATAAATTAAGTAACAAGCGTACAATGTTATTGATCCCCTAAGATGCCACACTTCATTAGCAGGGCGACAAAGAATTATTCTTTCTGGATTCTTTTATAACAAACTTAACAAAATTGTAATTTTTTATATACTATTACTTCCCGAATGTCAAACTAAAATAAGGAACTGGCTAGTTACATTAAACTATGAGGAAACTGAAATAATATTGAATTAGGTGAAGCATATATTTAATACACATATTGTACTTAACATAATACACACACACACACACACACACACACATACACACACACACACACACACACACACACACACACACACACACACACAACACACACACGCACATGCACATGCACAGATACACACATGCGCATGCGCATGCACATATACAAACACACACACACACGCG
Source organism: Parnassius apollo (assembly GCA_907164705.1). NCBI lineage: Eukaryota > Metazoa > Arthropoda > Insecta > Lepidoptera > Papilionidae > Parnassius > Parnassius apollo. The sequence continues at coordinate 3,334,810 of CAJQZP010000501.1, read as the reverse complement.
CGCGCGCGCGCGCACGCACGCACACATTAAAAACAATATGTTTTGACACAAATAAATGGCTAAGAAACATGCGGGAAGGGGCTGAATCCTGACATAGAGGTTCTTACCTAGTTTAGGATTCAGAGACTTCGTAGGTTATTTGTAACCTCATATTATGTCAATAAAGATTATTATTATTATGGGGTATTTATAGAGTATTCTCATCTGGTTGGGCTGAATATATATTACATTATATATTCAGCCCAATACGTCACGAGTATAGTTTTAAAATACTACAGCTTTTATCGGACGAAAGTACATATAAAAAGGTCAAAACAGACCCTACAACTAACACGCTTAAAGCAACTAGCGATTTAAAAAAAGAAATACTCCGAAAAATTAAATCTCGACGTGAATTCGCTAATACCATCCTATACCAAACCACCGAGGTTGTATGGGTTACCGAAGATACACAAACCAAACGCTCCACTACGTCCCATAGTGAGCCAGATCGATTCAATAACTTATAGGCTAGCACAATACCTAGCAAAAATACTATCACCACTGAGAGGAAATACCAGAGCACACACAAAGGATTCATACCATTTTGTTAGTGAGATAAAAGACCTACATCTCGCTGACAATGAAACTATGGTCAGTTTTGTTGTTCAGTCACTATTCACATGCCTACCTATTATTAACTGCATCTCAATTGTAACTAGGAAGCTAGAAGATAACAACATGCCTGCTGAATATGCAGTATTACTCAAACATTGTCTCACATCTGGCTATCTATTGTGGAAGGAAGAGTTCTACAAGCAAGTAGATGGTGTGGCGATGGGCTCACCTGTATCTCCCATAGTCGCCGACATATTCATGGAGGATGTGGCGGCGCTGTCGTCGCTCTGCAAGCGAAACATACCGAAGCCTAAATCACGCTATCAACATTCCGAATCATAAACAGCATATATAGAACATCTCCGAACTATCACACGGAGTGTTGGCTGCTCCACGGGCAGAACACCTTGCCCGGCCGGAGATCTCCCCTTTTCCTTCCACGGCCACAGTGATGACCCCGACGTAATCTGAACACGCAATCAACAACCTTCGGAAACTACAACTTCAAGCCTTCGTCAATATCCTCAAGAACCCCTACCAGTCACTACTGAGAATCGTCTTCTGCAGTCTTCAGTTTCTGCAAGCCAGTCCAACTTGTCTTCATCTCGACTCACCGCAGATTTATAAGGCAGACTTCTGGCACTTGCTCCGGCACATCGTTCTCACCGGCATTACTTGCCAGTGGTAGTACGGCATGCATTACACATCGGCATATTATTCGCACCGGTGTCACTTGCCCTTACGCACACAGCATGCATTCCCCACCGGCATTAAGGACGCACCGGCAATCGGACTGCACTATCGACCTCTGGTCTGAGCAGAGGGGTGATGTGGCGGCGCTGTCGTCGCGCTGCAAGCGAAACATACCGAAGCCTAAATCACGCTATCAACATTCTGAATCATAAACAGCATATATAGAACATCTCCGAACTATCACACGGAGTGTTGGCCGCTCCCCGGGCAGAACACCTTGCCTGGCGGGAGATCTCCCCTTTTCCTTCCACGGCCACAGAGGACTTCGAGGAGAAAGCCCTTCTTACTGCTCCTGTAAATTCAAGATTCTAAAAGCGGTACGTAGACGACACAATTTTACCATCTGACAAAGTAACTGAATTTTTAGACCACCTTAACTCTATAAACTCTAAAATACAATTCACAATGGAGTTAGAGGCAAATAATTCTTTAGCTTTCCTAGATGTTTAAGTCATTCGAAATCCTGATAACACTATTGGTCACACTGTGTATAGAAAAAAGACCCATAACAACCGATATTTAAATGGTGAATCTCACCATCATCCTTCACAGTTACGTTAGCTACCGTGGGTAAATCCTTGTTTCAGAGAGCACGAGGGATCTGTGACAGAAAACATCTGGCCGCCGAGCTTCAGCATGTCAAGCAAGTGTTGCAAGACAACAAGCTTTGGATCCCGCGCCTACGTCACAGTGACCGAATGAAGCTGGCCACAGTCGAGCGTGTGCCTGCTGTACTACCATATGTCAGAGGAGTCACAGACAAGGTTGGCTACATCTTGAAGCGAGCTTCCATTAAAACATACTACAAGCTGCCGAAGAAGATTAGTCAATTTTTACCATCCGTCAAGTGTAATATCCCTCTACAAGATGCAGGAAAATACAAGTTCGATTGTTAATGTGGTCTCTCTTACATAGGTCAAACAAAAAGATCCATAAAAACCCGCGTGAAAGAACATATAGCTGACGTGAAGCACCGACGCTCCGGGAAGTCTGCAGTCTGTGAAAATGTTCAAGATCGTCCCCACTACTTCATCAGATTTGATAAACCACAAATCCTCGCAAAAGAACACCGATTCCTACCAAGGATGATACGTGAGGCCATTGAAATTAAAAAAAAAACATCCTACTTTCAATAGAGTTGGGTGCTGTCATCTGCTTGGGATCCTATAATTAACAAAATTAAACCCAAACCCAAGCATACCACTGCAATCGTTTTGCGTGTAAATCGGACCAAAAATTAATATTCAAAAACTGAAGGTAGGCGGGCTAACAATGACATTGGGACGTCAAACATCTCAGTCCCCCCCCCCCTGCTGTAAAGCACCCGAAACGTCGGGAATTAAAAATAAGTAAAATCAGTTAAATAAACGCGATAGAATCCGTAAATTTAGTTTTATTCAATCGATCAAAAATATCCTTGACTGTGCCCGGTCCATCAGCACAATATCAGGCTTATTCGCAAGAATAGTCCTGTCTGTGATAATAGCTCGGTTCCAGTAGAGCCAGGCGCGACCATTTTCGAGCACTTCAAGTACTTGTAATAAGGCAATTTCAGGTCCACGAGACCGTACTTCAGAGCGAGTTCCTAGTGTAGAGTACTGGCTACTAGGTTGTGCCTGTGCTAGTAGTCAGATGACTTTGATGACTGTGTGATGAATAACGGGAGATGAAATGGCTACAATCAAAATCATATCAGGTCAGGTTGATAGATGTAGGTGGCTCAGGACCGTGCTTTGTTGTGTTCCTTGGGAGAGGTCCATGTTCAGTAGTGGACTTGTTAAAGGCTGTAATGAATGAAGCAAAGACAAAAAGGTCAAATAAGTAATTGGCTTTTAAAGCATTTATTTACTAAACACTTCCTCAAAATTTTCAGAGGTAAATAATAAAAATACAAGGAAAATAAAATAATAATGATAAAATCAGTTATAACTAGATTAATTAATATATTATATTTATATCTTAAAGAGCGTAGCATTTTAATTTAATGCATGAATCTTATTATAATAATATATCCGAAACTGTAGCTACAAATTTAAAAATGTAAATTTTTTGTTAAGTAACTTTACATGTAGCAGCTAATATACTAGATCCGCCGCTGAGGTCTTCCAAGCGCTTTTTCTTACTGGTCCCATGGCCTCCGCGTATAAACCTTGGGGAGTCCATTTCGCAGGTGGAGTTGAAGGCCATGAAGGAAGTCACGTCTTGAACTCCTGGTGAACCTTACCTGAAAGAAGGACAAGGGGGATGAGATGATCTCCCCCGAAGAGGGGCGGCTGGCGCCGGTGGGGCCGGGGACATATGCGAAAGTGTTCTCATGGCCCTGCCAATATGCAGCGAATGTGGAAATTCATTGGCGACATAAGAGAAATGGCTTTTTCTCCCGAGGCGGGTATGCGTAGATATTAACCCGTGTAAAAAAGAAACCACGCGAGCGTTCGTAGAAGCTTTTTATTAAGTGCTCAAATTATGTAACTAAGATAAATATGATATAATTCTTGTAGCATCACTTTATAATATAATGCAAACAATGGATAGAATGTCTCGTTGTTTGTATTAATGGATATTTCATGTATATTTATTATATTTTGGTATTTTTGAGATGGCGGGCTATTTAAAGACATTATGTGAAAAAAAGTACAAAGACGGTTGCTATAGAATGACAAATTGAGTGAAAGTAAGGAGGAAGGAAGGTTCGCCAAATAGAGTGTTAAAGAACAGTAAGTATTCAACAAAATTTTAGCCAGTGTTCGAGATCTTATAGGTGTGGCAAATAATGGCAAAACGAAGTGAAAAATCGTTGGATATTTAAAGATAACCTAACCTAGGCGAAAGTTTATCGATCGAATTGGTGTTATATTGAAAATGGGCCAAATTAAGAGTACCCTTAATCGGCGGGTAAGTATGCGGAGCTATATGGATGTGAAGGAGGAAAGAAATGTGTGCAGGATTGTGCCAAATGGAAGTCTGTAGTCACGGCCTATCCCTCTGGGTAACAGGCGTGAGCGTTTATGTTATGATTTTTTGGTGTATAAATGTTATCACACCAAACGCTGACCTGCCTCTTTCGCTATTCACGCATTAAAAAATAATGAACAACTTTTTTGTTAGTAAATGTAATTTATTTTAATAGTGTGAGGTTTTAAATATTTGTTTTTGTTTTCTCTTACAGATACACACCGTAAGTTCTCTTAATAAAGTTTAATTAACGAATTTTGTCGTAATGTTTAGTTCCCCAAACTGAATAAATGTTGTAATCAGAACACAGTGTTCACCTGCGCAGTTTCAAGCACCCGGTACACAGATGTTGTTGTAATCAAAGAAAAAACGCTAATTAAGTTGCGAGCCTAAAACGTTTCTTTGTTGCAATCACCTTCCTCATTCAAATTTAGTAGTATTTTGTATTCTAAATATATTATGATTAACATTTATTTAAATTCTTAATATATTAGAATCAGTTTTATTTAAACTTGACTATCATAATCAACATTTAAACACATATTTGTTTAAAAATAATATCAAACGACAAAAAGCGACTTATGTTTTAGTATTTTATATACCAAAACAAAGTAATTTATATAATAAAACATAAGTCGCTTTTTGTCTTTTTATATTATTTTTAAACAACTTGTGTTTAAATGTTGATTATGACAGTCGAGTTTAAATAAAACTGATTCCTAATATATTAAGAATAAAGATTACTACTAAATTCAAAAAGTCTAAACGGCGGATCAAATTAAATCATAGTGACAATGAGTCGTGGATTTTCTAAGCTATACTTTATTTCCGTTTCTAAAAAAAAACTTCCTTATACTAAAGATTTTTTAATAAAAAGTGGATTATCAAAATTTTTAATATGATTTTGTAATCATCAAACGCGGTGATCCTGGCAGTGTATAGATATCATCATGCGGGAATATCTCATACATTCGCTACGTTGTAACAATTGACAATCATATACCTGTAGTAAATATCAAGCAATAGTTATAATTAACTGAAACTATTAAAGAACATATAGCTGATGTGAAGAATCGACGCTCCGGGAAGTCTGCAGTCTGTGAACACGTACAGGATCGCCCCCGTCACTACATCAGATTTGATAGACCGCAGATCCTCGCTAAAGAACACCGATTCCTTCCAAGGATGATTCGCGAGGCTATTGAAATCAAAAAACATCCTAATTTCAATAGAGAAGATGGCTGGGTGCTACCATCTGCTTGGGATGCTATAATAAATAAAATTAAATCCCAACCCAAGCATACAACTGCAAGACTTCAAGATACCATAAGTTCATACTGCATAGATCGGAACAAAAGTTAAATTTTAATCTATGGTAACCGCGGTTAACTATGACATATGGACGTTGAACATCTCAGTCCTGCCCGTGACCATGAGTGCTGTAAAGCGTTCGAAACGTCGGGTATTAAAAGTTAAATATACGCGATAAATTCCGTAAAAACTAGTATTATTTCAATGTTCTCGCGCAAATGTGTTCGCGTAAATATAAGAAATCATTATTAACTGAAACACTTGAGGAGTGATCAGATGACTCTATCATTGCTTCTCTGGTTTTTTGTTCCCTAAAAGTGATCACCAAATACTATGCTAGTATTACATTCTAAGAATTCATTTTTTATTAAGTATACAGTTATTGTATCTATTGTGTACTTAAAAATTAAACGAATTCAACAATAATAAATGGAAATAGCAGCAGTAATATTTTGAAAAAAAAATCACATTAAATTGAGAGATTTTTTGTTAATTTAAAAAGGTATTTCTAAATTAAAATTGTGGAAATAAAAACAGTAATAATAATAAAAACAGTAATAGTAATAAAACAGTAGGATTTTCCTAAATCAAGTCCAAAGTTTTCATGCAGCAAGGCAAATCTTTGATGAAATTTCGTTCGACTTCAGATTGTTGCAATTTGAACTCGAAGCCCAAGCAAATCCTTCTGCTTGCAGAGGCACTAAATTAAATTTCAAATCATAGGCTGTCCTCTAAAGTCCAGTTGAAGTTATCGAAAAGCTATGTTACTGTTCAAAATGTTGTAATACAAGGTGGCCCATAAGTCGTTAGAAATGTAAATTTCGAATAAAATACAAAAGGCGCGCGAGTGGCGCGCGCGGTGCGGGGGGAGTACCGACGATTTCTGGGTATTCAGTCGCCATGGAGCGTTTCACCGGTGCGGACCGTGCATTTTGTGTGCGCGAGTTTTATCGAAACAATGATTCGGCTACCATTGCGCGGCGTAAATTTCGAGAATATCAGAATTTACGCAACTTTAAAGACATTCCAAGTATTCAAACGATTAAGAATTGGGTTATAAAGTTCGAAGAGAGTGGTTCGACGTTGGATAAACAACGGACAGGTCGACCAAGGACATCACGGACGGAAGAAAACATCGATGTAGTGAAACACTCAATTCGTGAAAATCCTACCCAGTCTACTCGTAAGCGTTCCAGTGCATTAAACTTACCCAGAACATCGTTACAGCGAATTTTAAAGAAAGATTTACATCTTCACCCGTACAAGATTCAGATAGTACAGGAATTAACTGACACTATCCACAGACTAAATTTCGCAAATGAAATGTTGAACCGCTTTACTTCGTTTAATAACGTGTTATTCTCTGATGAGGCTCACTTTCACATCAACGGCCATGTCAATAAGCAAAATTATCACTACTGGAGTTGCGAAAATCCAAATGGCAAACATCAAAAGCCCTTACATAGCCCTAAAGTGACAGTTTGGGCGGCTATGTCAGCGCATGGCATTATAGGCCCTTACTTTTTTGAGGACGGCAGAGGCCTCGCGCTTACTGTTACTTCACAACGGTATGTAGCTATGATCCAGGACTTTTTTTACACCAGAGTTGCAGAATTTTCCAGGCTTCAATACGCGGACCTGGTTTCAACAAGATCGAGCAACTGCCCATACCTCTAACGTCGCTATGCCGATCGTCCGTCAACTTTTCCCTAATAAAGTGATCTCTCGAAGAGGAGATATTCCTTGGCCACCACGTAGTCCAGATCTGACCCCAATGGACTTTTTCTTATGGGGTTATCTTAATACTAAAGTGTACGAAAACAACCCGTGGACAATTGACATCCTGAAAGAAAATATCCAAAGAGAAATGGCAAACATTACAGAGCTTACTTGCCGCGCAGTGATGGATAATTTTAAACGTCGCTTACAGGAGTGCCGCGATCGTAACGGATTACATTTAGATGATGTAATTTTCAAAAAATAATTCCGATTTTATAAGAATTATGACAAAATAAAAACCTTTTTCATAATGTCATTAGTTTTTTTAATTATTTTTTTACATTTCAAGGGACTTATGGGCCACCTTTATTTAACTTTCACGGGCTATATAAGCGGTAGAAAAATAACGCATGTGTGTAAATGCTAACTAAATCTACGACTAATAAATTTTCAAAGTAAAATTTCGAAAATTCAAAAGTACAAAGACCTGATTAGATCTCGATTTTCCAAAAGAGGGGTGAAAACAATAACTTTCCGATGTTTTGAAAATCATTGATTTTCACAGCCGGAAGTTAACAAAGTTGTAACTGTCATTTTCGGTGCACATCCTAGCTCCACATAATATTTCTTAAATTCTACTATGAGTAACATAAAGATAAGCAGCGATTATAATTATACATCTTAAGAAAATAAAAAACTTTTCCAATACCGCAGTTGGACAAAGGTAATGGATAATTTTAATTAAACTTCGGAGATATACAACTTTTTTTAAAAGCTCTACCTAAATCATTTGTATAGAAGTTTTTACATTCGTAACGATTAGGTCTACTACCCACCTCCCGTGACTGATTGATTTAAGTAGAGATAGAATCTTTAGATATATATATATATATAATCACCCAATCAGTCACGGGAGGTGGGTAGTAGACCTAATCGTTACGAATGTAAAAACTTCTATACAAATGATTTAGGTAGATCTTTTAAAAAAAAGTTGTATATCTCTGAAGTTTAATTAAAATTATCCATTACCTTTGTCCAACTGCGGTATTGGAAAAGTTTTTTATTTTCTTAAGATGTATAATTATAATTGCTGCTAATCTTTATGTTACTCATAGTAGAATTTAAGAAATATTATGTGGAGCAAGGATGTGCACCGAAAATGACAGTTACAACTTTGTTAACTTCCGGCTATGAAAATCAATGATTTTCAAAACATCGGAAAGTTATTGTTTTCACCCCTCTTTTGGTAAATCGAGATCTAATCAGGTCTTTGTACTTTTGAATTTTCGAAATTTTACTTTGAAAATTTATTAGTCGTAGATTTAGTTGGCATTTACACACATGCGTTATTTTTCTACCGCTTATACAGCCCGTGAAAGTTAAATATTACAACATTTTGAACAGTAACATAGCTTTTCGATAACTTCAACTGGACTTTAGAGGACAGCCTATGATTTGAAATTTAATTTAGTGCCTCTGCAAGCAGAAGGATTTGCTTGGGCTTCGAGTTCAAATTGCAACAATCTGAAGTCGAACGAAATTTCATCAAAGATTTGCCTTGCTGCATGAAAACTTTGGACTTGATTTAGGAAAATCCTACTGTTTTATTACTATTACTGTTACTGTTTTTATTATTATTACTGTTTTTATTTCCACAATTTTAATTTGGAAATACCTTTTTAAATTAACAAAAAATCTCTCAATTTAATGTGATTTTTTTTTCAATAACTATAACGAAACAATAACGAAAACAATAAATTTCCGATGTTTTGAAAATCACTGATTTTCATAGCCGGAAGTTAACAAAGTTGTAACTGTCATTTTCGGTGCACATCCTAGCTCCACATAATATTTCTGAAATTCTACTATGTGTAACATAAAGATAAGCAGCGATTATAATTATAACATCTTAAGAAAATAAAAAAACTTTTCCAATATCGCAGTTGGACAAAGGCAATGGATAATTTTAATTAAACTTCAGAGATATACAACTTTTTTTAAAAGCTCTACCTAAATCATTTGTATAGAAGTTTTTACATTCGTAATGATTAGGTCTACTACCCACCTCCCGTGACTGATTGGGTGATTATATATATATATATATATATATATATATATATATATATATATATATATATATATATATATAAAGATTCTATCTGTACTTAAAACAATAGTATAAGTCCCATTCAACATTCAAATACGTTCAAAATTTTTGGGTGATGCGCCTTCAGTCTGACAAACAGACAACGTTCCCAAAAACTGTTCTTTTTTTATAGCAGAGTGGGCAAACCAGCATGCGGCTCACCGGATGTTAATTAACTATTGCCGCCATTCTTTTGGCATTTGTATCCATAGTTTGGTATACACCAATTAAATTTAAAAGAAAATATGTAAAATGCGCACATTTTAATTTTATCATAATATAAAATAATACTAAAGTATAATAGGTAGAAACGTAGTTGTAATACAAGGGGGCCCATAAGTCGTTAGAAATGTAAATTTCGAATAAAATACAAAAAGGCGCGCGAGTGGCGCGCGCGGTGCGGGGGGAGTACCGACGGTTTCTGGGTATTCAGTCGCCATGGAGCGTTTCACCGGTGCGGACCGTGCATTTTGTGTGCGCGAGTTTTATCGAAACAATGATTCGGCTACCATTGCGCGGCATAAATTTCGAGAATATCAGAATTTACGCAACTTTAAAGACATTCCAAGTATTCAAACGATTAAGAACTGGGTTATAAAGTTCGAAGAGAGTGGTTCGACGTTGGATAAACAACAGACAGGTCGACCAAGGACATCACGGACGGAAGAAAACATCGATGTAGTGAAACACTCAATTCGTGAAAATCCTACCCAGTCTACTCGTAAGCGTTCCAGTGCATTAAACTTACCCAGAACATCGTTACAGCGAATTTTTTGAAAATCACTGATTTTCATAGCCGGAAGTTAACAAAGTTGTAACTGCCATTTTCGGTGCACATCCTAGCTCCACATAATATTTCTGAAATTCTACTATGTGTAATATAAAGATAAGCAGCGATTATAATTATACATCTTAAGAAAATAAAAAAACTTTTCCAATACCGCAGTTGGACAAAGGCAATGGATAATTTTAATTAAACTTCAGAGATATACAACTTTTTTTAAAAGCTCTACCTAAATCATTTGTATAGAAGTTTTTACATTCGTAATGATTAGGTCTACTACCCACCTCCCCTCGCCGGATGTTAATTGACTATTGCCGCCATTCTTTTGGCATTTGTATCCATAGTTTGGTATACACCAATTAAATTTAAAAGAAAATATGTAAAATGCGCACATTTTAATTTTATCATAATATAAAATAATACTAAAGTATAATAGGAAGAAACGTAGGCCAAAATAGTTCTTTTATGTGGAAGGTATTTACGTAACGTATGAATCTTATTTTGATCTTATGTAGGTAATAAAAATTGTAGTAAAGTGTGCACAATTATTTAAAAAAAAATCTTGCACGTTCAGCACTTGATCTATAGGTATAATTTACAAACAAAATAAAGTGATTGAAAGCAAAAACCTATGGTGGAGCCACGTGTTTAAGGCTGCCGAAAATCTAGTTCCCCGGTCAAACCTCAAACCTATTACGCGAGATATTAACTAAAGTGGACTGTATTTGCGATTGCTTCTACGCTTACGTAAAAGCGACTACTATAGCATGCGGTACAATGCACTCGCTCTTCCCTAAACTAAAACTATTACTTGCCAAATCGATGAAAGGAATCCTGCCTGATGGGGAGAACACAGAATTGGAGCGGTTAAACAATTATTAAATATTAATCAGGCAGTAAATTAAGGAATGTTGACTCACCGGGGTTCTTCTATCCTTTAGAGCACTATAGCGGCAATTTCCGGAACCTCCTCTGGACAGACACTCTGGGGCCCCAGGGGTGCGTCAGGAGAGAAGCGTTGTAGTTCAACGACGGCTGCGGCGGGAAGAAGAGCGCGCGTCGGTCGCGCGTGTCTTATATATCCTCGGGTCCGATGATTACGCGATGTTCTAGAATCGTCTTCTTTCCCCTCCCACCCCATCACCCCGATGTGTCGATAGGAGGGTACGAATGATATCGTTTGGGAAAGGGAATAATGATTCGGCAAGTTCCTACCGTCAAAAATAAAAACGCGAATGGTTTTCCGCGCAACCATCTCCCCCGCCCTTGAAGGATTTCCTTCAAAAAATAACTAAACAACTAGAGCTAAGATCAACTAACAAATAACTAACTAACGCTAAGATTACCTAAATTCAACTACAATTTTAATCTAGAAATCTAATTTAAATTATGGAAGAGGCAAGGGGCACAAACGGACAACAGGACGTAGGTAAGACCCAACCGTGGTCTTAACGCGAGCTATCCTAATTACTCCGTCGGAACCGGGAAAGACGTCCTCGACGATTTCTAACGGCCAGTGGAGAGGCGGCGTATTCTCCTTAGTGAGCACAACTACCGTTCCTACAGCTAAAGGCTCTGTCGCTGTGTTCCATTTTTGCCGAGACTGCAAAGTATGCAAGTATTCCATCCTCCATCGTTTCCAAAACGATTGCACTAACCGATCTAATAATTTGTGGCGTGCGAAAATGCTAAGTCTGTTCTCATCCATATCCGCGGCGGGCAGATACCTTAGAGGCGTTAAATTCAAAAAATGTGCTGGAGTTAGAGCCAGCGGTTCCGAGGGGTCACTAGATAACGTCCGACAAAGTGGGCGGCTATTCATTACGCATTCAATTTGAGCGAGCACCGTACTTAGCTCTTCGAAGGACAAAATTTGATCTCCTATTACTCGGTATAAGTGGCTCTTTAGACTTTTAATATTAGTCTCCTAATTGCCCCCAAAATGACTCGCGGCTGGGACGTTCAGAGATCACTCAATGCGGTTCTCGGCTAGAATGTGAGCGAACTCTGAATTATAATACTTGCTAGCTAAGAGCTCATGTAGTTCCGATAGAATACGTTTTGCACCGACGTAGTTCGTACCGTTATCCGAATATAATTTACTTACAGGGCCTCTGCGGGATAGAAATCTTTTAAATGCACCCATAAAGCCTGCTGTGCTTAGATCACCCACGAGTTCTATATGCACTGCTCGAGTAGTTAGACATACGAAAATGCAGACGTAAGCCTTTGTGGATCCCATACCGCGCCCGCGAGTAAGCGTGACCTTAAACGGACCAGCAAAATCAGACCCGGTGTGCGTGAAGGGCTTTACTGATTGTATCACTCTGCAAGATCAAAGTTCCGCCATTTCCGGAAATGACGGCTTGGGGCGTGCCCGAAAGCAAGCTATACATCTGTGCACCCGATTGCGTATTAAACTACGTGCAGAAAGAATCCAATAATTCTGACGCAAGATCGACATCAATAAATCGGGGCCAGCGTGCGAGTTCAATTTATGATGATAATCGACTAATAAGTTCATGATATGGTCTTTACGCGGTAAAACTATAGGGTGCCGTTGGTCGAAACTCAATTGCGAGTTGGACAAGCGTCCACCTACCCTTACAATCCCATCCTGTAAAAATGGCTTAAGGCGTTGAAAGGCGCGACTACAAGCTCTATTCGATTGTAATCTTGTAATTTCTTCGGAGAAGTGCGCACGTTGAAGTTCACGTAATACTAGCGACTCGGCATAGTTGTAATCGGATGCTAAGATATACGAACGTCGCGGTAAAAGCTTCGCGAATCGACAAACGTAAATTACGATACGCAATAATTTCGACCAAGAGGACAAGCGGTTCGCCAGAGCAATAATTGGAGAAACCTCGCTCGAAACGCTCGCCACTAGAGCGTGTCTCCTCTCTTCCGGCGGTTGTGACACTGACGAAGGTTCGAAATCGGTTATTGGCCATTGTGAGGGATCCAAGTGAACCCAAGAAGGTCCATGGAACCAAAGCGGGTGGTCCATTATTTGCATCGGGGTTAGTCCCCGGGATAGACAATCGGCAGGGTTTTCCTTACCGGACACGTGATAAAAGTTCCGCGTTTCTAACTCGTCTTGGATCTTGGCCACTCGGTTCGCGACAAACGTATCCCAACGGTGGGGTGAAGAATGAACCCAACATAAGGCGACGGTGGAGTCGGAAAAGGCAAATATCCTTTCTATGTGAACTCTATCCCTACATGCGCCGATAACTGTGGTAATAAGCTTGGTGAGTACTAATATTGCGCAAAGCTCTAAGCGCGCCAGAGAGACAACCTTACGGGGGGAGACTCTCGACTTAGAACTAATGAGGCTAATCGAATTTCTACCATTATTCTGGACATGGAAATATACAACGCCCCCGTAAGCCCTCTCGCTGGCGTCTGCAAATCCAACGACCGTTATGCTGCTATTTCTATCGACATTTATATGACGCGGTATTTTAATTTCTCTTAGTAAAGGAAGTTCCTCTCTAAAACGCTGCCTCAATCGAACAATGCTGTCAGGCGGCGAGTCATCCCAATCACATTCAAATAACCAAAGTTGTTTAATCAAAAGCTTAGCGTACAATACCACCGGAGCTACGAAACCCATGACGTCCCATAATCTAGCAACGCATGACAGTATTGTGCGCTTTGTGCATTTCTCTACGGGCGGATTTACCTTAAGGCTAAACACGTCGGACTCTGGTGACCAACACAGACCGAGCACCTTGTGTGTATCGGAATCGTCGAATTCATTTATCGTCGAAAGACGGTGTGATAGTGGGATTGTATCTAAAACCGTACGCGAATTACTAGTCCACTTCACAAGATCGAATTGACCCGATTTCATGAGCCTTATGACTTCGGCGGTGGTTAGGGTGGCCTCCTCCACGCTATCGACCGAATACACAAAATCATCCATATATAATCCGCTCTCAATTGCCCTCTTAGCTTTAGGATAAGAGGGACCTTCATCGTGAGCGAGCTGTCTCACCGTGCGTAACGCATGAAATGGGCTCGACTTTAAACCAAAACAAACGCGGTTAAATTCAAACACCATTAGAGGTTCCTTTGGGTTGAAACGATATAAAATGCGTTGGAATCTACGGTCGCATTCACGGACCCCTATGCAAAGAAACATTTGGCGAATATCGGCGGATAGTGCTATACTAAACAAACGAAAATTGACTATTATATTAAATAAACTGCCCTGTAAATTTTGCCCACTATAGAGGATATCGTTAAGCGACAGGTGAGTGCTAGTTTTAGCACTAGCGTCGAGCACTACACGTAATTTAGATGTAAGTTTGTCCTCTCTAATGACTACGTGGTGTGGTATAAAATACGACGGTGTGTCTTCGTAGTTATCTAATTTCGAAGCCACAAGCGATATGTAACCTTCTCTTATATATTCGTTAATGACGCCGTCGTAAGCTTCCTTTAACTGGGGCGAAGCGAGCATCCTACGCTCCAAGCTGTAGAAACGCTTTTCCGCCATTTGACGCGAATCGCCGAGAGATAAAACATCTCCTTTAAAGGGTAGCGCTACACTATATCTACCGTCGCGATCACGAACGGTCGTGCGGACGTAAATTTCCTCGCATAACCTGTCATCTGGACTAGCTATAGGTGGGACGTTCACCTCCTCCATCTCCCAAAATTTGCGGACTAACGACTCGAGCGGTTCGACAGCCATACCACAATAAGAGGTTGCCGAAATACTATCTAGGATGGGGGCGGAGCCAAGGATCACATAGCCCAATACGGTTTCCAGTGCGTAAGGCGCGGTATGCGAGGAGTTGCCCCTGACCTTATTGTTTAACAAAAGATAAGGGAAAAGCGATGCCCCAATGATCATGTCTATGTTTCCAGGAACGGCGTAAGTGTCGTCTGCTAGAGGCAAATTTTTAAATTCAATCATTGCCGAGGTGTCAACCGAAACGGTTGGCAACCGTTCAGTGACCCTATCTACTACTAGTGCATTTATATCAAAGTTAACATTACGATCTATCCGAGAATAAAATTTTAAATTTATATATCCATGTGTCGCTTTACTAGTACCTCCGATGCCTTTAACTACAGGACATGAAAGTGACCTATTTATTACTAAACCTAAGCGCTGACAACATTGTCGTGTTATAAAGCTATTTTGGGCTCCGCTGTCCAGCAGTGCACGGACGCTTTGTTCGTTTCCACGCGAATCCCTAACCAAAATACGCGCCGTACCCAGTAACACGGTCGAAGGAGGTTGTACTCCCATATTTGCCAATGAGCACAGAGCGACATCACCAGGTCGACCGCTAGAATCGTTGACCTTAGTAGGGGTAAATTCCTTATCCGCCTTACTTGACGCCGCTATGTTGCTATTTTCAAAATGTAATAGCGTGTGATGTTTCCTGGCGCACTTGCTACATACGGAACTCGAATTGCATTTTGCAACTAAATGCTTATCGCTTAAGCAGTTCAAACATAGGTTGTTTGTCTTTACTAACTTATAACGTTCGCTTGGTGAATATTTACGAAAAGTCGCACAATTATATAAATTACCGTGTTTATCTTTACATACTATACAAGTATGCTGGAGTGATGTCGGCGTAGCGGTTACGTAAGTTAACGACCTTGCTATTTTAGATGGTTGAGTCTGTCTACGGTCGACGCACCTTTTAATCTCCTGTTTAACGTTCGGAGAGCGCTGCATCACCTTTATTTGATCTCGCACGAACGATGCTAATGAATGAAAGCAAGGCATCTCCGAGCTACGATGCTCCATTTCAAACGCACGCACGGTGTCGGAGTCTAATTTCTTTAATGCTATATGGAGAAACACCACGTCCATAAGGTCATCAAACTTCAAATTCTTAAGTGCAGCCACCGATGCCACAAATTTATCTAGAAACTGCTCTAAGCCGTTGATGTTCGCGGATGATATAGGTTTAAGATCGAATATCTGGTTCAAATATTCGGAAGCTAACATTCTCCTATCTTCATATTTAGTTTTAAGCGTTTCAAATATTAATACGTAATTGTTTGCTGTAGGTGTAAAACCCGAGCAGATCGACTGTGCTCTGCCACTAAGTTTGCTAATTAAGTAATATAATTTTTCAGCGTCCGATAACGATGGGTTGTTGTGTATATTGTTTTGAAAACTACTGAAGAAGAAGGGCCACGTCTTAATATCACCATTGAATACCGGAATATCTATTGGCGGTAACCTAATTGAGTCACGAGGGCGTACCTGTATTTCCGGCTTTGCTTCGCTTTGAGATTGTAGGAGTTTTGCAGTTCTTTTTACGCGACACAACATATCTTCGAATGCCAGCAGCGGTTGGTAGTTCACTATGTATTTCGGGTCGCTTTGTAATTCCAAATGATTAATTTGGTCTAATATTCTTTCGTAATCTATCCGCAAAGTATCTATCGTTTCGATTTCATTCAAAAAAGGCTTCCCGCACTGCCTCTATATTAATGTTCTTTATATAATTACTTATATTCTGCACACGCGAAAAGAGTATGTCCCTCTTGGCATAAAGCGTTTTAATTTTGATTTCACTTCCACTAACTGCCATTTTAAATTATTATAATAAAGTTATATTAATCACAATTAATCTCACACGCATAAACGACGTAGGATGAACACTCGGCGTGCCGTATTACGTAATCAGATCGAACACCCGTTGCGGTCGAGTCTACGCGTCGTTTGCTAAACCTAATAATTTTATCAAAATTGTGGGTAAGCGTATCAAACGGTTGCTATCACACCGTTTCAATTGTTTAATAAGCTTTAAATTTAACCAAATACGAGCGCTATTAAATGAATAATTCTGTTTGCGAGTACCAAATCAAATTTTTAATTTAAACGAACACTATTTAAGTCTATTCCATAAATTACAGTGCGTTATCTAAACAATTAATTTAAAATTCGACCAGAAAATGGTTGGATAACCACTAAACACCAATCCAGATCCTGCCGAAGTGACCATAAAATGGTGGAGCCACGTGTTTAAGGCTGCCGAAAATCTAGTTCCCCGGTCAAACCTCAAACCTATTACGCGAGATATTAACTAAAGTGGACTGTATTTGCGATTGCTTCTACGCTTACGTAAAAGCGACTACTATAGCATGCGGTACAATGCACTCGCTCTTCCCTAAACTAAAACTATTACTTGCCAAATCGATGAAAGGAATCCTGCCTGATGGGGAGAACACAGAATTGGAGCGGTTAAACAATTATTAAATATTAATCAGGCAGTAAATTAAGGAATGTTGACTCACCGGGGTTCTTCTATCCTTTAGAGCACTATAGCGGCGATTTCCGGAACCTCCTCTGGACAGACACTCTGGGGCCCCAGGGGTGCGTCAGGAGAGAAGCGTTATAGTTCAACGACGGCTGCGGCGGGAAGAAGAGCGCGCGTCGGTCGCGCGTGTCTTATATATCCTCGGGTCCGATGATTACGCGATGTTCTAGAATCGTCTTCTTTCCCCTCCCACCCCATCACCCCGATGTGTCGATAGGAGGGTACGAATGATATCGTTTGGGAAAGGGAATAATGATTCGGCAAGTTCCTACCGTCAAAAATAAAAACGCGAATGGTTTTCCGCGCAACCAACCTATTTTGTTTATATTTCGGTAGCCTCTACCCAAAGTGAATACAATTAACAATACTGTTGTAACTGCACTGTTGGGCGCACAATAGTGTGCACAATAATTTAAAAAGAAATCAGCACCTTCATCAATTTTTAATCTCTCAAACAAGTAATTTACTCACGATGTTTATATCGAAACTTGTGAAACCATCGATCAACAATTGTCCTTAAAGCTCTTGAGCTTTTTAAATAAACCCAAAATATCGGAAAATTTCTAAAAAAAAATAATAAACAAAAAATAAATTATAATGGTGAATGAGTACCCTACTCTATATCACTCCATAGGTGTCATAAAAGGTGGACAGAGGTAAATCAAACCGCATCTTTCTGATAACAACTCAAAATAACAAAAAATATGGAATAAAGTAACCAATTTTGTTAGGATTTTGTTAAATATTCAAATCAGTACATGAATCTGCCTGTACACCAAAGCATTATGCGTAATTAGATGCGGCAAACGTACATAGTGCTCGAAATGACCTGTCGCATTCATAATGCACAAATTCAAATTGAATTCACAATCAAATGGATGTCAGATTTACCGTTGTTTTGGATGTTTCTATAAGTAATTTAATCCATTTAAATTCTACGTATTTATAGGTATTGATGATTGCTGCTTACAATCACATTAACATAACATAATACATATCTAAAGTTTTATAATATTAGCCAGACTCTACTTATCACATTCACATTCATAATCACAGTGGTTATAATTGTGAATGTTGCTTTCTTCCAAACATCTAAAAATAACCCTATGTCCGTTAAAAACCGTGGACCATCATTCTGACGTCATAAAATGGCAAAACATACATTGAATTAAGCTTAGTTGTTCGCACTTCTGACCAAAATTCATACTGTGACGATGCATTATTATTTATAATATAAATCCATAGTCAGTAAGTTTACCTCCATACGCTGTAAGATTATGGAGAGTATATTGAAAGCCCACCTTATGGCATCAACACCATCATTATCATCATTACAGCCTTTCACAAGTCCACTGCCGAACATAAGCCTCCCCCAAGGAATGCCACAAAGCACAGTCCTGAGCCACTTGCATCCATCGACTTCCTGCATTTCTTACCAAGTCGTCACTCCATGTAGTGGGGGTCACCTTAAACTTCGTCTACCGGTACGTGACTGTCACTCAAGAAATGTGACTCAAGAACCTTTTTTCCTTATCAGTCAGTCAGGTCTTCGAGCTATATGACCACCCCACTTCCACTTCACCTTTCTAATCCGTTGGGTTATGTTAGTCACTCGAGTTTTATTGCGGATGTCCTCATTTCTAAGTTTATTGCCAGCAGTGAAGTACCACGTCTCCGATCCATAAGACATCACTGGCGACACGAACTGGTTTTACAGTTCCGTTTTAAGGTTTTGAGGTATAACAGACGAGAAGATGTGTCGTAATTTCCTAAACGCTGCCCAGCCGAATTGAATCCGTTGATTGACCTCTCGGTCGAAGTCAGACTTACCTAGACGGACTTTTTGTTTCTATTAAACATACTCGTCAACAACTTCGAGCTTGTGCCCCAACAATTACCGGCAGAGTTGTGACATGGACGTTACACATGATTTTTGTTCTGTCCATGTTCATCTTAAGATCTCGTTGGGATAAAATATTGAGGTCATTGAGCATAGTGCTTAAGTCCTCCAGCGATCCTGTCATAATAATTATATCATTGGAAAATCGAAGGTGAGTGATGTACTCGCCATTGATGTTAATACCGTGTCTTTCCAGTCCAGTAGCTTGAAAACATCTTCCAATGCAGCGGTGAAGAGTTTCGGTAATATAATGGCACCCTGTCTTACACCTTTCTGTAGTTGGATAGGTTTCGTACTCTGGTTCTGTACTTGGGCAGCCATCATAGCCCTACTGTACAAACACTTCAGCACTTCGATATACCGATAGTAGATTTGGCACCGCTGAAGGGACCGGCTAGTTCGGGAGTTTGGAAGTCGTCGAGTCTGCTTACGAGAAGCTTGGTAATGACTCTTAAAAACAGCACGTAGACGCGGCTCAGAAGGTAAATCGGTCTGTAGTTCTTCAAAAGAGCATTGTTGCCTTTCTTGAAGAACAGCGCCACCTCACTTATGGTCAACGCATTCGGAGTAATTCCACAATGGAGCATGGAATTAAAGAGTTTTGAATTACTTCAAGTATCGGTTTTCAACCCGCATTCAGAAGCTTCGCTGTAATTCCATCCTCGCCTGGGGCCTTGCCGTTTTTAACGTGCCGGAAAGCCATTCTAATCTTGTTTAGACTGACGTCCGAGATATCATCGGAATAGTGTCGGATAAGACTTGCTTTTGGATCGTTACTCACACATGCGTATGGCTTCAATGATGACGTGTATAGCTGCCAAAAAAACTCTCAATCTTACTCGTAAATCTAAGGTGTCTTGGAAACGATGCTGCCACACTCAGTTTCCATCTTCGACAGTTAGCTCTTTCTGGTAGATAGATCTCTGGCAAAGGCTTTAGAACTCCACTTGATAGCTTCTTCAACTCGAGCTGTATTGGAGTCGCGTAAATTCTGCCGCATGCATTTGAAGATCATATCAAATCTGCTGAAGTCTGTAGCTTCCTTCATTTCTCGTATAAGAGCCATGAGATTAAGAGTGTGATTGGAGAGTTTTTGTGTTCTTTTTTGTTTCGTTGACTATAAAAGAAGTAGGTTCTCATTTTAACTATAAGATAAGTTCTTTTTAAATGTGTAATGTGAGAAAACATCATCTATTGAAAATCCTTTTTAATATTTTTTTCTTTAGAGGTTTTTTAATCATTCTGTACAATGGATCTTGTCTGGATTCTGTGAATTCCTTTGCACCAATTATTAAAGCTATTCAGTGAAAATTATTTATAGTTAAGTTATTCTTCTTAGACTTCTAATTCTTATTGAAGTTTTAATTTTCTAGCTTTTATTTACTATTTTTAAAAGGTTAAGGGCCCCGTTAGTGTTTAGCACTTTTGAGGATTTAGTTTAATTACTTTGCTGAATACAAACAAGACTAGGATATTTTTAAATTGAATCGAAGACAGGTTGAACTTAATTCACTAACAACCCATTACATCTCTTCACATATAATCTTTCCATAAGAAAATGACATTTTTCTCTCCGTAAGCGTTGTTAGAGTTGTGTGCCGCAAAAAGTTACTGATGAACTGAAAAGTCATTGAGGATTTAAAGGTAAGCTAATCACAAAAAAATGTTAAAAGGCCGGTAAGTCACCTGCAATACCCCCTGATGTTTTTTTGTTCATGGGAGTCAGTAATCACTTATCATCAGGTGAATCACATGCTCGTTGCTTAGCACTTATGTGTGTCAAAATATCCACCAAAAGGACATTCGGGGAAGCGCTAAGATCTTAAATCAAAAACATAACATAAACACTCACGCCTGTCACTCAGAGTGGTAAGCGTAAGCAGGGACAGACTTCCATTTGGCACGATCCTGACACACCTCTCTCGCCTCCTCCCATTCATATACCTACGCACACATGCTCGTCGGTTAAGGGTTCTTCTAATTCCCGATCTTACGGCAAGACAACTCAAGCGGCCGACGAACACATAGCCCCGTGGCGGGGAGAACAAGAACGCCAGATACGTGTGCAGCGTTCTTCACGAGTGATGTGTTGTTTTTAATAGCCACATGCACTTGCGTCATGGCAGATATCTGTGGCGCGTACTGTGTTGTTTTAATAGCCACGTGCGCTTGCCTCATAGCAGATACCTGTGGCGCGTACTGTGTTGTTTTAATAGCCACGTGCGCTTGCCTCAAGGCAGCTACCTATGGCGAGAGCTGTGTTGTTTTAATAGTCGAATCCCTTACTATAAGGAAAGCGTTCCTTATAGTAAGGGAGCCCGAGAGGCTAAATTGGGAGTTACTCGAGCGTCGTGGGGACCTTTTGGATTGTGAAGCTTAGATGCTAAAAACAAAAAAAGGTTATATGATGTATGCCTTTTCAGTGGTAAGATAAGCGGCTATATATTTTCAAAAATGTAAAAAAACAGTTATAAAAAATACTCGAGCTTTGCTTCCTCTATGTGTAATGGCAAAAATCACACTATAATTATATTTCAATTATATATTATAAATCAATTTACTGATCCCTGAAAGCGATCACCAAATACTTTGCTTTAGTGTACATAATCCAAGAATTCAATTTATATTTAGTATACAGACTTGCATAGATTTATTCGCGTACTTTAAAATAAAATGAAGTCATGTATATTGAAAAATAATCCACAATAAATAGATATAATTTTTTGTTGATTTAAAAAGCAATTTTGGAATTAAAATTCAGTAATTAACTTACTAAAGAGAGAACATAATATATACAGTAGAATTTTCCTAAATAAAGTCCAAAATTTTTCATACAGCGAGGCAAATCTTTGATGAAATTTAGTCCGGCTTCAGATTGTTGCAATTTGAACTCGAAGCCAAAGCGAATTCTTATGCTTGCAGAAGCGCTAAATAAATTTCAAATCATAAGCTGTCCTCCAAAGTCTAGTCTAAAGTATCGAAAAGCAAAGTCTTACAAAATTTTATAATATTGATTAACAAAGATTTGATATCATGCACATAGTACGAGCGTTGAGTGCATTAACTAATTCATACCTAGTACTATATCACCACGTGCTAAAATTTTTGAAAATTATTGTTCATTTTCAAAAAAATTACTATTCTGTATAAATTATACGGTTTATTAATGATTGTCGTTGTTGTAATTTTTGTAGTTTAATGATAATGAATTTAAAATGTAAAAAATTATAGGTAGGCAAATAAAACCGACACTAAGCTTATTTTACAAGCTTTTCAAAGTTATTAAAATAGTACCAACAACTCATTATATTTTTCTTTACTAGCCTAAATTATAATTAGTGTTAGTTTAAATATAAATAATTTCCAGATTTTTTTATTTACATTATTTCAAACACTACAAACAGGAATGTTGGGTACAACATTCAGACGGTTCTTCTGCCCAAGAAGACTGAAAAGAAGGCCTAAACGAGTGTGTGTACATACCCCTGGTTACCACACTACTAGGCCCAAGGTAAACGGTTAGTTGATCATTAGATGAGAGAATGCGTCGACGTTGTCGGTAATGTTCTGTTTAACACACAGTATAATCGTGCATTCGCCGTCCATCGACTGTTCTCTATTACTCTATTGATATCTACCGTTTGTGATTGGTACCTGATTAAAAGGCCCTTTTGAGGGCCACAAATACGATCGATAATTTATAAATTCAGTCTCTTAGAATGTGAACGTTATTTAAAGCCTCAGTTCTCCTCCTATCCTATCCTATACCTTTTTACTTTTCGTATGCTCTTATTTTTATTATTATTATCTTGTAATGGTAAGTATACTACGAGAGCTTGCAGCCTTCTTATAAATACCGCTCAAATATAATTTAATAGACGGCATTCTATTTTTGGATTGGATGCCTAACTAAACTTCACCAATGCCTTTGGTTAATAGATGTAATAATAAATATTTACTTATAAAACATCATATTTACATATAAAACAACATAATCACGCATTAAAATAATGAAGGATTTTATGAATTTTATTGTTTGTTTCATATAAAAGTATTATAAAGCTATTTAGGTATTGCTTTAAAAAAAAATACAATGTTCTTTCTAAGCCCCGCTACGTCCGTCCGTCCGACCCTCTTCCCCTGCCCCTTCCCCACACAGGCGAAGCGAACCAATTGCTGATTGGTTGATTTACGTTCTGCACGCTCGTTAGACCCCCACCTAGTGGAGTTACCAAAGAGTGAATATAAGCGGTTTTTTCATTTTCACACATTACATTCTGCGTTGATAGTTCACAGTGTACACGTATATTATTGAATATTATCCAAGATGCTGCCGAAAACCAGTGGTAAGGCCGCTAAGAATTCTGGCAAGGCTCAGAAAAACATCTCCAAGTCCGATAAGAAGAAGAAGAAGAAGCACAAGAGGAAGGAGAGTTACGCCATCTACATCTACAAAGTGCTCAAGCAGGTGCATCCCGATACTGGTATGTCCAGTAAAGCGATGTCCATAATGAACTCGTTCGTTAACGACATCTTCGAACGCATAGCCGCAGAGGCCACGCTCCTGGCACATTAAAACAAGCGTTCGACCATTACCTCACGGGAAGTGCAGACCTCTGTGAGATTGCTGTTGCCCGGTGAACTCGCCAAGCACGCCGTCAGTGAGGGCACGAAGGCAGTCACCAAATACACCAGTTCCAAGTGAGCTGGTGTCTTTTATCATCAAGTAAGATGATTAAAATCTATTTTCAAAGGCCCTTTTCAGAGTCACAAAATATATCGTATTAATATCCGTTTCTCATGATAACGTCTGTACATCTCTGCTCACTTGTTCGTTCGTTCTTCACGCTAAGTATTATTATTTTATAGGCACACGCAAAATATACAATTTAAAATACAATATTGTAACAAGATATTATAGAAATACTATATATAACTATATCTTCGAATTACTTAAATTAAATAATAAATAATGTTAAAAGATTAACAAAAATCGGCTTTAAAACGCCTGGGAGGGCTTAATAACTATTGGTAACAATTAAAACCTACAATTTAAGACACAAACGATATAAATATAAGACTTACTTTATTGAGTAAGATATTTGTGATTTTATATGAAATTTAGACTTCATTTTATTAAGAACTATAGCTATGTTCTATAGGTAATGCGAATATTATACATAATATCGAATATATTTATTATTTCAATATAATATAGTTCAAATATACACAGATAGCTATACGTTGGGTGTTGTTTATGAGGTCGGACGGTATGCATGGTGAAGTGGAAGAAGGGAAGGGGGGGGTGTAAAAGGAAAAGAGATGGGTAGAGAAGTCTTTCCTGTTTCAAACAGGCTGTGCCTGCGATATATTGTCATTCACAATATCTTTTTTTTATTGTTTTAAATTAATATTGACTGGTAATTTACTCTTTTATTTTAATTTTATTAACTACACTCCTGTTACTCTCTGTTGTACTCCAACAACAATTGTATTAATGCCGGCGAAGATCATATCCGAGTATGATATTCGCCGGCATCAATACAATTGTTAATTGCAATTTTTAGTGCTGACTTACCACCTGCTCGGCGTTGAAGGAAAACATTATGAGTAAACCGCAGCATATCTGAGAAATAAGAAAAACAATATTTCGAAGACCTGTGAAGTTCGCCAACACGCACTGGGACCGCGCGACGAACATTTCCTTGCCCTAAAACCCTTTAACAAATGAGAGACACTTTTAACACGACCGTGCAATTTCAAATAGTAGATAATAAAAAGTATATACCTATAAAGTTTTATTTTATCGTAAAAACTGATCAAGTGACTGAACTGACGAAAAATATATTGTATCTGGTAACGTACATATGAGAAAGGAATTTAAAAAGGTTTTAAAACATAGAGCTTCTTATGCCATGTAATGGCGGCGTTAGGGAATCCACTACCCCACAATCATATTGTGAGTGTCATAAGAGGCAATGGAGGAAAATGCAACAGGAGAGGGAAAGCAGCATCACAATACGTGGCAATCGCTACATCTATCGTATTCTTTTAACAACCACTGACTTGTGCTGATCATCATTATGAATGTTCGGAAGATATTTATGATAATAATTACAAGTAACGAGTGTTAAAACTAAAACTTTTGTACAACCAACTTCAATATAAATAAAATAAGAACTTCAACAACTCAAAAATTACTGTAGTAAGAAGCATCTGCTTCCAAATAAAAAAAGAATCAACACATTAAAAAAAAACAGTCGAATTAAGAACCTCGTCCTTTTTTGAACTGGGTTGAAAATTGACATGTGTAACTGTGATTGTTGCCCTCTTTTGGAGGTTGAGGATAATCCATCTTCTCATTCGTCCCACAAGTGTCGTAAGAGTCGACTATAGGAAATGCCAGACTTTTTAATGGCTTCTGATAGATATAATATCGTATAATCATCTCGTTTACACCAAATGTAAAATAATAACCAGACAAGCAATGAGCAGCGCAAAGAGCGAGATGTTTGGTGTTGCAATCATTAACCATCTGCCGAGCGTGATGATTATCTTCGCTACTAATGGGAGAAGAACATGTCTAATGAACTTTAACGGGCTGATTAAAAGGTAGAAAAATAAGACATGTGTAAATTGAATAATTATTATTTGATCAAAGTAACTTACCTGTAAGTGTGCTTCGATCAAAACTAAATGAACTTGACGCCTCCTCTGTGTTTGTATACTATGTAGTCACGAATGGATAGACTTATAAAGACTAGAAGGTTATTACTTCTGTGTTGCGCATTTTAAGATTGTCGAGAATAGTGCATAAAACTTAAGGTTGACCCATAAATTTTATGGATTTATATTTTTTCTAATGGAAAATGCATTAACTTTATCCTATTAACTTTGATTAGAAACTTAGAGACAATTTTTTTATAGGTTTAAGAATTCGATTCCCATTTTATTTCGTCATTAATTTATATTCATAAAAGATCAATTTTACAAGATATGTCACTTGATGTGGTTATTACATGGCACCCATATGGTTAATGTATGATATACCTGTAGTGTTATAACAACTTTTAGTAAAGGGTACGATATGCACAAGGCGACTGGCAACAACTGTTACCAGTCGCCTTGTGCCGGAGATTGGGCTGAAAGGCGCACCTTGGGAAAGACCTACATGTGTAGCAGTAGACTGTCCCAAGCGGATTATGATGACGAGGATGATGGTCTTAGCAATAGAACACAATAGTAGTAATATTCACATGAATATTCTTATACTCTCACTACATTATAACAAAACGTTATAATCCAAAGTAAAAATTTAAGTAGTACCCACCTATTATTTAAAAAAATATTGTGCTGATAATTATTTTAATTTATGTTCAATATGTTTTGTCTTTTTTAAGACTCATGTAGTTTTTTAACCAAAAAACAATATCACAATATGTAAGTGATAAGACTTTTAACAAATAAATCAATTTAAAATCATATTAATTTGTAACTTCTCTGCGCCAAAATGTAAAACATAAAAATGCCCTTGCCCAGCATGTTTTTAGTTCCTTTTTAAATCAAAGGAAATATTTATATTTTTTTCACTTTATCAGACTGGTACAATTAAAAAAAATATAACTGTAATCTTCGATGCAAATCCTAGCTCCACATAACAAAGTTCTTACTTTCTTGTTAAGTTCTTCTATGAGTAATATAAAGATCAGCAGCGATTGAATACATTTCAAGAAAAGTAAAAAGCTTTTACGTTACCGCAGTTGATCAAAAGTAATAGATTATATTAATTTAACTTTAGAGATACACAACGTTTTTTTTAAAGCTGCATCTAAATTCTGTATGGAAGTTTTTACATTTTATGTAACAAAAAATAACTAGCTCTCGTAATAGATTTCATGATGATATATATTTATTCTAAAGATTCGGTCTGTACGTAACTTAATAGTGTAGGTAAATCCCATTCAAATACGTTCACATGTTTTTGGGTGATGCGCCTTCAGTCAGACAAACAGACAATGTTCCCAAATCTGTTCTTTTAGCATTTGTATCTTTAGTTTGGTATAACCCAATAAATTTTCAAAAAAAAATCCAAAATGCACACATCGTAGTTTTATCATAATATAAAACAAAATGATCTAGGAAAGTATAAAATACAATTCACAATCGAGTTAGAGGCAAATAATTCTTTAGCTTTCCTCGATGTCTTAGTCATTCGAAATCCTGATAACACTATTGATCACACTGTGTATAGGAACAAGACCCATACCAACCGATATCTAAATGGTGAATCTCACCATCATCCTTCACAGTTAGTTACCGTGGGAAATCTTTGTTTCAGAGAGCACGAGGGATCTGTGACAGAAAACATCTAGCCGCCGAGCTTCAGCACTTCAAGCAAGTATTGCAAGACAACAAGCTTCGGGTCCCGCGCCTACGTTACAGTGACCGAGTGAAGCCAGCCCAGTCGAGCGTGTGCCTGCTGTACTACCGTATGTCAGAGGAGTCACAGATAAGGTTGCTACATCTTGAAGCGAGTTTCTATTAAAACATACTACCAGCCCCCAAAGAAGATTAGTCAACAGATAGTCTTTAACCCCATACTGTTTTGCAGATACTTTTAAAATTCAAGGATTTATTTCTCAAAAGTAAATTACTTATTTTGTTTGTGTCATATTTTTTATTAAGTAATATTTTTATTTCTGTATAATCCATGAAACATCAAAAGAGGTGTTTGCCCAAATGACAACATTTTAAGCAGCCCTAAGGTAGTCATAACTTACATTTAACTGGAAACCGGGGTCTAATATCTGAGCGAGAAAGTGCACAATAACCCCTACCGTTTCTTACTCTCTTATTGCTTTTATTTTTCGTTATTTCAAAAAAGAATGTAGGTAAAAGAAAAATAAAACTCGAATTTTTTTTAATCAAAATGACGTGACAAACAAACTAACATGCCACAAGATGGTGGCAGTCCATGGATATATGCAGCCAAATTCAAACGCATCAGTATGCGTTGTCACCTCTGAGGATCTCTAATGTCTTGCAGCGTGTAACGATACTGATTCTCTATACCCGTCAGACTAGAATACTTCGGCGAAAAAAATTACCAAGGGAATTGTTACTGAAACGATGATTACCTAATTGTCATATCATTTATTAATTGCTTTACAGCGTGCTTAACAATGAACATTTATTTTAAGGAATCTTGAATTTTTTGATAGAATAGGGATACAAATGAGCACACCGTCCACCTGATGGTAAGTAGATACTGTGGCGAATAGACATCTACATTTATCCTTTAATAAGATTCGAGAGTCTGTGAAGTCCACCAATTTGCCATACAATAGCCTGGAGTTTGTTAGCTATTGCATATTCTTTTAGAATAAGGAAAGCCAGTGACCTGTATATCCTGCTATTTTTTACTGAGGGAGATACCAGAGTGGTCTGAAAAGTTTCTGACCTCAACGTTAATGTGGCAGCGCTTTTCAACAAAAGCTAGTGAATGTGGTTGTGCATCTTTTGACAGATCTTTTGATTTCACACTCAGTCGAGTGAATCGATGTGTTTTTGTGATTATGATTTTGAAAGAAAGGCAGCACGCCTACGCACATAAACTATGTGTTGGACTCTGTATATGGGGAGACTCTGCACCATCATTTACTACAGTGAACTTTTGGGAAGCTAAATGTAAATGTGGTCATGAGAGCTTTGGGAGACGTTGAACGTTCGGGACGTCCAAAAACTGCAACTACTGACGATAACATTGCTAAAGTTCATCACATGGTGCTAGACGGCCGCCGAATTAAAGTGAGAGAGAAAGAAATGGCTATGTAAATGTCCGAATAATATGTTTGTCACATATTAAATTAAGACTTAGGAATGAGAAAACTGTCATCGCGTTGCGTGCCGCGTTTGCTCACGTTAGACCAAAACGTGTTCGAATGAAAATTTCCAACGCTCTGTTAGCGCATTTTAACCTAATAAATCCGAGTTTTGGCGTCGATTAATACTGTACATGAAACTTTTATTTATACGCCCTAGATGGATTATACACCCGAAACAAAAATACAGTCAAAATTGTGGACTGCAAAGGGGGACCCGAATCCAAAAAAGCAAACACTTTCACTTTTTTTCGTCGGGAAAGAGATGGTACTGTTTTTTGGGATAGTCGTGGAGTTATCTTAATTGAATATCTTCAAAAATGAAAACCATTACAGAAGCATACTACGCATCATTACTCGACAATCTGAAGGCAGAAATTTTGGAAAAACGGCCACATATGCCGAAAAAAAAATCCTGTTTCACCATGACAAAGCGCCGTCTCCATCATAGCGGTTACCATGACGAAAATCCACGAATTACGGTTTGAACTTTTTGTTCCTTCATCTAATAATTATTGCGCTCGAAGGACCGAAGTTTTCGTCAAATGAGGAGGCAATCTTCCTTCCTACATTCGTGAACAATAATTTTTCAGAGAAAACCGCCGAGTACTATTGGACGTATTAGAGAGATGGGAGCATCGCTGGGAGAAGTGTGTAGATTAACAAGGAGACTATATAAAAAATTAAAAATTTATTTTAAGAAAAATGTCTGGTATATTTGTTAGATAGAAAACTTTTCAGACCAGCCACGTATAATTTATTAAACTAGGACTAGTGATTGAAATTCGAGAGTAATTTCATTAAGTTTCATTAAGTTTTTATGTTTGTATTCTATATATTACATACAATTGCATAATAATAAATAATAAAATATTGACATCTAATATGTTATATAAAATATTTACAATATTATATTCATTTTATATTATATAAAATAAACGCTTTTCGCCTTGACATACACTCTACAAAGGAGAACTATATGCTATTGAAATAGGAAAATTTTAAATCACATAAAACTCACAGCTCATTCAGTCAATTTGTCAGTAATTATGTGTCAGCAATATTTTGAAATTCTATATCGACAATCCCTACTCTGTTCGTCTGCTTAAAGGCTATCACAGCCTATTGAGTGTTTGACATTGGCAGTGTTAACGTAAACAATGAATCTTTTATTTAATTTAGTGTATTTGTAACACATATTTTATATATTTAAAAATTTAAGCATATATTTTATCTTTCTGCACTCCTTCTCCATATAATTTTTTTAAATAAGCCAAGTCTCACAGACTGTGATGTTTCAATAAAAACATTTAAATTAAGAGAAGTACATGAAGTTCGTCAATTACATTTTGTTGTAATTTGTGACATATATAAGTATTTTACATGGTAAAATTAAGCATAGGTAGAATAACTAAACCAATTTAAAAATAAAAAATGATATTACTTCTCACTGGTTCTGGTTAATATTTTAATGACCATTCTGTGAATATAATCCTTTAAAAACTAAATTTCTTTCATTAAAACTCAATGTAGTAAGCACTCTTGAGAACTCATTGTGAGCTATTTTTATCGTGATTATATTATGCTTGATAATGATCAGGGTTATTTTAAAGTATTATGATTTCATCATTAAACAAAACTATTTGTAAGGGACAGCCGACTAATAAAAACAATATAAAAAGTGAATTAACTAGAAGCCGTGGTAAGTCAGGAGTTAATTGCTCGCCATAAATTTTATAGCACACTAGACACTGTTGATTGCAAATTAATTGCTGATTTACCACGTAACTCAGCGGTGAAGGAAAATGTCATGACGTAAGCTGCATGTCTGCGAAATTTAAAGAAAAATATTTCGAATACCTGTACTGTATAGATAGATACTGTAATGGCCTGTGGTAACAGTACCCAGACATCGGACACTAGAGACGCAGACCCGATAGGCATCCAACCGAGTTTCACCAATCCTTGGACTTAATGGACATGCTTTCGCCTAACGATAACCTGGAGTTAAAATTTGGTGTCCCAGACCGTTCGTTGATGTCCCTTCTTACTGAAGCAACTAAAAATGAGAGTATGTTTTCATTCCACGCATGCAATTATTTAAAAAAGAATATAGTTTCGAGTTGAAAGGCTACAATTTCCGCTAAATTTACCATATAATATGATCAAAGATCACATTTTAAAATCGGAAGGATTTAAAAGAGACATTTTGTGACACTCCGTGTTCAAAAGTAAAGTAAAAAGTGTAGTAAGCTGTATGTTGGCTGTTTGAGAGTATCATTAGGCCAATATATGCACGTGCTAATAGATAACAATAAATCATGCAATGTGGTTTAGAGATAAATTTTACTTTAAATATTCCTTTTACTTTAAGTTCTTTATTCTCTTATAAAGTCAAAACGCTTCGTTGTTCAAGTAATAAATAAACGTTATGATCAATAGTTTTTATATATGATTTTCTAAATACATAGAAAGAGAATATTAAGACCTTAATATTTAATTAAATATATTTTAAATATTACTTATCCCTTATCTTTTAAAATCATACATATATCAATATATATATTATTTTTTATCATGTTAAATAACTCGACCCTACTTTTGTCCGCAAAACGGACAAAATAAACTACTGACTTCTATTGAAGTCAACACATATAAGTACAACTATTTACAATTTACAAGTCTATAATAATTTAACGTTCTATTATAACCATTTTGTTATAGCTGGCCTGCCGGTGACAGCTCTGGACACAGATGCGAGGCGGATGTCTGTCCACCGGCAATGCGATGTTCAATTCGCCTGCCAAGCGTCACGATCAAAGCAAATTTCCCTACAACGAAAGTGGAATATGTCCAACGGTAGCCTTTTATGTATAAATTAGAAGAAAAAATACTGTAACGATTTCTATATTTACGCAAATACATTGAGTAAAACTATATATACGGATTTTATCGCGTTCAATTAACTTATTTAAAACTTATTTTAATTAACGACATTTCGGGTGCTTTTCACCCATGGTCACGGCGGGGAGGACTGAGATGTTATGGTCGACGTGATGGTCTTTTATGTACTAAAGAAGAAGAAGGAATTGCTTATAGCACCCAGGAAAGGTTTTCTAAACTATAACTATAATTATACTTATCTTAGCGGTCAGCTACCGTAGTCTACTTCACTTGAGGATACCTCGTGTAGAGCCGAAACACGTGTCATATTATCGACGATTGAGTGTCTTTCCTAGTGTATTGGTGTCGTGATTAGTGCTGACGGGAATAGTGCACGCAATTGAGGGAGGGCGGGAGGTGCTCTTAAAACTAGGTAAGATACATATTTTTATTTTATTACACGTATCTTAGCTGGTTAATTTTTAGTATCTTTAGTTTTTCAAATAGTCAAACTCGTAAATGAAATAAAACAAATTTATAGTTTTCCTTTAAATTCATCAGTCCAGTTTAATGCTAAGTCTGTTCTGAATCTCATTATATTATGCGAAAAACTCGCAGCAATTTAAGAAAGTCGTCGGTTTTGACAAGTTTCATTAAAAAAACCTTGCGAGACATTCGCTCACAATTGCAAAACGGAATAAACTCTTTTCAAGAAAGTTTAAAAATTAGTACCCGGTTGACCGAGCTTTGCTTGGCATTTTTCGCTCGGTTTTGTTTAATTCCTGTGTTTTCGATTTTGTGACCGCCCAATATACCAATTAAGCTATTTGTAATCATTAATAAACTATCAAAATTTACCTTCTTATTCTAACGATATTGTAGCAGTTTTTCATTGCCTAAAAACACGGACAAAAAGACATTTTCTAAAAATAAATCCTAGCTAGATCGATTTATTGCTTTTATGAAAAACGACGACGATATATTAGTATAGAACGACATATATTAATTTTATGAAAAACGTTGGAGCCGTTTCCGAGATTCCGATTATATATATATACAAGAATTGCTCGTTTAAAGGTATAGGATAAGTATGTATTCGTGGTTTAATTTAAAAGGCAAATTTTCTTACTGTGCTTAAGCGTTTAAACAAAGAGTTTTCATTTTAAAGTAGATACATTGGGTAGTACTCGCGTTACATCGTATTTAAAAAATGAAAATTTTATTGCTCATGCACTGGTTCGGAAAATATCTCTGTCCTGGGAAGAACCAACACTAAACCACATTTTAGAAACATGCACAATGTTCTAAAATTAACTATATAAATCATATTAAGTAATAGCTTGGTAGCGATCAGCTCATTTCCAGGGGTCATCCTATCTTATCTATAAATTCCTTCATTTTAGTACAGCCATTCACATGTCTACTGCTGAACATACGCCAAGGAATGCAGCAATGCACGGTCGTCAGCCAACTGCATCCATTAACCTCCTGCATCTTTTACCAGGTAGTTACTCCATCTAGTGGGGGTCCACCCTAAACTTCGCCCACCGATACGAAGCTGCCACTCGAGAACGTTTCCCCCCATCGGCTGTCGGTTCTACGAGCCATCTATAGTAGTAATCTATGGCCACCCCATTGCCACTTCAGCAAAGTGATCCGTTCGGCTATGTCAGTTACTTACATAGCCCTCTCCACAGCTCGCTGAGTGACCTTGATCTTCCTCATACTATATATAATAATAACTCTTTTTTAAAACAGTCTTTGTTAAATAAAAATAATGCACTTGATAGTTTCTGAGATTTTATTGTAAAAGCGTTTACATGAATTACCCATGAATGAATTTCTGTTTCTATCGATTAGAGTACTGACAATTCCATTATGTATTATTATAAGAATAAAATATCACTTGTTATTTGTTTTAGATCCATTCTATGTAAAATGTTATCTTTTCAATTCAGTTACATATATATTAATAATATTATATTAATCATTTTTGTGTAACAGACTCTTTCCGCCTAATAATAAAAAGTATTTTCTCAGCCTCAGGTCAGGCCTCTGTCACTATTGCTACCTGCGTGAAATAATTACCTAAAATCACGACGCACCCGGGCGAAATAACGCAGTCAGGGCTAGCGCGTTGGAGGCAATTGAATGTTAGAGTTTTTTAACGCTGTTTACGTAAATAGTTTTATGTAAATACTTGTTGAAATAGTTTTTGTTTAGTGTTTAGTATATTTAATTGTAGGTAAAAATAGTTGTAAAAGTTTTAATGTATTTTATAAATTATATAATATGTATATTACCTATTTCATAAATTATAATAGCAAAACGTCGTTCCTACTATAACTGTTGCTTAGATGGATACTAAATGAAATTACCAACAAAAGATTTCATATCATTCTTTAAGTTACCGAAGAATTTTAGAAGGAAGTTATGAAAGGTGAATTTATTTAATTTTTTTGTTAGATAGGTACTCACAGCAAAAAAAGAATTAAGTAATAATTTGGTCTACAGAAGAAATACCTAAATACTTCATTACAAAAATTAGTTAAAATTTACTTCACTATCCAAGTATTTACTTACATATCTATACTTGTCTTTTGTAAAAGTCTTTTGTTAAAATTATTTAAGTTATATTAACACAAAATACTAAAATTAAAGCTTTGTATACTAACAAGATTTTTCACAAAATAGAATAGATCACATTTCTGTTAGAAATCGTATTTCAGGTTTATTTATTGTTTACACTATCTACCTATTCCTCCCAAGCGTTACGATTCCCGACGAATGACGTTGCAATTTGCATATGTTAGGCATCGCAGAACTCACATATGGGCGAAAGTATGGTTAGTCAATCATAGTCAGAATATTAGTTAGTACTTCACCTAAGTAACATAATTAACATTTCGCAATGTATTTTTTTACTTTCTATTGACATCCCTTAATAACCACGGAAAGTCCACCGTGACAAAAAAGATGCAAAGTAATATGGACACTAGCGTGCAACGATAAAGTTTTATTTAGCTTGCGTGTGCGATTTATCTGATTAATAATAATTATGAAGGCTATTAAACGTCATGGTAAGCAGTCGACATCAAAGGAGTGCAACTTCTGTACGTAGTATTATTATTTATTCTGTGCTCAGGTATAATTCAAACTGTTTCATATAAGTCCCGTGAAAAACATAAGAACTGCAATGTTAAGGATGGCAGTTGACAGCAAATGTGGAAATTCCCGTAGTGTGATGCTGCAGTTAAGTGACTTCTTTCGTTACAAAGACTTTTCTTTAAACACAAAACTATCAAGTCCTCTATCGTAATTTACTCTAAACAACGAAAAAAGTTTTAAATTTTATATAGGTATCAAAATATGTATAGAAACAAAAAAAAATGTATTTCGTTTTAATAATGCACTTTATGTACCTACTAGACAAACGAGAGTATGATATCTAATTCCGAGGGCAACGTTCGCACATTACTCTCACGTGATTCCACGTTTAATGGCCATGAGTAAAACAATCCTTGTTGAAATCAATGAACTTGTTAAAATATAACGTATCGCTTAATCAATTGTGTTTCAGTTCTATCAACTGTGTTGTTGTTGTTGTTCCGGATGTAATCCAGCGTCCCAACAGAGGTGTTCTTACTTGTTGACATCCATGTAAACGGCAGATGTAATCCAAATTTTTTTGACCTTGAAAGTCCTTGGAGGACGGACGCGCCCTCCCATCCGGAGTTGGAGCGCGTGGTTTACAATGAAATGAAATGAAATTAAGATTTATTTGCTTTGAAAAAGGGTACATTTAGGTGGTTATTGTAAAGTTCAGCTTTTTCAGCCATCTATGGATGACATGCAAATACATTTTTATAATTAAGTTTACTATATTAAAATATAGAATTCAATTAAAATATTCATCATAAAATAGTCGTCGTTTATAAATTACCAATACATACAAATTTAAAAATGCTATTAAAAATGTAGAACTACTGTTGTGTCACGTCATGTCAAATTTAGGTATATTTACATACATACACATTATAAAACAATGATCATTTAGCCACCTGTAAATGGCGCCTTTAAATCTATTAAGGGGTAAGTGTTTTATATTTTGGGGTATTTTTTTTTAAACCGAGCACTGTTGGGTATAATTTCAGCAGCAAGTCTATTGCCATTTCTAGTATTTTGCGTATAAATCTCTTTCGCTTGTCTGAAATAATACGTTTTGTTTTACAAACTTTGGAATTTAATAAATGTGCAGGCATGGGAGGATTAGTATTTTCAGAGATATAAATTGCGGCCTGCAAGGCTCATCAAGTGCAGGGCCACATATTGCTCTAATACATTTTGTTTTGTGCAATGAATGCCTTTTTTACATCTGTGCTATTGCCCCATATAATAAGCCCGTATCCTAGAACGGATTCCACATATGCAAAGTACGCAGTAAGTGCTGTATACTTTTTGTGGCTACTTTGCTTTTATAAAGTAGTTTTTTTTATAAAGTGCATCCGTTTAGCCAACGGATTACATCCTACCAAACACAGTTTTGTTGCGACAAGTAACGGGTGCGCAACATATTATGCGGTCATCACGCAAATGTCACGCAAATCATCGGCAAAATGTCATCCACTGTTCCAATCCAAAAATTTATGAATATCATTCACGTACAATAAGCTTTAATGGCTGAGTATTAATTGTTCCTTTAACCAGCTCTTCATCTACTTTCTTTTCTTTTAATGTTTTCGATCTTCAATTGCGCACAAAACTGCTAAAGCAAGGCCTCCTTTTCAAATTTGGAGACATTTCTACATTTTAATTATATGCTAGCGTGATTCACAGTGAAATTCGACCGTGTTGGGGCTTGTTTGTGATCCGAATAGCCGAAACAAAATCCACGAACGGAAACGAAGCTCTCACCAAGCACACCTCTGTTAGGACGCTGAATTACATCCACCTGAAACATGCTTATGAACCTGATAAGCGCATAAATATTAATAATCATAAAATAATACAAAAACACTTATACACAACGTACATATGTATATACGTAAGTAATAGAGTAGGACAAGGTAATTGACAGATGTTGCATTTTTTTATAGGATAGGGTGACAAACGAGCACACAGTCCACCTGATGGTCTATCCTCTACATCTATCCTCAACATCTACATCTATCCTCGATTACAAATCAAAATGCAGATGTGTTGTCAACCGTGAGGACTAAGATGGAATGCCTCGTTTCCAGTAAAAAGGGTCTCCGGTTCTCTACACTCACCATACGAAACACAGCAGCCTTAAGCAACTATTTCACGCTGGTATTCTGTGAGAGCGTGGTCCTTCCCCGGTCGAGCCGACCCATTCATGCTACAACTATACTACTAATATAACTGCAGCATGGCTCTACCACGTATAAAACCATTATTTTAAAGGAATGATTAATCGTGGCTTTTTAACATCGGCAGACAGGGATTTCCAGAGAATTATAGCCTGAACTGTGAAAAATAAATTAAAGAATCCCGTATTATGTTTTGGGTTACAATTCTAAAGAGGGTTAGAGAGACGATATTCACGGTCGAAAGTTAACTGTAGAAAGTGGAAGTTACCTTTTTTGCGAAACGTGATTAAAATTGCTTGGCGTATATGTAACATTTGCGTATTAAGTACTTTTATTGAAAAAGTCGGCAAGGCATATACTTATTTACAATTAAGTCATAAGCCTTTAACATTGTTTAAAATATTTTATGAAAGTAAAGGAAAACAGGTGATCTCTGATCTGAAAAGAAGTGTAATTGAAGTCAAATATAATTATTTGGTATAAACAAATACATAATTTATTCATACAATTAAATCGATCAGTCAAAATATGACATGTGTCATGGATGATTCATGATGATACAGTATTTGAAGAGTGTGATTTTGGATTTTATACACCTACTCTGTTTTTATTTTAAACGTGTGGCGGTGTAAGAATATCCACTACTATAGACTATCGTCCCGTGTGTATCGTAAGAGGCCACAGAGGGAAACTGAAAGAGGAGATGGGCAGAGGTGCCTAATAATCACTCAAAATCATAAAACCTGCGTTTGATAATCCACACGTCTCTTTGTTCAGGCAGTATACCTTAACTGGCAAACGGATGGATGCAATTGGTGACGATTTTTTTCTTTATTGAACAAGGCGCTATTCGATTTGTCAGTTTCATTCACATTCAATACGCGTACGAGTTAGTCTCAAACTGTTTTTGGGATGTGTGAAGAATTTTTTTTATTTTCCTCATAAGGAATTTTCATTCTACTTATAAAGAGTAAATACTTAAGTTAAAATAAAAATTCCAAAAGAAGATAAACATTTTGTTTCTTTTACCGTAGGTACCTCGAGAAAAATACAACATAGAAGAACAAACAACTAAACATATTTAAATTAAACATAGCGTAACGTGACACATCATACATTCACACATTCTACTTCAAAAATATTAATTTAAATCACATAATAATATCACATTTATATTAAAGAATAACCAAAAAAAACTTTGCAATCAAATTTTAAAATGGGAGTGTATTTATAGCTATGAATAAAGTATCAGAACTCCGGGCTTTTAAATCGAGTTCCCTAGGTTATTATTGTTGTATTTCAGTTAATTGCCAAAATACACAAACCTGCGAGGCGTGTGCATTGCAACGCTTGTATCATTATTACGCAATTTTTGTTTATGCGTTTTAAATTTATTGAACGGAATAAAAGTTTCATAAGTTTTAAAATATAACAAACATATAAAAGTATTTCTTTAAAAACATTAACATGTTTTAAAATGTTCTTGATGAAAATGGGTGACAATTCAAAGAAAGGAAGAAAAAAGTGAAGCAACAGACAGATCTACGGGTAAGTTTGTTGAGTCCATTAAGATTATGAGGAATCCATTGAGATATAACTTTTCGACAGCTAAGAGCATGAAGATATACAACTTCGAACGGATTGTTGTAGCCGATTTTTTCTGCTATTTCCAAGTAGAAGCATCCGGTTTCTTTTCTAAACAATGCTTCATTGATCTTTGCTATCGGTTACTTGTAAAAAATTAGCGGAGCCCGTAATAAATTAAAGCAGCTCATCATTGGGATCATGGAATTTTCAGTTTGGGAGCCCCAATGGATCACTTCACTATGATTATATGTAATAGTAGCAATGGGATGTAATACTTGCAAACTGACTCGCCACAACTTCTGTTCAAGGACTCTGAACACATACTGCACCATGAGTAAAATGCTCCAGAGATTGATAGAGCCTCTTCTAGTCAATCTGAAAGAGGCGAATCTAATTTCCTAAATCAATAAATTTTCTGCTTCATATCGTAAATCGGAGCTATTATTGATTTAGAAACACGCGCTGATTGTTAGCGCTGATGATTATATATTTATGTTCTTTATTATTTACGTGGTGGGAATATGTGTCGTAATCCCCAGAACGCTAAATTCAATCGGTTGACCTCTTTTTCTCTCTGAAAATTGAACTTACATAGGTCCACATACTCGTTGTCAACTTTAAGCGCAATGCTCCCAACAACTGAATTAATACATAAACACTAAACCCGCATAGGTGTGACATGGACGTTACACCTGACCTTTGTGTTTCCATGTTCATTTTTTTTTCTTTTTCGTTGGTTTTCCTGTCCATTAGAAAATACTATGGACATAATTAAGCAAAGTACTGAAGTTTTCCAGCGATTCTACTATATAAACTATATTTTTCGACAAATCGAAGGTGAATGATGTACTCGCCATTGATGTTGACACTGTATCTCTGCGAAACGTATTCTTGTTTGCTCTTTTAATTGGTTAATTAATATACATATTTCCTTCCTGGGTGTAATAATTTTAATACTCTAAGTTGTAGTGTGTAATCCGGTGTGTAATCCGGACTAAGATGGAATGTCTCGTTTCCAGAAAAAGCGCCTCCGGTTCTCTACATTTACCATACAAAACACAACAGCGTTAAGCTACTATTTCACGCTGGTATTCTGTGAGAGTGTGGTCCTTCCCCGACTGCGCCGACCCATGCCTGCTACAACTATCATAAAAGAAATTTTTTTTTTTTTTTTATTTATTTTCTTAATAATTGCACAATGCACTTATAGATCACATGACAATAAAATTATTAATCTTATATACATATCTATTTCGCATATACAATAAATTACAAAAAGAAAATTTGCTTTTCTGCATCCCTCCGCGTTAAGTTACAGCCTATATACGTCCCATTCCTGGGCACACGCCTCCTCTCATTTCTGAGTTTACCTCCGCGTATACCCTTAAAATGATTAAACTATTTTTTTTTTTAATCTGGTCCATTTATCGCCGTAATTTAACGAATTGCTTGTAGAAAGTTTGCCATATTTATTGTAAAAATTTCAGAGAAATGTTATGATCAAACTTAAAAAGAAAACACTCGGGAACTGCACCCGTGTAAAGCCGAAGCAAGTCATAGTCATCATCCATCTAATTAATTTTTATGAATAAATAAATAAATTTAAAATATTACTTCTTACACTACTTTACTACTTTTTCCGATTATCGAAACGAAAACATAGAACGAATTTTATAAAATTTCCAAAACAAAATTTAATATTTCAAACATTTACCGATATTAATGATATTTTAGAATTTCAAGCAAACCTTACATTTGCTAAAGAGCCAAAGTTGAACAAATAAGCTTCAGTGAAAATAATAACAGACACCTTCAAGCCGGTTCATAAATTAAATTCATT
Source organism: Parnassius apollo (assembly GCA_907164705.1). Classification (NCBI taxonomy): domain Eukaryota; kingdom Metazoa; phylum Arthropoda; class Insecta; order Lepidoptera; family Papilionidae; genus Parnassius; species Parnassius apollo. The sequence goes on along the minus strand of CAJQZP010000501.1, from coordinate 3,293,820 downwards.
GTGCCTTCTAGCAAAGTCTGCTACATGTATAAAACGAATTGTACATAATAACTTAGCGGTTACCTTCATGACTTTATATCAGTAAAGCACAAATAAATTATTAACCCTAAATTTTAATCTACATCAATCATTTATTTGTGTGTTAATTTATATAGAAAGCACAAACAGGTCTTATGAATTATTATTATTAAAAGTTACTTTTTAACTTACGCAGCTAAATGAGGTTACAAACAATGTTATTACTGGTTTCTACAAATAAAAATCGTTTATTACGCAATCAATGCGAATTCGTTTTAAGTAAATACAGATGATCTTTTTATTTAAAATTATAATTCAGCAATCAATAAATAATATTGAATTAAAATATTTTTTCAACATTTTAAAATAAAAAATTCGGTTAATTTAACCGACTTGATATTACATGGATCTCACAACGTTTTACGGTAGAAGAACTGAGTTGCGAGACTTGTTTTTTTTACATGCTATGTATTTAATGGCATTATATGTATTTAGCGCCTATAATTTAAAAAATCATTATCTTTTACGACCTTTTAATACTTGCACCAATATACTAAGTACTGCCAGACTACTTGTACCCGTTATCTCAGTGTTTTAGTCTTATAACTTTATATATTTTTCTACGGCTTTAATAGTGCATTGCTCAAAAATATGAAAAAAAAAACAAAGGTTTGTTTCAAGTAATTTTCTATACAAAAATAACCTAATAATTTAAAAACCAGAAAAGGTGTTCATTGCTTTTAACAAAATATGAATAAGTATATTACAAAAAAGGTTAATCATTACAACCTATAAAAGGCCACTCCTGAACAAAGGCCTACCCTATTGCCTCAAACGAGGAATTCTGCCATAGTTGCCACACTTGGCAGGCGGGTTGACAACCACAGTTGAGTTTTATATTGGGTTGTTATCAGGAAGATGCTGCTCCACCCATCACCTGTTTCAATTTCCTACTGACACCTCTTACGTCACCCACGGAACGATATGGAATAGTGGGTATTCTTATACCGCAGATAGTTAGTACTTATACTTTTCAAAAATGCTTAACTTTCAATTCATCATCATCATTCATCAACATCATCATTACAGCCCTTCACAAGTCCACTGCTGAACATAGGCCTCCCCCAAGTAATGCCACAAAGCACGGTCCTGAGCCACCTGCATCCATCGACTTCCTGCATATCTTACCAAGTCGTCACTCCATCTAGTGGGGGTCGCCCTACACTACGCCCAGCGCTACGAGACTGCCACTCGAGAACCTTTCTTCCCCATCGGTTATCGGTTCTTCGAGCTATATGGCCGGTCCATTGCCACTTCAGCTTACTAATTCGTTGGGCTATGACTCTGGTTTTACTGCGGATATCCTCATTTCTGAGTCTATCACGCAGAGAAACTCCGAGCATAGCCCTCTCCATAGCTCGCTGAGGGACCTTGAGCGTCCTCATACGGCCAGCAGTGAAGGACCACGTCTCAGATCCGTAAGTCATCACTGGCAATACGCACTGGTTATACACTTTAGTTTTCAGAGATTGAGGTATATCTGACGAGAAGATGTGTCTTAATTTCCGAACGCTGCCCAGCCGAGTTGAATCCGTCGATTGACCTCTCGGTCGAAGTTGTGCTTACCTAGTCGGACTATTTGTAACAGGTAAACGTAATCGTCAACAACTTCGAGCATAGTGCTCCCAACAACTCCCGGCATAGGTGTGACATGGACATTAAACATGATCTTTGTTTTGTCCATGTTCATCTTAAGACCTATCCGTTTGGAGGCACTATTTAGGTCATTGAGCATAGTGCTTAAGTCCTCCAGCGATTCTGCCATAAGAACTATATCGTCGGCAAATCGAAGGTGAGTGATGTACTCACCATTGATGTTAATACCGTATCCTTTCCAGTCCAGTAGTTTGAAAACGTCTTCCAGTGCAGCGGTGAAGAGTTTCGCGGAAATAACGTCACCTTGTCTTACACCTCTCTGCAGTTGGATAGGTTTCGAGCTCTGGTTCTGTACTCGGATAGCCATCGTAGCCCTACTGTACAAACACTTCAGCACTTCGATATACCGACAGTCAACTTGGCACCGCTGAAGGGACTGTAGCACCGCCCAAATTTCGACAGGTCTCTTCAAAGGCATCAAAGGCTTTCTCATAGTCCATATACGCCAGGCAAAGTGGCAGATTGTACTCTTCGGTCTTCTGTACAATCTGCCGCAGGGTATGTATGTGGTCTATGGTACTGAAGCCTTTTCGGAAACCGGCTTGTTCGGGAGGCTGGAAGTCGTCGAGTCTGTGTGCGAGACGATTCGTAATGACTCTCGAAAACAGCACGTAGACGCGGCTCAGAAGGGAAATCGGTCTGTAGTTCTTCAAGAGAGCGTTGTCGCCTTTCTTAAAGAACAAGACCACCGCACTACTGCTCCACGCCTCAGGAGTAGTGCCACTATTGAGGACAGAGTTGAAGAGCTTCTGAAGAACTTCAAGTACCGGTGTTCCACCCGCTTTCAGAAGCTCCGCTGTAATTCCGTCCTCACCTGGGGCCCTGCCGTTTTTTAGGTGCTAGAGAGCCATTCTAATCTCGCTTAGACTGACGTCCGGGATATCATCAGAATAGTGTCGGATAAGACTTGCTCTTGGATCGTTACTCACACTTGCGTGTGGCTCCAACGATGATGTGTACAGCTACCCATAGAACCTCACAATCTCACTCAAAATCTCAGCTGTCCCGGAAACGATGCTACCACACTCAGTCTTCAGCTTTGACAGTTGGTTCTTACTGGCAGACAGATCCCTGGAAAAGACTTTGGAGCCCTGGTTCCACTCGATCACTTCTTTAATAGGAGCAGTATTAAAGTTGCGTAAGTCTCGCCGCATGCATTTGGAGATCTGTCTGTCCAGTTGCCTGTATGCTGTCAAATCTGTTGACGATTCCAGCCTCATCTCCCGTCTAACAGCCATGAGATTAAAAGTGTGATTGTGATTTTTGTGTTCTTCTGCGGCGGGTCTTGCAGAACTTAGCTCCGACCGCATGGTCAGTTTCCACGAGCTTGTCATTCATATCGTCCACTGCATTGCAATCTTGTAGGCACTGAAAGCGGTTACGTAACTCGAACTGAAAGGTTTCGGGGTTCTGCATTAGAGCACGAGGGGGACGGAGCGTTGACTTCATTAGATGAGACCTCTCCAACTTAACTTTCAGGTTCAGTGTGCCTCTCACCATTCGGTGATTGCTGCCAGTTTTCACCCTTGCGATCACTGAGACATCACTGAACAGTTGGCGTCTGGTCGTCATAATGAAGTCAATCTCATTTTTTGTCGAACCGTCGGGGCTCGACTAGGTCCACTTCCTGTGGGGCCGCTTCTGGAAGAAAGAGTTCATCATAGAATCCCTCTTTCTCCATAAAGTCGGCCAGCTGCTGGCCCCTTCGGTTCCGTTGCCCTACTCCAAATTTCCCTAACTTCAGCTCACCGTTTTTTCTTGTGCCTAGTTTTGCGTTGAAGTCTCCCATCAACACCGTATAGTGGGTTTTGGAGGAATGCATGGCCTTGGAAATATCCTCATACATTTCCTCCACCTCCTCATCCGGATGTGCCGAGGTTGGTGCGTAAGCCTGTATGACCTTCAGCGAATACCGTTTGGTGATTCTGAGTATCAGGTATGCGACCTTCGTCGACACACTCCCAATCTTTACAACATTGTTGATGAGAGACTTGTGGACGATAAATGCGACACCTCCTTGGGACAGATAGTCGCCTTCCCGGTGATAGAACAAGTTGCCGGATTCGAGAATCACCGTGTCCTCCCCCTCTCTTCGAACTTCGGATAATCCTATAATATTCCAGCGCAACTTGTATATCTCTTCTTCCATCTCCAGGATCTTCTCGTCAGTCCTCAGGGTGCGTGCATTAAATGTTGCCAGGTCGAGTCGTAGTAGGGGCCAACCGAACCTCCACTGGAGATTCTTAGCACCCCCTGCCCCACCGTTACCATGGTTGCCACCGTAGCCAGGAATAGCGGGGCCGCCGGGGATTTTGTAATTGTTCATGGGGTTATATTGCCATGTTGCCACGCTTGACGAGCGGGTTGGCAACCGCAGTTTTTTTTGTCGTATAGTTGCTGTTATCAGGAAGATGCTGCTGCCCATCTCCTGCCTGTCTCCCTCTGTCGCCTTTTACGACACCCACGGGAAAATATGGGGTAGTGGATATTCTTAACCGCCACTACACGGTGAACTTTCAATTCAATAAAGCTGAAATAGAACTGGTTACTATTTTGGCTCATTTTTGTAGTATGTTCATCCTAAAACTAACAATATTCTTGTAGATCAAGTTACCAAATTTAAGCAAGTGTCAAGTTGCAAAATGATCGATGTGGAAAAGAGTGCGCGAACGCAGCGGAACCGCTTGCTGGAAAGCGTTTAGCTGGGTGGCCTGCGTCTTCAGTGTATGGTACGATCAGTGCCATGTGCGCAGTGTTCCTCATAGAACATTCTGTTGTCTGTGACGTGTTTTAAGCTCTAGTAGGAAGCGTTGTATCCTAAAATCTGATTTGCACGATGTTTTCAATTTTGTACAAGCTAATTCTGTATGAAATGTAGTCTTCAAGAGCTCACCCATTGTGTGCTATTGAACAAAAATTGGTAAAGGTTTGAAAACAATGGTATATCGTTTCATGGACAGAAAGGGCCTGGACTTGAAAGTAAAATTAAGCCAGTAACCGTACTTTAGCCTTTAATCGAGGACGTTTGAATTGTCAGTAGAAGCCGTGTAATATTAGGGTGAAAAAAATGCAGGATTGAGGGTAGAACTGTATACACATAATCAAATACAAATAATCTCCAGAATAATTTCTCATAGTTAAGAAAGTTTGTTACCGAATAATATTCCTTATTTAAATAATTTTGAAAATAATTTCTAACAATATTATATCAATTAATCAACAATTAAACTAAGATTTGCTTATCTTCGTTTAATTATTGATTTTTTTAATTTAATACTAGGATATAATCGGCATTGAAATTATCACAAAAAATAAAATATATCACAAACCTATCTGTTCCATCGATCTCTAAACTTTCCGTTCAATTAGTCGGTATAATGGCTTCTACATGATTAAGCATCACCGTAAATCTATACCAAAGCTAAATAATTTTAAAAATATTCGAAAAGATGAAATTGAAATAACACAATGAATTTTCTTAAAAATACTTTTAAAAGTGCTTCACTCTTTAATTTTAATTTATAAGTAACAGTAATCAAACGCCGTCTGTTTGCCGTGTTAGACAATCCACTACTTAAAAATGTAATAACTAACTAAGCTAAACCTCGTAAGATCCTCGTGAAACTAGGTTAAAGAAGACTACACTCTTTTCTATTATTGCGTGTAAATACCGAGGTTTTTTATAAATTTTACTTGTGAATATTATATTTATTAACTTGATAATACTTTTTGACTGATCTAGTAAGCAAAGAAATACAATTAACAGCCTTTATTCGTCGCACTGCTCGCCGCAAGTGCCATTTTTAATCCTGAGAGTGTGAATTCTCCGCGCTGCTTATTTCTGCGCTGTGTATTTTCCGAAATCTTTATGAAATCCGCTACTTCGTACAGATTTCCTCACAAAGTTCTCCTTCAACGGCAAGTCGATAGTAAATTAGCACTTAAAATTGCAATCAACAATTTTATTGGTGTCGGCGGGGATCTACTTCATTCAGCTCGCGTACTTACAAAATTTAAAGCGAAAACTTATCCACGCTTTCCACGGCTTAATATTTTGTAGATATGAGCTTGCTTATTTAAGAATTACTCTAAAGAAAATGGCTCGATTTCTAAAAATGATCATGTGGTATTTATCCTTTTCATTCTATAAATCTGCAAACTTTAAAAGTAAAGATTTCAAACCTGTTTTTAGAAATCGATAGTAAATTTTAAAATAGCGACAGCGAAACGTGAAAATATAATAACATTGTATTTCCAAATGCGTATTTCATGACTGTCATCGCGTAGATATATAAACGGTTTACAATAAACGTGTCAATTTTGTAGAGCTCCCTATTTTCTTGGATCTTTTGAAAATTGAAAAGACAAAATAATGTGTTATTTTGTAACAAAACTTGAAAACAAGGATATATACATATACTTTCTTTTAAGTTTCAGTAGTTATTACGCAGAAACACTAATTGGATGGTTACAATGACCGCTATGCTATTATTATTAATTGACTTTTAATTTACCGTTCTCGTCTGTTTGGGATACATGAATTTATAATGATATACCTTATTTTATTGTATACCTTAGTAAATAAATAAAATATAATCTTAATTTAATACACAAAAATATAGTTATTTAGTTTACAAAAACTTAATCATATGAAAGCCCTTAGCAGGGTAGATCAAACTTCTGTTTGTTAGGAAAAATGGGAAAGAAACCGTCGGAATATTATAACAATCAGGTGGACTATGTGCTATCTTTTCACCCTTATTCTAGAAAAAAGAAACTGGAAACAAAGTATTATACCAGCATTCGCTAAACAAAAGTGCTCTGACGAAAACTTATACGAATATATTTTATATTCCGAAATATATATGTAATTCATGTTCGCATAATATCGATGCTAAACGGTTTACGAAGATCGTGTCATTCTTTCAAAGCCTTACTTTTCAGACCCCTTGAAGATAGATACATTTTTAACAAGATATACTTCTGATGATGCATTATTAAAACAAAAACATTACAAAAACGAGCAATGTATTTTATGGAAAAATTCTTTGTTTTTTTTTTCATCATTTTCAATAATCAATTTATTAAAGCCATACCTTAAACTAAATTTACGTAATATTTTTAGGGTTGTACCTTTTACATACAAAATTTCAAACTGCTGTAGCGGTAGATAAACGTTCTCTTTTTAAATTTCGTAATACACGAAGAAAATCGAATTCAATCTCCATCGACATCAATGCTATATTTGATAGCAATTTTAAACGCTAATTTATCATCTACAACCTAACACAACAGACGTCGTTCTGTCAAAATACCACCACAAACTTATCTTTTCTGGTCAAGTTCTGGTGATGGAGTCGCTTAAAAAATGGGTGCGTTTGGCAGAAAAAAGCGCTAGCAAGCGCTTGTAAGCAAAATGGCTATCGTAAGCGGTAAGCGCTGTCAAATCGTAAGTAGCTATTTTCCTCTAGGACACGATGTTAGTTTTAACCGGGGAACCTAAACTAATTTAAATATATGTTTGTAAAGTATTCCTATTAAAAACTTACCAATCATGAATTTTTAATAACATGTATATGTCTATTCATGTATTTATATTACTTAAAACTAATATTGCAAAAAACAACTTATAAACTCTACTTCAAAACAAACAAATTAAATAAGCAAAATGGCGGATAGTGTCAGCGCTACTGAAGTAGCAATCGTGTCCTGGCCGAAAACTATTTTAGCGCTAGTAAGCGCTTGCTAGCGCTTTTTTCTGCCAAACGCACCCAATGTATATGTTGTGATACCATCTTTAATTTTCAGTAATGGTCACCAGAACAGATAAGTTTGTAGTAGGTACTATACTGTTATAAACGTGTAATCTATAAGAAAATGAATATAAACGTGTTTCGGAGTGATAACTTTATTTATTGACTATCAAAGAATTACCGTGATAACAACAGTAACCTTTCCTTGTATTTTTAATGTCATAATCATAGACTGGTCATGTCTATGATTATGACATTAAACATGTATTTTTAATGTCATAAACATCTGGTATTTGAAAAGAACGAAGAGAGAACGAAATGTGAAATATGGGTAAATCAGGAATGTCTAGAACAGGTAAATGAAATTGTATACTTGGGGAGTGCTTTCAGCCGGGATGGAAGATGTGATTTAGATGTGGATAGGCGTGTCGCTGCCGCAAACAAAGTCAATGGTGCCCTGAATGCATTAGTAAAAAGGCAAGGCGTGGTGAAGAGTGCACGCCCTGCAATACATAACGCAGTGTTGGTACCGACTTTGTTATATGGCAGCGAAACCTGGGTATGCCAGAAGAAGCATAGAAGCAAGTTGAATGCAGTGGAGATGCGATCTCTTCGTAAAATGTGTGGCGTTACCATAGCCGACCGAAAGCGAAACGAAGAGATTCGCAATATGGTAGGATTGAAAGATGACCTTATCACAAAAATTGATAGGGGCGTACTCCAATGGTTTGGGCACGTTGAACGAATGAGTGAAGACCGAATGGTGAAGAAAATATATAGAGCGAAAGTAAATATTAAAAGGTGTCGAGGTAGACCGAGACTAACTTTCGAAGACCATGTGAGCAAATTGCTCGAAGAAGGGGAGGGTCAAGAGTACTCGGATACCTAGACGTGCATGTATGAAGAAGTTAATGAACCTGAAAGAAGCGAAAGAGGTATGTAAGGATCGTGACACTTGGCGATCTGTTCTCTCTGGCTACCCCGTTAGGGATTGTGCGTGAAGATAAGTAAGTAAGTAAGTATAATCATAGACAATATCTACTTACAAAATTTAGTTTTCTATTTCTTGCACTAAAATAATTTAGTAATATGTTATATGATGTTTTCATTGAAACGCTTTATACTACCAATATGTTTGTTTGATTATCTGGCGCGTAAAACAAAGATGATGGATTTCTTACACGGGAATAGACAACATACAATTGGCCTTGCGAGGAACATAACTTTTCAAGGTTAATGCCGCAAACACTCAATGACTGCCCCTGGGAATTATTTACGGTCATAGCGAAGGCAAGCTGCATTGGAAATTCATCATCACCATCATCATTACAGCCTCTCACAAGTCCACTGCTGAACATAGGCCTCCCCCAAGTAATGCCACAAAGCACGGTCCTGAGCCACCCGCATCCATCGACTTCCTGCATATCTTATCAGGTTGTCACTCCATCTAGTGGGGGTCACCCTACACTACGCATACCGGTACGAGGCTGCCACTCGAGAATCTTTTTTCCCCATCGGTTATCGGTTCTTGGAGCTATATTGTCGGCCCATTGCCACTGCAGCTTACTAATCCGTTGGGCTATGTCAGTTCACTGGAAATTGCAGTCGTTTAAATTCAAATGGTATGTAGTAGGAATCATTGGGATGCGTGGTATCAAAACATATTTTCTATTAAGAGTGGTTGCTTCGATCACGTAATTCATTTTTTTCTCTCTGCTAGCCGTATGCCATTACAAAGACGCGGTTAGTTGATATTTCACAACATTATTACTACCGATGCGACCTTTAGATGAAGAATGCGAGGCGACAAATTCAGGAAGTTTAAAAATTTGGGTGGATAATTAACATCATCTTGGTTAATAGCAGAATCAACTAATTTGTATATCCTCAATTCACCGGCAATATAGTTCTTTTTTTTTTTTTTTGAATTTTGATATTTAATTCATTTAAATCCACGTTTTAGGCTGCCAATATAGCTCGTACATTCAACCAAATATGTACTCTGTAATTTAGAGCAACGTTCGGGAATACCTTTTAAAAGAGTTCTGTTTTTGATTCAGTAAGCTGACAAAATTTATCAGGAAAGGTAACGAAGCCATTCACATCGTCTCAATTGAATTTGCCATTATCTAAGTATATGTGTTGTTTTGAAAATACTTCTCCAAATCGATCATTTTGCAACTTGACACACATATTTTTTCTTAATTTAGTATGCTGAAGTATTTCCATATAACGGAGGTCTTTAAACATGCATCAAGTTCATTGTTTTTGTTTTTTGATCGTTTTTGTGATTGTTTCGCAGATATGGCATGGATCTAATGGCTCCAAAGACTTTTTATATGCCATCGTGCATTCATCCCACATTATCAATTTACGTGCGAGATATCGTCACAAAAAAGGGGTACTTTTCACAGCCATATTTGTATTAGATCCATAAATCACTTGGTTTTGATGGGAAGCATGTTAATACAATAATTATTTATAAGTATTTAATGAGATAGGAAAAGGAAAATGTGGTTTTTCCGCGCAAATTTTCCAATATTTCTCTTCGATAAAAATTGCTTAATTGATCCCACCATTCCCGAGGTTTCCGCTTAGTAACACATATAGCCTTTCAAATTTATTTATATAGAAGATATAGATAATAGATAGATATAACGCTTTTGTAGTTTACATGATATCTGGGGGTACACTGGCTATCGCTCATCAAATCATCAAAAATTTTAAATGGTTGTCGAGTGAGTAATAAGTTTTTACTTTTAATTAAGCAGATTATATTTTATTAACAGACTAAGAAATATAAAATATGCATATATCTTTTAATAAAGTTGAGCTACAAATAGTAACGAGTATTATAACTCTGTTAATATGATATTCGTCCAAAAAATAAACATCTGTGCAAAACACTCAGTTATTGTTTTATGATAATTTAATTTATTCATTTAGTTTTTTTGAAATTACGAATATTTGAATTGATTTTCGGGGCTTAGTTGATTTTAAAAGTAATACAAGTACAAATTTTATTTTATATTATGTAATAAGCGAGTAATGAAATAAAATAAAATGGAGTATGATATCGAAGGCTATAGTTTGTAGTATAGAAAGAGCGTTGGGGATTATTGTAAGTCCTAAGATTACACCTCGGGCTATTTTTAAGTGTGAGTTATGATCGCCTTAGCGGTGCTCAAACGGGCGTCTATGAGAAAATACGACGGTAGCGACGTTAGAAGGTTACTAAGATAGAAGATATTTAATATGGTTCAAGCCGTAGTATAGAAACAAAGATGTGTTGGATACGATTAATGTAACTGGACATAGTGTAATTGCGCAAAGAACTCCAAGATCAAGCAAGTATGACATTATGTTTCTTTTACAATTTATTATATTTTGAATATACTATTCGTTTTAATTAATCTTAAGTACTTTAACGTTTCATATAACAAGATTTTGACTGATCGCGTCTCCCACATTTTTTGTAACAACGTCATATGGTCTTTTTATACTTTAACCGTGTAAATTTTCACACTCTAATCATTTGAAATACATCTTAATAGTTGTCAAAAATGTTTTCACAAACTCATATCTACAGCATTTGTATGAGAGTATAGTCACATAGTGTAATGACGTCGTAGCTTTTATAGTAAAAAAATCTCTCATTGTAGAGAAGATTTTCCTTAGTCGTCATAATTATTAGACGGATTGACGATCTTAATACTTTATACTATTTCCCATTGCTGATCTGGGCATTCTACGCCTGGCATAAACGAAATGAATATACCGTCAAATACTGGATGTCATCAGATCTTTTTAACATATTCCATAGTCAGTTCTCACGACACCTACAGAACGAACAAGGTTGATGTGAATTCTCATACCACCACACGGCAAGAAGACGTTTATTATTAATTACACGGTAATTTAAGTAATAATCTATTAAAAATCAATATCGTCTCGGAGTTATCTTTACAGGCGACAGTGAGAAACTGAAACAGGATATGGACATCTTTCTGAAAACAATATACTAAAAATGCAGTTGTTGCAAGCCTACTGTCTCGTAAAAAGTATTTAACGATATTAATTTATTTTAGAGCAATCATATAATTTTAACGTAAGATTTTATTTACGTAAAAAAAACGAAACTACTCGTAACATGACTTTTAGTAAAACTTTCTCATGCAATTCAGCCGTACGCCTAATTGGCTAGCTTTCCTTTTATTTAAATAGCATTTGAATGAAAATGAATTCAAATTCAACGTAATTCTCTAAAGGAAGGTAAAATTTAATATTCGTTTAATATTTTTTTCCTTTAAAATACGCGAAGCTAGCCTTTTTAAGTTAAAAGTTAAAATGTTTAAGTGAGCTGTAGTGAAATTTGCGATTTCGGAAGTAAAATTGATGTTTGTAATGGATGAATAATTTAAATTTTTTGAAAATTCTTATGTGGCAACTTATTTTCAAAGTAGATTGTAATGAATCGAAAAGTTCTTATATAGTATGTAACGTTAATTCATTTTATTGTTAGATGATATAAAAAGTATTGTTTTAGTTTTCCTTTCTTAGTATGTATGTTGTATATCGTTTTTCAAACAATTGTCAACATACATACACAACATATATAGCAAACAACATCTATCCTCGATTTCGAATCAAAATGTAGATGCGTTGTCACCCGTGAGGCCTAAGGTGCAATGTATTAAAAAGGGTCTCCGGTTATTTCCATTCATCAATTCATCATACGAAACAAAGCAGCATTAATCTACTTATTACGCTGGTATTCTTTGAGAGCGTGGTCTTTACCCGGTCGAGCAGACCCATTCATGCTACAACTATACTGCTAATATAACTGCAGCATGGCCCTACCACGTATAAACCATAGAATATAGCGAAAAATAGTTAGCCTTACAGTCTAAATCTGATTAATGTAATTTAGGAAAAGAATAAAGTGAGATCTAGATATACCGTTACCGTTATATATCGTTACCGTTACAGCCTATTAAACTCTACTGTTGAACATAGCCGCCCCCCCCCCTACAGATTGACTTATAGGAGTGATATTTACCATAATTGTCACGCTTGGCAAGCGGGTTGGCAAGCGCAGCGTTTTCATTTTTAGTCGTTATTACAAAGAGGCTGCAGCCCATCTTCTGATTTGTTTCCCCCTGTCGTCTCTTACGACACCCACGGGATGATATGGGATTGTTGATATTCTTATACCGACACTACACGGCGCGGAGTTCTAGATATAAAAATATAATATTCCAATAGATTTACTCATTTTAAGGAGCCTTAATAAATGTGGCAGATTTGTTAGAACTTGCTACAACATTTATATATAATGAAAAAAAAAAGTAATTAATTGAATTTAAATTGACATTGAAATATGTTCGTCCATTACAACATATTAAAGTCCACTGCAACGCTCTGTAAATTAGGCCTCCCTTTGACTCTCATAACATATGAATATCTCTTAGGATATCCCCCATATTTGTCACAGTTTCTACGCTTGGCGGACGGGTTGGAAACCGCAGTTTTTTTATTATTAAGAAGACGCTGCTACCCATTTTCTGGTTTGATTCCCTCTGTAGACTCTTACGACACGCATGTGTCAATATGGGGCAGTCGATGTTCTTAAACCACCAATACACAGTCAATATTTTACAGAATGTGATGACAGATAAGAATGATATATCTATGCAATCTTTTTTTCTCATTACTCCTAACGTATAGTTCTAATTTCCATTATTTAAAAGTTTATATAATAATATTATATAATTTGGGATAGAGTTGATTTTGGCATTTTGATTCAAGATAACAATCAGTGCGTACTCCTAAAAAATTAAAGGTACTAGACGAAAAAAAAGATTGACTAGGCTCTCAACCTCATTGCTTTTAAATTATGCTACTAAACTATTTACAACTCCTTGCCTTGTATTTAATAAATACTTTCAAACAACACTTTTCAGAAATGTAGAAACTCGCAAAATAATTATTAGCTTTTTATTTGGTATATTAATTTAAAGGTAAAAAAACCATTATTCTATACCATACAAGACAGTTTAGTACTGATGAGTAACATATATTTGTCAAATTTCGTATATAAATACACCTCACCGCATCCAGCGCAGAGCAGCTTGAATTGTCGACGACTGAGTTCTTTCCAATCGGTTCGACTCACTGGCGCTGCGAAGACATGTTGCATCCCTTTGCATTTTCTATCGTATTTACCACGGGGAGTGGTCGCGTTACCATCCCAATCATCTGGATGCTTGGCGGTCCACTACTGTGCGATTTACTTGGAATTTTCTTCTTCTCACGATTACTTTGAGAAATCGTTTACCACCGACAATATTTCCTGACTGATACGACTTATAGATCTTCAAGAAACAAGCTTCCTCCTTTTTAAAAGGCCGGCAACGCACTTACAATTCCACTGGTGTTGCAGTTGTTCATGGGCGGGTCGACACTTTCCGTCAGGTAAGCCGCATACTTATTTGCCCCCTCTGGTATAAAACAACGCGCGTTGATAATGAGTTATTATAATCCGAAGTCACAGTCATGAAATTACTTTAAATTAAGAAATTTCGTTATATTTACGGATACATACATATATAAAGTAGAAGTTAATATAAAGTGTGTAATAAATAGAATACTGTACAAGTCCATTTTCTTGATGTGTAATGCGCTTATATAAATAATAGCATTGCGGTTTTATAATAAATTTGGTAAATTCAGTCTTCTTCGTCTGCATATGAGAATCATTTATTTTGTCGACATTGGAAGATTAAAACATTACTCATGAGTCAGTTTCTCTGCATATTTATCATAGTAAGTAATTATCATAGTAAGTAATTATTATTTATAACATGACCAGTAATAATATATTATATTATTACTGGTCATGTTATGAACCCTTTGTTTAGCTGTCATTTTTTTGTAGTAACACAAGGCAAGATTCCTCTTTAAATAAAGAGGAATCTTGCCTTATGGTGGTAGTATAATAAAACCCATCACCCCATAATCCCGTGGGTGTTGTAAGAAGCGACTGTGGGAAATGCCTTATAAATCTCATGACTTTCGATAGAAGACCACCATCTTGTTAACACCAACACACAGCACACAGCGTCAAAGGCTTGACACTTTCAGTAATTTGATCATCACATAATAATAGCTGCAACGAGACTCTACTGCGTACTCTACTGTAATTTCTCTGAATTACCTTTCAATATAAATTACCACATGTTCGGTGGTGAAAGAAAACGTAGTGAGGAAACCTACATGTCTGTGAAATAAGAAAAATATTTCGAAGGCATGTGAAGTTGGCCAACACGCATAGGGGCAGTACGGCGGATATTTTTGTGCCTTAAAAACTCTGACAGAAATGAGAAAAGGCATGTGGGACCTATATAGGGGCTTTATCTTTTGATTCTAATTGAATGACTTAAGAGGAATACCCCGTCAGTAAGAGAAGATCTTGTAGATCATGGCAGCGGTTAAAAATTCAATTTGACAAAATTCCACGCTTGAAATAAAATCATGGAATTTTGCTTTAGTACCTTTGCTTATGATGAATTCGCCGGGTAGGTTGAAAAGCTTAGCTAACAAATTGCAGGCTTGCGTTACGCCTTGCTGTGGTTAAAGAAACCTAAACAGGACTTTTCAATTCATGCCTCTTGCCAAACTTTCCATATATTAGCTCTTAATCGGGTATACTAGGTGGAAAATCCATCTATATCACCGGATACACTGTAACATATTTACCGAAACATAGCTTCCTTTCGACAGCGACGATGCAAGTGACACAGGCCCCGTCCTACACATACACCATACCCACAGCAAGTGTTACAAATACAGTTAGGTCAATAGATAGCACGCAACTCGCACCTCTCCACACAGCCTCGCAGCCCAAAATATCAAACAACAAGAGTTAAGCCGTCACTGCTGGGCCTTTGATTTTCAATAAGTATTATTTATAATCTATAATGAATAAAAAAAGTTTCTGTTTCTGCTCACCCCTATCGGGCAACGGTTAGGTAATTCATCTGTCGTTACTTAACTTTAAGTAACGTTATTTAACTAGCTAAGAGCACTAACATCACAGAAAATAAAAGACCAGATTAACAAATACACCGACAACCGATAGCGAGCGGCAGGGCAGAGTTCGGGATATAATGACACATCTTCCGTTCACGTATACCTGAAAACTTGACAATATTGTATAACAGGTGCGTGTTATATGGTGTTCGGTGATTGCGTGATACATTTAGAAATGAGTATATCAGTAGAACCAGAGTAACAGACAAAGCCCAAATGATCAGTAATAGATGAAGTGATGACCTGGTAGAAGATGCAGGAAGTCAACAGATACTGGTGATTCGGGACCAACACATTTGCGAAACTTCTATAGGGCCAACGTTCATCAGTGCATTTGTGATGGGTTGTTGTTAATGATGATGATGATTATGCATTTTCTTTTTTCTTTTGAAGATAATTTAAGGCATTTTGACTTTAAGTAATGGTGTCGTACTGCTGCCAAAGTATCTGTTTTCTAATCCCCATTTTCACATTTCTTACTTCTAATTTTATCCGTAGCATAGCAATCAAGATTTTTAATTCATAATTTTAAACAGCTATGAAAATTGTAATGAATATCATTTATTTAAAAAAAACACTACGAATTTCTTCATTATTTTACCTAATAATCAGTTGATAAATTAAATGTCTTCAAGCTTATAATGACGCAATTTGTTTCGTCGTGGAAAGGAGATGAAAACCATTATTTACTGACTTGTTTATTAAAACACCTACAAAGAAAACAAGAACATATTATGTATAAGATATTAACAAAATATATTTGAACTTCCCAAATAACTTCGTTATATTTCGCATTTAAGGCCCTTTAATAACAAAATAAATTATGCAATACTCATTATTATTACATTTTTTACCTAAATAAATTTATCCAAGTTTAGATTTTAAAACAGCTTCATATTTTCTTATTCTAATTCCAGTAAATCCCAGTGGAAGATTTTAGCCCAAATAATTATGGTTTTAAAATAGTGCCGTAAAATATTGCAGAAACAACAGTGCGCGCACTGCGTCACTGGCAGTCTCAGAAAATTGTGACAGACCACAATAATTTTAAAATTGCTGCGATTTTTTACACGCATTTATACACCAGGCCCTACAATGTTTTCTACATCATCGTCATCACAGCCTTTCACAATACCACTGTTGAATAGAGGCCTCCCTCAATGAATGCAACAAAGCACGGTCCTTAGCCACCTGCATCCATCGACTTCCTGCAATTCTTACCAGGTCTTCACTTTTACTAGTGGAGGGACGCCCTACACTTTGTCTACCAGTACGAGGCTGCCCCTCGAGAAACTTTCTTCCTTGTTGGTTCTTCGACCATATGCCTGACCCATTGCCACTTCAGCTTACTAATCCGTTGAGTTATGTGGATTACTCTGGTTCTACTGCGGATAAGTAAGCATTATCATCATCACCATTACAGCCCTTCACAAGTCCACTGCTGAACATAGGCCTCCTCCAAGTAACGCGACAAAGCACAGTCCTGAGCCACCTGCATCCATCGAATATAAGTATGTGTATGTAATATATGTATGTGTAAGCATAATAGTATATATATATATATATATGTGTGTGTATATATATATATGTGTGTGTGTGTGTGTGTGTGCGTGTGTGTGTAAGCAATAAAATTAAATAACAACAGAACTTTAATGGGTAATGTAAGGAAGATTAGGTCTTACCAATGTTTAGACAGCAAGTTTATTTTATTTTAGTTCGCAACTGACATTAAAGCCATATTTGGTTAGCAAGTGCGGGCCGTACGGGCTTATTATAACTTAAATTGTAAAGTGTCTCTCAGAGAAAATTTTAAAGAAATAAGTATTTTAAAGATGTTCATAATTTAAACGCTAGGAACAAACTTAAGCTTGTAATGCCAGTTACTAGACTCCACAGAATCAGTAATTCATTTATGGGAGACTGTATATTCGTACGCTTTTGGCTATATGAAAATCCCGGAAATCGTAAAAATGTTGTCAATCAACATGTATAATATTTTATTAAGAAAAATTGTACAAAAAAAGTTTCTATAATATCAAGGAATTGCATTGACCGGGGAGTAAGTCTTGTCGAAGACCCTGCTTTTTTGATGCCCGTGTATGTTAGAGGTAATAAAACCACATACAATTTACAAATAAAATTTTGTTAAATTTAATGAAAAATTTTTATTGTCGTGTTTTCTAAAGTAACGTTATTTCTATACTTTTAAATATTGATTCAAATAATGCACTTTACTTTGACCACCGGTTATATCATAACAATCAATATTAAAAAAATTACATTTTAAAACAATATATTCAGATGAACATTATAACAGATATTTCATCGTAACTTGATAAATCTAGTCCACGGCGACTTAAATTGTAATAACAACATTTGTTTCGACGACAACAGGGAATGAAAAGCATTATTTAGCAGTCTCCTTGTTTATGGTACGTGCTTTATAAACTATTAAGTATTTATACTGTAAACTGGAATATTCATAATATTTCATAAATAGTATTAAATTTATTATTTAACAAGCAAACCTAATACAAATATAATTTTTTTTCGTTACTGACATATAGAATGATATAGTGTGATATACAATTATAATCTAAATATAATAACCAAGGTTACCAATATTTTTATCTCAATTAAGATTTAATACTAGTTCAAAGTATTTATTAAAATTTTAAAGAAAAATATAGTTACTGTGAGTAGACAGTTGGAGATAGAGATATACCATCGTGAAGTTTTCTCTAGTATTTTTTAAGAACTGCAATTTTCTAGCCATCATTTTTAACATTTATGATAATGTCACAGCCCTTCACAAGTCCACTCCTGAACATAGGCCTCCCACCAAGAATGCCACAAAGCACGGTCCTGAGCCACCTGCATTCATCGACATCCTGCATGTCTTATCATGTCGTCACTCCATCTAGTGGAGGTTCGCTACTACGCCTACCGGTACGCTTAGTCTAATGGTACGACAGCAGGTACCATAATGATATATCACTTAAGAGGAGTATTACAAAAAACGCAAAATTATAAGGTTTCCTCGTTGAAATTATATGTTTTCCATTCGTTGCTTGAAATAACAATTACTTGGTAAAAATAGTTCGTTTTCTCTACTACAATTAGCTTAAGGCAAATTTTAGATATTTTATTTACTTGTTTAGTGATAATCATTCTCCCGATGCATGTTTAGATCAAAACTCTGAGAGGCATGATTTGGGAGCACTAATTTATAGCTTCTACTAGCTGATACCCGCGGCTTCGCCCGCATGGTCACTGGGAAATGAACTATCCATTGCTTTTTGAATTGAAAGAAAACTGAGTTTTATAGATTTGTCAGAGATGCAGCCATTAAAAGGAAACAGCAAAATTGAAAGATATCTCTACAATATCAGGAACAAATTTGTCAGCAGTCATTTAGTTTTTCCCCTCATAAATATAATAGTTTCACATTAACCAATAATAGTCGACATAAAATCAGGCCCATTTACCCGCCGCAGGCAAGCCGTGGGAAACTTAGCAACTGCTTACTCCTATGAGCCGATTTACTTTTATTTGTATAAACATTGTGATGCTGTTTATTATAATAAATATTCGTTAGTTGGATATACCTTTTAATCCAACGAAATAAGTCCAATTTGTTTTTTAACTTCCCGCTAAGAAAATTGAAAATTTTCAAAAATAGGGAAGTTATTGGTTTCACCCCGATTTGAGAAAATCGAGTTTTCATCAGATTTCGACGTTTTGAGATCCCAGAAAGGTATTCTGACTGATTTCACGTGGACGTCCGTACGGATGTATGTATGTATGTGTGAACGTCTTGATCGATTGAGATGCGGTTTGCGGCATTCTAAAAATCTCAATGTGGAATATATTTGGTGATAATATGAACTGATTCGGCGAGAAAATTTTGAGAGATCTCAAAAATAAAATTTTGAAAAATTGTGTTTTTGGAATAACTTTTAAACGGTTTTACCGATCAATTTAAAAAATTAATCAGCACTTAATCTCAAAAATGACGTTGAATGCCGTTTGGTAAATAAAAAACGGTTCATACGTTCGTGAAATATCAATGGAGAAAGAATTTAAAAAAAATTTTTTTTTTTAACTCAACTTCGAGATTTCGCCACATAATTTGGTGAAATTTGGAGCGCTTAGCATTTTAAATTAGCGGGAAGATCCAGGGGTGGCCTGCAGGGTCAACCAATTTTTTTTAACTAACTCAAAAGATAATGTAATCTATATGTTAAATATATTATATATAACAGTACAAAAATTGATTTAAAGAATGCCTTACTATAAAATTATCAAGAGACAAAATAATATACCATTAAACGTCATAAAAAAATAAGTAAATTTCATAAACAAAAAAAAATATTAATATTCATTAACAGTGATATTTAACAAAATACATAGTATCATAGATTGAGACGCTCTTAAACTGTAAATTTCAATTGAAGAGACTCTTTACCAAGGAGTAAGATCTCTTCAGTAAAGAGTAATTCTTCGTAGTTTAATTGTGGTGATCCAATATAAGAAGCCTAGAGCCGTGGTAGCTGAGATGGTTAGCGCTCGCTGTAAATTTCACAGTACGTGAGCAAACCAGGTTCAATCCACACCGGCGCTAATGAAATCGTTAATTGCAATTTAAGTGGTGATTTACCACGTGCTCGGCGGTAAAGGAAAAATCGTGAGAAAAGATGCATGTCTGAAAAATAAAAATAAATATTTCTAAGACATGTAAAGTTCTTCAACACGCATTGGGGCAGCGCGGCGGACACTTCCTTGCCCTAAGACCCTCTCAAAAATGAGGGGAGGCCTGTGTAGGCCTGTGAAGAGGGTGTAACTTTAACTTTAAAATAATAAGGAAATACCGATATGTATATTACCTTCTATTTTTGAAAGCTGTAAAGGTTATTTGCTATGAAATCTACTTATATAGCTTTTATAGCAAAAACACTTTCACAGTTCAGTCTTCTCAGTGTAGTAACTGCACATAGTAATCTACTGAATAAATTACATTTCATCAAATTCAATGTAATTCATTTTGTAACAATTTGGTTGTTTCCCGAAACACGATGTAAACAATTTTGCCTGCTTATTTTAACAATACCTTCGAAAAAAGTTTTCCAATAGTAAAACGACCAAACTAAGCTATACTATTCGAAAAGTAGGTTAATTTAAAGTACTAAAACTGGGTAACAGTTGTTGCATCATGTTTTGGGGTTACCCGTTCTCTTACTCAGTACTCCTTACGCACAAAAATATAACTTTATCTACCCATAACAAATAAACAGTTTTGCGCTTTTTTTCGTAACACAAATATAAATTAAGTTATTAACGAATTACTTTAATTGGTGCAATGCTTTAATTTCCTTAATATTATCAAAGTTACTGTTTCAGTATTACGAAGTGTATAAAATCGATTATACGAGTACGTTAACATCTAACTAAAATTCTAAATTTTACAGTAAATCTTTGAATTAAAACTCGTACTAACCAAAACATCTGCTATCTCGTACAGTTTAGCAGTTTATTTTTGTTTAAGCATTGTCCCTTTTAGATGTGCAACTTTAATTAATACAGCAAAAAAGTTATATCTTGTAGTTCTTCACATTTTTCGTTCGTTAAAACAAGTTTACCGCATTTTCGTCTAAGATGGCTGCCTGTAAATTATTTCAGAGGGAAGTGTTTGAGATTTATTTGCAATAATTCTTACATGGATGGGACTGTAACAACCCAGTGACAAACCACCACGAGACACTTATCCGGTTTCTCATGATGTGCTTACGACTTTGTGCCATTTTGATAGGGCTAGAGGAGTAACATGTTTACATGAACTGGTGAGGGTGTTATGACTCTATGACTATGTGCAAAGGAAGAGCAGAACAAGATCGTCAGAAACTATGTGGATGCACAATTGTTTTTTTAATAGTGTTGTCGACGTCACATATCATATTTGTGTATTCAGAGTAATAAATTATCATGTTAATACCAAAATAACAGATCTAGCTCAAATACAATTTGTTAGCCTTCTTTGGCTTCCTCGATTTGTGGTTTTTGATTCCCTTGTCCCTCAATCGCTCTAACCCATCCGGTTTGATGTATGACTAGTCTACTAATTTTTGATTTAAATCAGGTATTACTACATCGTGAGTCACATGAGCTTGCCTTTTGGTGAATGCGTTTTGTTCCACGATATATGATCGCCTTATTATGCTGAACCATCGCATGTGTGACAGCGGTACTCAACACACGACAGGACTTGCGCTTTCTTGTTTTGTTAGCGTGAATCAGCGCCGCACCAGTTCAAGGAAACTAGTTTCCCTTAGTCTATTAAGCTAGTGTCTTAGGAGGTCTAAAGATCTAGACTCAATGAACCGCACATAGATTAAGTTCGGAAAAATCTCAACCTATAACTGGTGTCGAGACAGTCTAGCTATTAAGTACTTAATTTACTGATTTCTAAACTTGGTTCATCTTCTAACATGTTTGAGGAACATGCTTTAATTTCAGAACACGTTGTTCCTCATTGGATCCTCACTATCTTTCAAATTGTGGGTATCTTAATTATTACTAATACTTTCACTTTAACTATAATCTTTTACAGGGTGATCACCGATCTCTAATTCATAATCAGAATCTTCGTTTTAGCTTTTCCTTCGCTTTATTTATTTTGTTATAATAAATATTTTAACGTAGTTTTTTGCACCTTGTACCCATAATATTTTTTCTGCTTAGCCTGGAGGTAGACTGGTAGACCGCATGCCTTGTTGCATTAAGTTAGCCTATCTGTCTTACTACTTAGTACTTGGTCTGCAAATAAAGCCTAAATAAATAAATGTATAAAATTATTTTTTATTTAATAATGAAAATGACAAGCTTAAAATACAGTTTCTTTTTACACTGCATGAAACAATTTTATAATCTCGTTACAACTGTCGAGTCGCTTGTTCCGAGTCGCAGTTCCAAACATCCGGTGCGCTTTGATTTTAATCAGGAGAACTCACGTTTAAGATTATTCAGAATATAACTTTTAAAATTAACTTTATTCTACAGATAAAAAGACAAATGAATTATAATAAAATGAATACAATATTAATATAAAAAACCCAGTCGAAGTCTTTAAAAAGCGAGTTTACATCTTTGAAATCAACTAATTTAAAAAAACTATCGCTGGTACATAAAACTATCTATCTCAGTCTGTTTATATGTGGTAGAGCCATGCTGCAGATATGTTACTGTATTATCATGAATGTGTTGACTCAACCGGGGAAGGACTACGCTCTGTTTCTTATAGTGAGTGTAGAGAACCGGAGATCCTCTGGTTCTCTCTCTCTCTCTCTCTCTCTTCATTTTAGTCTTCAGGGGTGACGCATCTGCATTTTGATTTAAAACTAAGGATAGTTATAGATATCTAAGAGCCACAGCATCCACTTTTCTCGTTTGTTGCCCTTATTCTATAAAAAATATCAAAGTAAATATCGAAAATCCTTATTTAACCAGGCACTATTAAGTATTACGAAGTGAATATAATCGACTAAATGTCAACACCTAACTGAAGTTCTAAACTGCACAGTAGATCTCTTTAAATTACGTTAAAACTCGTCCTAATTAAAACATCTACCGTCTTGTAAAATTATTGAAGCTTTGTTCCTTTTGCATCTCTAATAAAGTCAGCAAAATGGGTGTATCTTATCGTAATCGTACGAAGAGTCATCATCATCATCAACATCATTACAGTCCTTCACAAGTCCACTGCTGAACATAGGCCTCCCCAAGTAATGCCACAAAGCACGGTCCTGAGCCACCTGCATCCATATATTATCTATTAATTACGAAGAGTACTTAAATTAAATTAATATTTCGTATTTTCCTACGTTACCTAATATCTACAAGGAAACAGATACATTAACATTAAACAAATAATAATTAAATAATAATTCTTTATATATTTATTCAGATACTCGGACTCCTAGATTAGGTTACCCTGTATGTTAGCAGGAAGTTTCCCTCCCATTCAGTTATCTTACTTTCCGTGCACAATACAGACTCTAGACATAGTAAAAAAAAAGAACAAACGCATACGGGTGCGCGCGTGTGCGTATGTGCGTGCATACGCACATACGTTTGTGTGTGTGTGTGTGTGTGTGTGTGTGTGTGTGTGTGTGTGTGTGTGTGTGTGTGTGTGTGTGTGTGTGTGTGTGTGTGTGTGTGTGTGTGTGTGTGTGTGTGTGTGTTTGTGTGTGTTTATGTGTATCTCTGTCTGTTTATGTTAAACACTTATTGCGATGTATTTTTAAAACCGAGTAGTGGCGGTGTAATAATAATATAATATCTTCCTTTATATGTAAGTAACGACTAAAATTAAAAAAATAAAAGACTGCGGTTGCTGAACCGCTTGCCAAGCTTAACAACTATGAAAAGTATCCCCCAATCTATGGGGAAGCATCCCCCTTATGTTCAGCAGTGGACTTCAATAGCCTGTAACGGTAACGGTAACAGCATAATAATATGTTATCTGGTGTGGAGATGGACGTCTGGAAGATGAAGAAGAAAAAGGAAGGGAAAGTGTAGAAAATTTTCTTTTCTCACTTCTCTATTGTGAATATTTGTTTTCAAAAGAACACGATATGCGGGACCTTAAATCATAGAGCAGGGGCCCGTGTTGCTCTATGCTTTAAACAATAAAATTCTAGATTAGTGAGTTCAATAAAAGTAACAAGTTTTTGAAAATTAACATAATTCATCTTTTCATACTAAAATCGAAGATTCGTATTACAACAGGTTAGTTTTTGCTAGATTTGTGGTAGGTATGCGATGGCAAAACTACTAACTTTTCTCATATTTACAATGATAGTAATAGTATCCAAATGTTTCAGGTAAAATCGTTTCAGTTGCCCACAATTATCTTGTGTAACTTTGATGGTTCTTATGAGCCCTGGTTAAAGTATAGGTATGAGTTTTTTCATAGTATTAAGAAATTTCTAATGTACACAAGTTTCACGTTTTAAGTCACACAGAGGCCTTCTATGAAGGTGATTCTCATTATGTTTTAAAATTGGGATAAATTACTGACAAGCAGTAATTGAAGCTACGAACCCCGGTGACTTTTATAAACGTGCTATATATTACAGAGGATGGACGTCATAATCTTTATGTCTACTTACCATCATGTGTGTTGTATTCAATTAAGCTTTATTTTGCCTTAAATGCGTGCAAGTAAACTACTTACATTTTTAGAAAGTAAATAATTTTATACGTGGTAGAGCCATGCTGCAGTTATATTAGTAGTATAGTTATAGCATGAATGGGTCGGCTCGACCGGGGAAGGACCACGCTCTCACAGAATACCAGCGTCAAATAGTAGCTTAATGCTGCTGTGTTTCGTATGATAAGCGTAGAGAACCGGATATCCTTTTTACTGGAAACGAGGCATTCCATCTTAGTCCTCACGGGTGACAACGCATCTGCTGAAAGATGTAGATGTCTATGGGCCACAGCAACCACTTACCATCCGATGGACTGTGTGCTCGTTTGTCACCCTATTCTATAAAAAAAATTATACTCTGAATTTGTGCCTAATAATGAATGTATAGATAGATATAAAAGGTAATTCGTAGACGAACCAGTAAATAATGTTTTCGTCTTCACCGACCAACAAAATGAATTGCCACGTTATGACTTTAAAGACGAGTAAATAAATTTACAAAGTTATATTTCAATGAAATATGAACAGCTATGACTGTAACAAATCTTTCTTTAATGTTATGTTAGACATCTTGTCTAATTTGACTAGATTGCTTTTTTTGTTTTTTTATTATTATTATTATGTCCAGAACAGATATAGAGGATTACAGTATTGTAATTATTATCGTAATTATTCATCGGTAAAAGTTAAATTATAACCACAAAATCTTAATACTTTACCCTTTTAGGCCAAAATCATATATATGGATCGCTCTCAAAGCAGGCAAGGAATTCCATAACTTCTACATTGCAGATTGATGATTCAGACTTCGACGCTGCTTCCCTCTAACGGGACGGACGGTTGATAAATTGATGATAGATAATATTTAATATTAGATAGATTGATGGACTTTTACGCTACACGCCAAGACAATGGTTGTTACTTAAATAATTTTACTGTCACATAATTTTTATAGATTGTATCGCCTTTTTTATTTAACTTAATCTTTATTTCAATTCATGAGTTTTTGAAGTGATTTGTACAATCCATCACCACGATCATGAGTCTAAAGTCCGAAAAACATTGGGAATCTATATCTGTTATTTTTATATGCCATCAAAAACATAACTTATAAAAAAGCTCAAGTCTCGCAGCTCAGTTCTTCTACCGTAAAATGTTGTGATATCCATGTAATACCACGTCGGTTAATTTATTATATTTAGTCCCTACTTAAGGTTCCTAAGGTTGAATACCAACAACGTACTTATCTATATCTATTATTTCATTATATTATACCGGTACACTGATTCGGTCACTGCAAATATAACTTTATAATCCTACATATTTATATGGGATTACAAAGTTATTTATGCAGTTGGTTTATCTAAAACACTGGACAGAAATTGAAATATATTGTAGTTTTTCCTTGATTTATACACTAAACACTAATTGTGTTCTAAGTTTGAAGCTTCTATTTCTGCTAAAGTGCCTTAGAGTTTTGATGATCGGTCAGTCAGTCAGTATTGATTCGAGAAAAGGTTGGTACGGCCGTGCTGCTTTTTTGCTCGTCTCGACTGCCGTGCCCCCAGATCCTCCGGAAAAATATCTCATAAGCATATATCTCTGATCTTAGGCTTTTCGAGTGAAGCGTAGCGTTCGCTCACCTCGGCTCGTTTTCCCTCGCTTTCGTGTCGGTATTTTGTACAAAGATTAAAGTTGCGAAAAGTGAGCGTGGGCGCTCTCTCCACACGCTTGCATATGATAGTTTGAGTTGTTGCCATATTTTTAAGCAAATAAAGTAGTTTTTACTTTTCTATAATATAAAAACGTAGTACATACGACGTATGACAATAAATTATTTACTTAAGTTGTTTTTACACATGTGCGAGTAGAGTTCTGTTGCTTTTAACAATATATAGGATGTAGTGTAAACACCGTTATCAGTAAAACCAGTGGTTTGGTTTCACTTATAGAACGTAAATTCAATGAAAAATAACAACATTTTTTTTGTAGTAGAATCTCAATTTTTCCTTAATTCCTCAATTTTTGCCTGTCCTAAGCCAGGATGAAAGTGTGAAGGAAGGGTTACATCACAGGTTATGTGTACCTATTGTGTTTTTATTGGAATGGTAGGTAATGGTAGGTAGCTAGCGGGGGCGGTGATGTTTACAGTGATTACGTCACTCGGGCGCATAGGGTATCACTGAATTTACGGACGGTGTCGAATAGAAACTTTTTAAATTTTATGAAAGAAAATAGCGTTTTCTTTTTAATTCAATGAATTAAAAAATCACTCATAAGTGAAACCAAACCACTGGTTTCAAGGATAACGGTGTTTACACTAACACCCTCTATCATATCAAGTACCTGTCATTTTGAAACACTTTAAGAGCATCGTTAAATATGGTTCTTATAATATGGTTTAAGATATTTATTTCTCAAAAGAATTAAAATTCACGTACATGAGAAATGTTTGACAACACTAGCATAATTTAAAAGGCACGACACACAAACAAACCGATAACAAAATAAAAATACACTATTTTGTTTATAATCTAAGCAAATAATGTTAAAAAGTTATAAGTACTTAGTAAAATAGTAAAGAAATATTATAAAATAAACGTTCATGACGTTTACTATACTATATTTGATAAATTGGGCTGAGAACAACTAAGTTCGGCACCTGTGTCACTTCTAGTAGGTGAGTGTATTGGCATCATGTTGATCCCTGGTGCGTGTATTCACTCGCAGCGTACTTAGCAGAATAATATCACAACAGTGTAGAGTAGTCTATGCCGATTTACTATATTATACACCTTATTAACTTAGGAATCGAGTTCTTTTAAGCGTATTTTATTATTTTTGTAATTATAACCGATAACACGTCCACTCTGTTCGATGTCGCGCGCGAGTTCTTAAATGAACTTATTATTTTCTATTTATTAAAAAAATAATTTTAAGTTACGTTTAGGGATACTATTTTTTATTCCGTCACTTACAGTATGCAAGCTAATACGGGGTCGATTATTACCGGCACCTGGCAAATGCTGATTACCACTTACATGGCAATCGGAGTAAAATCTGTATAACAGAGAGATTTAAAAGAAAATCGAAAACATGTGAAGTCCGTCAATACATATTGGGAAAGTGCGGTGGCAATTTTCTTGCCCTAAAACCTTCTCAGAAGTGAGAGTACCTTATCCTGTGCTCAGAAGTTAAATTAAAAGGAGCTGTTACATTACTATTGTGAAGTCCGATCCGAAAAGTCATTATAACTTTTCTGTTACTAAACACTAAAATATAACCTTCAAAAATTTTCAATATTGTCCAGTATTTATTTCCACGTACTTTATTGATCTCATAAAGTACGTTTCCACGAAATAAGTCACCGACAATAATGTGTAATAAAGCAGGGATGGCAACCCTAGGCAATATTCAGGCTATAGAGAATGTGGACGTGCCTAGGATTCTGTTTTTCTGTATAGTAAGCCACTATTTCCTTTTCTTCTAAGTTTAACGAATATTTTCATACAGTAGATATTATGTACATAATTATGATTATAAACTGCATACAAAACTGATGCAGCAATGATTTCTTGGCAATCAATTTTTATCGATGTTCTGACAGAAAATCATGCCACCGAGTGTGTAGAGAGCTCGTCTAGACGTCACTCTCCGAATACCTCGCTCAAGCATCCTGTAAAATCGTAAAGTGCAACCTTTAGCGTAGGTATTTCATATATGCGTTACAAGTCTGCAATAAAATTTATAGATTCCTTGCCCTCAGACAAGACAGAAACGCCTTGATGTCAACATGCCCACATAAAATCTAATACGGCTGGTGGAGCGTCGAGCCTAAGGTTGCCGAAGTCTAATTCCCCGGTTGAACCTTAAAACCTATTACGCGAGCTATTAATCTAAGTGGACTGTATCTACAAAATGTTTCTACACTTATATAAACGGCGACTATAGCATGCGGTACAATGCACTCGCTCTTCCCTAAAACGAACTATTATTTGCCAAATCGATGAAAGGTATCCTGCTTGATTAGGAGAAAACAAAATTGGAGCGGGTTAAAACACATTTATATCAAGCAGGCAATATTATTAGGAATATTGACTCACCGGGGTGTCTCTTCTCTGCTGTTGGGCACTATAGCTGCGACTTCTGGAACTTCTTCTGGACAGACACTCTGGAGAGAGGCGGTGCGCGACTATATCTCACACGAGGTGAGGCGGGTTTCCTGGAGCTCGACTGCTTCCAGGCTAAAGCGGATCTACTAGCGGTGTGGTTCCAACAACGAGCGCGGCGGGAAGAGGCTGCGCGTCGGTCGCGCGTGCCCTTTATACCTTCGGTTGCGATGATTACGTGATATTCTAGAATCATCTTCTTTCCCCTCCCACCCCACCACCCCGATGTGTCGATAGGAGGGTAGGAATGATATCGTTTTGGAAAGGGATAAGCGATTTGGCAGCCTACCGTCAAAATAAATAAATACGAATGGTTTTCCGCGCAACCATCTCCCCCCGCCCTTGAAGGATTTCCTTCAAAAAATAACTAAAACAACTTCAGCTAAGATCAAAATAACTAACTAACGCTAAGATTACCTAAATTCAAGTACAATTTCTAATCTAGAAAGCTAATTTAAATTATGGAAGAGGCAGGGGGCACAAACGGACAACAGGACGCAGGTAAGACCCAACCGTGGTCTTAACGCGAGCTACCCTAATTACTACGTCGGAACCGGGAAAGACCTCTTCGACAATTTCTAACGGCCAGTGGAGAGGGAGCGTATTCTCTTTGGTGAGCACAACTACAGTTCCTACAGCTAAAGGCTCAGTTGCTGTGTTCCATTTTTGCCGAGACTGCAAAGTATGCAAGTATTCCATCCTCCATCGTTTCCAAAACGATTGCACTAACCGGTCTAATAATTTGTGGCGTGCGGAAATGCTAAGTCTGTTCTCATCCATATCTACGGCGGGCAAATACTTTAAAGGCGTTAAATTTAAAAATGTGCTGGAGTTAGAGCCAGCGGTTCCGAGGGGTCACTAGACAACGTACGACAAAGTGGGCGGCTATTCATTACGCATTCAATTTGAGCGAGCACCGTACTTAGCTCTTCGAAGGACAAAATTTGATCTCCTATTACTCGGTATAAGTGACTCTTTAGACTCTTAATGTTAGTCTCCCAATTGCCCCCAAAATAACTCGCGGCTGGGACGTTCAGAGACCACCCAATGCGATTCTCGGCTAGAATGTGAGCGAACTCCGAATTATAATACTTGCTAGCTAAGAGCTCATGTAGTTCTGATAAAATACGTTTTGCACCGACGTAGTTCGTACCGTTATCCGAATATAATTTACTTACAGGGCCACGGCGGGATAGAAATTTTTTAAATGCACCCATAAAGCCTGCTGTGCTTAGATCACCAACGATTTCTATATGCACCGCTCGAGTAGTTAGACATACGAAAATGCAGACGTAAGCCTTTGTGGATCTTATACCACGCCCGCGAGTGAGCGTGACCTTAAACGGACCAGCGAAATCAGACCCGGTGTGCGTAAAGGGCTTTACTGATTGTATTACTCTACAAGATCCAAGTTCCGCCATTTCCGGAAATGATGGCTTGGGGCGTGCCCGAAAGCAAGCTATACATCTGTGCACCCGATTGCGTATTAAACTACATGCAGAAAGAATCCAATAATTCTGACGCAAGATCGACATCAGCAAGTCGGGGCCAGCGTGCGAATTCAATTTATGATGGTAATCGACTAATAAATTCATGATATGGTATTTGCGCTGTAAAACTATAGGGTGCCGTTGGTCGAAACTCAACTGCGAGTTGGACAAGCGTCCACCTACCCTTACAATCCCATCCTGTAAAAATGGCTTAAGGCGTTGAAAGGCGCGACTACAAGCTATATTCGATTGTAATCTTGTAATTTCTTCAGAGAAGTGTCCACGTTGAAGTTCACGTAATACTAGCGACTCGGCATAGTTGTAATTCGGACGCTAAGACATACGAACGTCGCGGTAAAAGCTTCGCGAATCGACAAACGTAAATTACGCTACGCAATAATTTCGACCAAGAGGACAAGCGGTTCGCCAAAGCAATGATTGGAGAAACCTCGCTCGAAACGTTCGCCACTAGAGCGTGTCTCTTCTCTTCCGGCGGTTGTGACACTGACGAAGGTTCGAAATCGGTTATTGGCCATTGCGAGGGATCCAAGTGAACCCAAGAAGGTCCGTGGAACCAAAGCGGGTGGTCCATTATTTGCATCGGGGTGAGTCCACGGGATAGACAATCGGCAGGGTTTTCCGTACCGGACACGTGATAAAAGTTCCGCGTTTCTAACTCGTCTTGGATCTTGGCCACTCGGTTCGCGACAAACGTATCCCAACGGTGGGGTGAAGAATGAACCCAGCATAAGGCGACGGTAGAGTCGGAAAAGGCAAATATCCTTTCTATGTGAACTCTATCCCTACATGCGCTGATAACTGCGGTAATAAGCTTGGTGAGTACTAATATTGCGCAAAGCTCTAAGCGCGCCAGAGAGACAACCTTACGGGGGGAGACTCTCGACTTAGAACTAATGAGGCTAATCGAATTTCTACCATTATTCTGAACGTGGAAATATAATAAGGAGGGAAAAGCGATGCTCCGATGAGCATGTCTATGTTTCCAGGAACGGCGTAAGTGTCGTCCGCTAGAGTCAAATTTTTAAATTCAATCATTGTCGAAGTGTCAACCGAAACGGTTGGCAGCCGTTCAGTGACCCTATCCACTACTAGTGCATTTATATCAAAGTTAACATTACGATCTATCCGAGAATAAAATTTTAAATTTATATATCCCTGGGTAGCTTTGCTAGTACCTCCGATGCCTTTGACTACAGGACATGAAAGTGACCTATTTATTACTAAGCCTAAGCGCTGACAACATTGTCGCGTTATAAAGCTCCGCTATCCAGCAGTGCACGGACGCTTTGTTCGTTTCCACGCGAATCCCTAACCAAAATACGCGCCGTACTCAGTAACACGGTTGAAGGAGGTTGTGCTCCCATATTTGCCAATGAGCACAGAGCGACATCACCAGGTCGATCGCTAGAATCGTTGACTTTAGTAGGGGTGAATTCCTTGTCCGCTTTACTTGACGCCGCTATGTTGCTATTATCAAAATGTAATAGCGTGTGATGTTTCCTGGCGCACTTGCTACATACGGAACTCGAATTTCATTTTGCAACTAAACGCTTATCACTTAAGCAGTTCAGACATAGGTTGTTTGTCTTTACTAATTTATAACGTTCGCTTGGTGAATATTTACGAAAAGTCGGCACAATTATATAAATTACCGTGTTTATCTTTACATACGATACAAGCATGCTGAAGTGATGCTGACGTGGCAGTTACGTAACTTAACGACCCTGCTATTTTAGATGGTTGAGTCTGTCTACGGTCGACGCACCTTTTAATCTCCTGTTTAACGTTCGGAGAGCGCTGCATCACCTTTATTTGATCTCGCACGAACGATGCTAATGAATGAAAGGAAGGCATCTCCGAGCTACGATGCTCCATTTCAAACGCACGCACGGTGTCGGGGTCTAATTTCTTTAGTGCAATATGGAGAAACACCACGTCCATAAGGTCATTAAATTTCAAATTGTTTAGTGCAGCCACCGATGCCACAAATTTATCTAAAAACTGCTCTAAGCCGTTGATGTTCGCGGATGATATAGGTTTAAGATCGAATATCTGGTTCAAATATTCGGAAGCTAACATTCTCCTATCTTCATATTTAGTTTTAAGCGTTTCGAATATTAACAAGTAATTGTTTGCTGTAGGTGTAAAACCCGAGCAAATTGACTGTGCCCTGCCACTAAGTTTACTAATTAAATAATATAATTTTTCAGTGTCCGATAACGATGGGTTATTGTGTATATTGTTTTGAAAACTACTGAAGAAGAAGGGCCATGTCTTAATATCACCATTGAATACCGGAATATCTATTGGCGGAAACCTAATTGAGTCACGTGCACGTACCTGTATTTCCGGCTTTGCTTCGTTTTGAGATTGTAAGAATTTCGCCGTCCTTTTCACGCGACACAACATATCTTCAAATGCTAGAAGCGGTTGGTAGTTCACTATGTATTTCGGGTCGATTTGTAATTCCAAATGATTAATTTGGTCTAATATTCTTTCGTTATCCGTCCGCAAAGAATCCACAGTTTCAATTTCATTCAAAAAAGTTTCCCGCACTGCTTCTACATTGATGTTCTTTATGTGATCACTAATACTTTGTATACGTGAAAAAAGTATGTCCCTCTTGGCATAAAGCGTTTTAATTTTAATTTCATTTCCACTAACCGCCATTTTAAATTATTATAATAAAGTTATATTAATCACAATTAATCTCACAACGTACAAATAATGGAGAATGGACACTCGTATGCCGTATTACGTAATTAAATCGAACACCTGCTACGCGTGTCGCTCGCTAACCTCAATATTTTTATCAAAATTGTCGGGTAAGCATACCAAACGGTTGCGATTACACTGTTTCAATTATTTAAGTGACTAATAAGCTTTAAATTTAAACCAAATACAAACACTAAATGTTTGCGAGTACCTAACCAAGATTTTAAATTTAAACGAACACTATTTAACTATTCCACAAATTAGAGTGCATTATCTAAATAATTAATTTAATAATTCGACCAGAAAATGGTTGAACGACTACTAAACACCAGACCAAATCCTGCCGAAGTGACCATAAAATGGTGGAGCGTCGAGCCTAAGGTTGCCGAAGTCTAATTCCCCGGTTGAACCTTAAAACCTATTACGCGAGCTATTAATCTAATTGAACTGTATCTACAAAATGTTTCTACACTTATATAAACGGCGACTATAGCATGCGGTATAATGCACTCGCTCTTCCCTAAAACGAACTATTATTTACCAAATCGATGAAAGGTATCCTGCTTGATTAGGAGGAAAAAAAATTGGAGCGGGTTAAAACACAATTATATCAAGCAGGCAATATTATTAGGAATATTGACTCACCGGGGTGTCTCTTCTCTGCTGTTGGGCACTATAGCTGCGACTTCTGGAACTTCTTCTGGACAGACACTCTGGAGAGAGGCGGTGCGCGACTATATCTCACACGGAGGTGAGGCGGGTTTCCTGGAGCTCGACTGCTTCCAGGCTAAAGCGGATCTACTAGCGGTGTGGTTCCAACAACGAGCGCGTCGGGAAGAGACTGCGCGTCGGTCGCGCGTGCCCTTTATACCTTCGGTTGCGATGATTACGTGATATTCTAGAATCATCTTCTTTCCCCTCCCACCCCACCACCGCGTTGTGTCGATAAGAGGGTAGGAATGATATCGTTTTGGAAAGGGATAAGCGATTTGGCAGCCTACCGTCAAAATAAATAAATACGAATGGTTTTCCGCGCAACCAACGGCAATTATACTATGGGATATAGCACCTCAGAATATTAAACAAAACACACGAGTGCTAGCAAAGCAAATGCAAATTCAAAAGCAAAAAAGTAAAAGTATAAAACGAAGCATCGAATCGTCAATACGTGACAAATTAGGCTTTCTTGAGTATTTTAGCATTAGAAACCGTCCTAAAATCAAGGTAGGTAGGTCCGTACAAAAAGTTTTGACTATTTCAATATTATTTCCCCGTGTTGATACTACAATTGCCTTATACTTCGCGTAGTGTATATGTTCTTTGCTTATACTGATGATATTGCTCAGATAAATCCAGAATAAAAAATTAAACTTTTAGTAAAAAGTGTAAATTGAATTAAAAACAAAGGATAATAGTTGTGACATAATATAGTAATGACTATTATGTGTTGAACTAGACTAGATTTTCAAATTCAAATTCAATACTTTGTACAAAAAATCCCGATTCAAACACAACTTTCTTCCGATACTCGGCGAGGTTTTATCAAGAAATATTATCACTGCCGGTGTATAAAGCATCACCAGTGCTGTAGCAATGAATGTTACCCATTACAACAGTCATTGATATGCAGAAGAAAAAATGTTGGTGATAGCACGCAGCTTTGTGGAATACCAGCGTTAATAAGCTTGTAATTAGAACATGCACCATCCACTACGACCCTGATGCTCTCTTCAGCAAGGAAACTGGTGATCCAATTACATAATCTTTCAGGAAGAAAGAGTTCGTGCCAAACCCGATCAAAGGTCTTTTCTATGTCGAAGCTAACGGTCAATGCCTCTTCCTAGGACTTTACTGCTCCGCTCATCCATGAGTCAGGTATACCAGATGACCACAAGATGATCGACCTTGACTAAAACCATATTGGCTGCCACTCATCAGCTGGTGATCCTTAAGATACCTTGTGAACTGGCATTTTATAATGGAATGTAATCCATTTTGGCGAACAAGGAGGTAGCGATAGGCCTGTAGTTGTACGGGTCTAAGCGGTCACCTTTTTTAGAGATCAGATGGACTAAAGTTGTCTTTCATGAATTCTAGACTGCGTCTTGGGAGTAGGTCCACTTGATTTATTGACATTCAGGGAGGGGAGTGCTTTGCAAACCGTGTGCTGTGTAAACTGCACATCCGGCATGAAGCACTTACACTGCGAGATGTTCGGCGGTGTGTTCCCCCGTCATCGAGAGTCGAGTTGGACGCAAAGAGCATGGGCCAGTGAATCATCCTCTCTGTGCAGAGATGCAAGAGACGGCTAACAGAAGTTCTTTTGGAGAGTCTTGGCAAGAAACCAGAATGCCCGTGTTCCCAAAGGAAGTTGAACTAACTGCTCGCCAATTTCGCGGTTATACTAGAGCACAGATCAGAACTTTGCCTAGGCAATGACTCTTTTGAAGGATCTGGAGGCAGAATTATACTTCTTTTTAAGGGCGCTGGTATTTACGTTCCGAGATATTGATGCCTCAGCCCAGGACCGGTAGCATTCCTGCTTATAGCGTGATGCTTTTTTACAGGAGCGACCAAACCATGGCTAGGAATAAAAAGCTCCATACCCTGAAGTATCACATCATCGACAGAATCGGCAACAACGCTGGGATCGTCCGGCGAGAAGCAAACCCACCCTCAAGGACAGGATGCATAAAAATACTGCATCATATCCCAATCGGCCGACCTATAGTGCCAATCGGCTGACCTATAGTGGTAATCGATCGACCTATAGTGCCAATCGGCCGACCTATAGTGCCAAACATGGCAGCAGCCTACAGAATGCAACTGCGTTAAGAAGCCAAGAGGGACGTCGACGAAAACTTGATATCCATCCGGATGAGAGGACAGCAGAAGACCCAACAGGAAAGGTGCTTGATCCTCCACATCTGGAATCCGCTTAGGCAAAGTAGTCAGCTAGACTATATGCCAAAGCAAAGTCATAAACGAATCTCCCCGTTCGGTTATAAGGGAAACAAGCTATTATGAGTGGTGGGCGTTAAAATAACCAAGGATCATGATCTCTGCGGATAGGATCTGCTGTAGCAAGGAATCTGTATTCATTTCATTTAACGCCACATTGTTGGTTTTTGATCGCTATCGTAGATCAGCCATCTTAATTTTTTTTTCGCAAATAGTTGAGTCTTGTCGGTTCCTACAAGACTTGTTCAAGCACCATCAAACTATTTTTAACCTCTGCAGAGTTATAACAATATAAAATAGGTTCTATATTGTTGTCTGCCATTTTAATTTTTTTCCTACCACCGCTAGAATTTTCCCAAGTTTTACCGTGTAGTTGGGCAGTAGTACACCATCTCCTCGAAGAACTGATCTTATTCGTGTTTTCTCAGCAAACCATTTGATATACATATCAAGGGGGTACATAAAAAACATATCTTTGGGTTTCCACCATATTGGATAAATCCAAAAAAACAAATAAAATGACGTAAAATAAATGACGAATAACAAAGAAAAGAAAATGACATCCCTCTAAGGAGGTAATAAATCATTTTAGTTAATAAATTCAGATTTTGAACAACATGTAGCCTTGGTCAGATTGGAAGGACCATAGACTTAGGATAGTAATAGACGAACATAGTGTGCATATGATAAGAAAATTCCTTTTGGCCGTACAGCAAAATAGAAAATAATAGCAAATCTCATGAGTTTGTGACCGATTTTGAATGCCAGATCGGCACGCATAAATGAGCATCTAGATATTTTGTAATTTTTTAGTATGATAGCTATTATTAACAGTAAGTAATTGTTTTCCAAAATGGTTACTTGTTCTGTGAGCGACAGTGGTGTTAATAATAGAAATAATCCAGATAATTGTACATTTCTTAGGTAAATTCATAAGACGTTGTTAATAATAAGACGCGTCTATTTTTGGTTAATCTTTATGTTATATGCTGTATAAATATATAGTATTTTCAATTATTTTATAAATTTTGATATTTTGCAAAGAAAAAAGTCACGTTGTTGAATTTGGTAAATACAATTTTATACAAAATACTTTACCTGTACGCTAGGGATTGACTCAACTGATATCACCAGTTATCTTAAATGTTTATAATTAATCGATAGACTTGCCCACTCAACAAGAAGAGGAATGAAAATCAAAGCTCTGTTGCCTTCTAAAAATGTAATTTCGTTTTGCCATTTGTCAAACAGATTTTTTAATTATGTAAGCCATGTCCCCGTTTTTATTTCACCAGCAAAACATTTTACAAAATATATAGAATATAAATAGGTGATTACTCAATTAAATATCTACCTATTTATATTTGATTAAAATTATGTTGATAAAGAACTTCGGAGGAAACTGTCCATCGCAGTAAATATTATTTTCTAAAGGTCTAAAATACAATTCTCCGATCTGATACTTGGGAAAAATTGTTTATATTGATTCGGTAGACTCACCTCTTCAAAGATTATTGGGATTTTGTATATTTTCAGTTAAATGCTGCTCATTCTCGGGAACATATTACATAAATATTTTTTTAGAATATAACGCGTTTTCGGGCTGTCAGGTCATCTTAGAATATACGCCAGTATATTCTAAGTCGATGGAAAGGACAATATAATTTGAGACGGGGACTACAATTCAAAGTTCTTTCTAAAGGGTTTTCCAATAAGGGCGGGCAAATTCTTACGGGGATAAATTGCATGACCTTGGTAGTCAATTTACATCACCACTGCGAGGGATAAGCTTGCCCTTAAATCGCTCATTGAGAATATCAATCAGGGCGTCCACTGTGTGGCACGTAACGACGTCTTGCTGGAATCGTATGTCGTCTAGGTCCATATGGTTCAATTTGGACCATAAGAAATTGATTATCATCATCCTGTAGCGTTCGCCATTGAAGATGATCGCCTCACCAGCGTCGTTTTTGAAAACGTACGGACCAATGCCGCCGCCGGCCTAAAATCTACACCAAACGGTAACTTTTTGTGGATGCATTATCCCCTGGTGAACCTCTCGTGGGTTGGTGTCGTCCCGTATATAGCAATTCTGCTTGTTAACATATCTATTCATCCAAAAATGTGCGTCGTTGCTAAATATGATTTTGCTGTCAAAATTGGGATTCCTCCAATTGGGATCCTCTTCCAAACGATTTGAAGCCCATTCAGCGAACAAACGGCGTTGTCTATGGTCATGAACTTTGAGATCCTAGGTCAGTTGAATTTTGTACGGGTGTAGGCCTAAGTCCCGACGCAAAATTCGCCAAGTAGAAGTCTGCGATAGCCGAGTTCTTGTACAGGGCGAATAATCGACTGCCTCAGGTTCTGCTGTATACTTTCACGAACTGCGACTATGTTCTCTGCAAATCTTGCGTCACTTTAACGTACGGGTATTGGCTGATTATTTACTAAGCCGGTTGTTTCAAATTTGGCCACCAAACGTTGAAGAGTCGACTGTGAAGGGCAACCACGTCTACCGTAAAATTAGCGCAATACGCGCAACGTTTGCCCTAACGAACATTATATAATTTGAACATGCTCTTCAATCGTGCAACTACTATTGTGATTTGGCATAAATAACTGCGTAATAAACAAAATATTTTAGATGTTACCAAAACAAAATGGCTGCCATTTGCCGCCAAAATCCTCCCGCGCCAATCGAAAAACACTATATTATAAAAACAAATGAAAAGTAAGTTCTCTCATATAGTATTATATTACTTATTATATTTAACATAAATTCACTAATAGAGGTTTACACGACTTAGCAGGTAATATATTACGTATAATCGTAATATATAGAATCCTTTGTAAATTCTAGCTTTTATTTTACTAGTCAATTCGGATCAAGCTTCACGAAATAAAATTCTTGCACAAATATTTTTATACCGGTAATTTACAAGTATTAATAGAGCAATATCACATGAAACGTAGACAAAGCGGTCTACTTAGGGACACAGGGGCGCTGTGACAGCAGCGGACTAACACAAATAGCTCAATTAAACGGACCGGTGTCACAATATCGCTTCGTTAACAAATGGACCATTCTCTGCTCACGTACCGAGGTATCATGTTCTGAATTATATTGCGTGTCGTACATTTAAAAATTTAAAAGTATATCTAAAAAATATAAGCGAATGTGAATCCTTTCATAGGTTTAAAATTTGTGAAGGGCTAGCACAATCTGCTATGTATAAATATTTACATACGTTCAGCTTAAGGACTGTGATTTCAATATCTCTAATGTTGGATAAAACGTTTTTCTTCGTCATTTTTAATGTCCAAAACAAATAATTGGAAACGTTTGCGAAAAGAGTGCTGAGGAAGAAAAGTGAAATTAGTACGATTTATCATCCAAGACTAACGCAACTAAAGGGAACAATAGTAAAGCACTAGCTTTTTTTTATTCATTTTTTTCATTAATCAATTTCTTTAACCGCATTCCTATGTGGTACTAAAACAAAATACTGGGTACAAACGAGTGCAAAAAAAAATTTCCCTTGTCTAATGTATTTTCTTACGTCGACGCAACACGAACGAACACCTTTTTATTGGGAACGAGGCATTCCATCTTAGTCTTCAGGGTTAACGCATCTCCATTTCGATTTTTAATCGAGGATAGATCTAGATTTCTATAAGTCAAAGTATCCACTTTCCATCTGGTGAACTGTGTGCTTGATGGTCCCTTAAGCTATAAAAAACAAGTCAAACATATTCATAGAAATCGTAACACCACCACACTTTAAACTTCTAAACACTATTACTAAACTGACAATTGCACAAGTCCTGATGATATTCATTCATAATGCTTACGCTTTTCAATAATAAATCTTTATTAATAAAAAAAAATTAACTTAAATTTAATCACTCTCTCTCCCTATTTCTATAAATTAATCTCTCAAAATATATATTTCCCCTCGTGACCTACGTCTTGTTAAATATTTTCACATTCTGTACCCTTGTGCTGTCGCGGCAGTAGTATTTTCTCATAGACGACAACAAGATTGAGCAGCACTATGGCGCTCGTAACTCACACTTACGTGTACACAACATAGCCGGAGTAGTAATCTCTACTTGCGAACGAACGAAGCGAAATTTTAAATTTTATGTTAACTTATGCTACACTACTGTTTTATTATATAATTTAATGAATTATTTATTCCAATAAAATGTATGAAATGTACGAAAGTCAAATTATCATATCTGAAAACTTAGCGATATTTATCAAACACATATGTCGTAAAAGAAAGGAAAATCAAGATTTCAGCTTACATAACTACCAAGGTTGTATATAGGCTTCTTCTTATTTCTGAGAAAATGTAATATATAAATAATGAATGTTCGTTTCTTCTGATTTTATGTACTGCCATATCGTTCATCAGGTGGCGGTAAAACTTTCTCTACTCATTGCTTGCACTTGCGCGAATATTATAGGCATAATAGGTACAATTAACTTACATAAGGTAACGCGAGTATCTTACCGATAATTTGAAACATTTGAAAGTTATATATTATACAATTTTAAAAAATTTATTATCCTTCATAATTAAACAATATAATTCTTCCAAATTTAAAATCATAGCACCCGGATGACCGAGCTTTGCTCGGTTTTTTTTGGAAATTACATTTAGATACAAATTACATACTGATGAATAATATTTTTTTGATCTTACTGACATAATAGAAAAAACTGAACTGGTTATTTGAATAAAAAATCGTGAGTGCAATCGAAATAATAGATTTTCTCACAAAAGAAGGGAACTTGAAAAAAAAAAAGGAAAAAAAATCGGACCAAAGACAAGACGCGAACCAAGTCATTACGGTTTCGCGACCGCTCGATATATATATACAATAATTGCTCGTTTAAAGATATAGGATTTCCACAATTATTTCTCTTGCGGCAGTAACGCACCGCCAAACATGTATTATGTAAATCAGAATTTTAAATTACAATTAACAATAATTTTAAAAATTTTATAAGTTCAAAGGAATTGAAATTGGGTTGCTCGCGTGCTATGAAATTAAGGACGACCGCTTAGCCCCTGGCAATAAACTAAAAGTAACACTGATTTATCATACATGTAGGTAACTTGTTTGACCGCTGAGAGCGCTTTCAGGTGCAAGATATGTTATCTACCTGGATAACGGTTCGTTTAGAAGATGGTGTATTGCTTCTTCTCCTATTAGGAATGTTCATTACATCTTTTAGTAACAACTTGTCCTCCTCCTACCTCTTTTATGCTGATGATCTGAAAATTTACATTCAGTTCTGTTTTGAAGATTTGTCTAAAGCAGTTGACACTACTATATTAACTATTGTTTGCAAAAGACCTCGAGGTAAATAAAGTGTGTTTATATATATACAATAATTGCTCGTTTAAAGATATAGGATTTCCACAATTATTTCTTTTGCGGCAGTAACGCATCGTGTAAGCTAGTGAAGAATAAATTAAGCTGTATGTTTTATCTACGAAATCATTTTATTTTTTCAAACATGTTACATGATACTTTTCATTGCCGCCAAATATGTATTATGTAAATCGGCATTTTAAATTACAATTATCAATAATTTTAAAAATAATTTAAAGTTCAAAGGAATTGAAATTGGGTTGCTCGCGTGCTATGAAATTAAGGACGACCGCTTAGACCCTGGCAATAAACTAAAAGTAACACTGATTTATCATACATGTAGGTAACTTGTTTGATCGCCGAGGGCGCTTTCAGGTGCACGATATGTTTTCTACCTGGTTAACGATTCGTTTACAAGGTGGTATATTGCTTCTTCTCCTATTAGGAATGTTCATTACATCTTTTAGTAACAACTTGTCCTCCTCCTACCTCTTTTATGCTGATGATCTGAAAATTTACATTCAGTTCTGTTTCGAAGATTTGTCTAAAGCAGTTGACACTACTATATTAACTATAGTTAGCAAAAGTCCTCGAGGTATAGTTTGTCTGAAAGAGATCACTTTTAGAATGATAAGGCTCCGTGTTGTACATTTACTTTAAATTGTACTCTACTTGTTTCCTGTATTTTGATGTGAGGACTCTGTAACGCAGTTGCTTAGTAATGAGTTGTAGCTCTAAGGGCCGCGGATTCGAACTCCGAACAGAACCCGGAACACTTATATACTGGGTCCCGATATTTGGCCTTGTGAAATTTATGTAAACACAAAAACTACGATACAGAAGAAAATCTTAGTATTTAGGTTACGTTTTTTTTTTTAATTAAAGAAGAAAAAAAGAAGCAGGTCTACAATAAAGAACTCTTTTGTACTGTATCTCCAAGGATCCGGTTCTTTTGAAAACTCAAACACTTTGAGAAAGTGAGTCATTCAGTCAGTCAGAAGGTATAATCTATTTCCTAATGGCACTTCCATGCTTCAATCGAGATACCATCGCGACCTGCTGATTTTATGTTAGACATCTCATTCAGAACTATTTCAGCTTAATAAGTTTGTATCGGTGATAGCAGCCCCTACATAAATAATATAGATTTAATATTTTCATACAGGGAAGCAAGGTTTCTGACGGCTGGCATTATGTTGTCAAACCACCTGCTAGCGTGGTCATAACTGTAGATCCAAAATTTATAAAGAAAAGAATAGGGGCATGTTAGTTCTTTAAAACCATGCCATACTGTCATCGTGCTATGTTTTAACAAAATTACGAAATTTTCTTAAAATAAATTTTCAAAAAATAATTTGTAAATGTTAAAGGTAGTTTCTATCAGTAATAATGCCTATATTAGATGTCTTAACATAAAGAGAGTGAATCATAATGTTTATTAAAATAAATATGTCATCAATGTAAGTTACATTTTGTTATATTTCTACATACGTATATCATTTATAATCTAAAAACTGACAAAAAAAGGTTCTCTTACCGCTTAAATAACAATTTATTTTAAAAACAGGTGGCCAATTTAAATCAAATTGCTATAACATACGCCCAGGCGACTGTCCCATTTGTTTCGAAGTGATGTCTGACTCGACCAATTGAGTTATTTGTGTTAGTCTACCGTGACAACTCCACAATGTTACTTTATTTAACATTTTATTTAAGTTTATCGTGATATTGTCCATCAATTCCTCTCGATTTTAAAACCGGGGTGCAATTTGACTTGTGTATTAAGTATTTTTTCATAATTTCGGAACAAAGGTGACCAACGAGCACACAGTACACCTGATAGTAAGTTGATAACATATACATAGCTGACGTGAAACACCAGCGCTCCGGGAAGTCTGCAATTTGTGATCATATCCTATAGAAGGCCCCCGCCGTTACATCAGATTTGTTAGAACACAAATCCTCGCGAAAGAATATCGATTCCTGCCAAGGATGATACATGAGGCTATTGAAATTAAAAAAAAAAAACAATTTTAATACAGAAGGAGGCTGGTTACTACCACCTGCTTGGGATCCTATAATTAATAAAATTGAAACTAAACCTAAGTATACCACTGCAAGACTTTAAGACACAGTAAGTTCATTCTGCGTAGATCGGACCGAATTTAATAATTAAAACGCTGAAGGTAGTCCGGATTAACTCTGACATCGTATCGTCAATTACTTCAAGCCATCTTGAATATGGTTGCTGGA
Organism: Parnassius apollo; assembly: GCA_907164705.1. Lineage (NCBI taxonomy): Eukaryota > Metazoa > Arthropoda > Insecta > Lepidoptera > Papilionidae > Parnassius > Parnassius apollo. Next base: position 3,250,034 of record CAJQZP010000501.1, on the reverse strand, counting down.
AAGCACCCGAAACGTCGGGTATTAAAATAAAGCAAATTAAATGCGATAAAATCAGTAAAAGTAGTTTTATTCAATGTGAAGTGTTCGCGTAAAACTTACATGCTCAGAATATTTTTCTATATTCCGAACTTACATACTACATACGTACTTACTACTTACATACTGGTAAAAAAGTTTTTGCTCTACTATAATCAACCAAATCTAAGAAATACCTTTTGACGTTTCACATTAATCATTAGTCACACGATTTAAAATAACCTTTTACGTAAATCCGAAGAATTATAAAGTTATCTATATTTCATTACGTTTTTTTATCACTAATTTAATATCACTAATTTAAATTCAAATCTTTCAAACAAAGCAAAAACATTAAAAAAAATTACCAGTATCAACTTTTTTACTTGACGTTTCAATGATATTTGACTATATGTACCTCATCGTGGTGTTTGAATGATTCAAATTAATTTTTATGCAAATAATCGGCAAAAATATTCAAATAATCGGTAAAAATATTCAAATAATCGAATCATTAATTTTTAATGTATTACTTGTTTAATAAAAATTTAATTTACTAAAATTCCTTATATTATGAACATGCGTCCTGAATAAAACAAGTTTATTTTTTACTTTCCGCTAAGAAAGGAAGGGAAGTTATTGTTTTACCCCGTTTTTCGCAAATTAAGTTTTCATCAAATCTTGAAGTTTTGAGGTCACAGAAAGCCACCTCGAAAATTTTTCGATTATATCTGTATGTCTTTATGTGTATGTGTGTGTGTGTGTGTGTGTGTGTGTGTGTGTGTGTGTGTGTGTGGTGTGCGTGCATGCGTGCGTGCGTGCGAGCATGCGTGCTTGCGTGCGTGCATGCGTGCGTGCGTGCGTGCGTGCGTGCGTGCGTGTTGCGTGCGTGTTGCGTGCGTGCGTTCGTGCGTGCGTGTGTGCGTGCGTGCTTGCGTGCGTGCGGGCGTGCGTGCGTGCGTGCGTGCGTGCGTGTTGTGTGCGTGTTGCGTGCGTGCGTGCGTGCGTGCGCGCGTGCGTGCGTGTGTATTCGTGTGTGTGTGTGTGTGTGTGTGTGTGTGTGTGTGTGTGTGTGTGTGTGTGTGTGTGTGTGTGTGTGTGTTCGTGTGTGTGTGTGTGTGTGTGTGTGTGTGCGCATGGATGCGTGCGTGCGTGGTGCGCACATGCGTGTTGCGTGCATGCGTGCGTGCGTGCGTGCGTGTTGCGTGCGTGTTGCGTGCGTGTTGCGTGCGTTCGTGCGTGCGTGCGTGCGTGCGTGCTTGCGAGCGTGCGTGCGTGCGTGCGCGCGTGCGTACGTGCGTGCGTGCGTGCGTGCGCGCGTGCGTGCTTGCGTGCGTTCATGCGTGCGTGCTGCGTGACTTGCGTGCGTGCGTGTGTGTGTGTGTGTGTGTGTGTGTGTGTGTGTGTGTGTGTGTGTGTGTGTGTGTGTGTAAAAATTTTGAAAATATTGATTTTATTAAATTACTCCGATATTTCATATTCAACGTCATAATTTTGATGAAATTCAGAGCGCATTGCATTTGAAATTAGCGGAAAGTTCCAGGGATGGCCTTCAGGGACTATTTTTTTTTACTTTGTCAACTTAAATTTTTGTAGGCGAAAAAACTGATATACAAAACCGCGCTGAAAAAAACCACTACGTAATTTCAATCTCCCGCCATTTCGGGAGTTTACTGTGAGTAATTTTGTGATTTTGTGTTTGTCTTCTTATTGTGACTCAGCCTTAACCTTTTGAACTCTTTCTTCTATATTTGTTGAAGCATGTGTCCATGTCACGAAGGATGAGTGGGCAAAAGTGATATAAAAAACAAAAAAAAATTATTATGCGTGACTTTGAAAGAGACATTAATTTTGACGGCATTATTGAAAATCAAATAATAATTAATCTAAACAACGACAGCTTAACCAGTTGTACTGAAAGTGATTGAATAAATTTATTTTTAATCTAGTTTCAATCTTAAAAATTTATAACTTTGCCTCTAGAAATAAGCAGTAACAACAATTACGAAGAAACTGATAAATCATGTATTTTAAATTATCCGTTTTTAATTTATTCTGGTATTACTCAAACCAAACTGTAAATGATTACTAACTCTAAATAATCCACATCGATTTTTCTTAAGATTCGAATATTGTACTTTCCCATTTTTGGTTGGCATGCTTGATGCAAAAAGTCTGATGGCTGTCAAAATGTATTTCTTAGATTTGGTTGACTATAAAATGTTCAAATTGTACTTAAATACGAAAGAAGATAACAACCTTCCTTTTTTAACTCTGAAACTCTGGAATTAACAATAATAAAATTAATATACAACTTAAAATTAAAACGCAACACAAACCTTAAAACGAGGGTTTTAAGGTTTGTGTTGCGGACGGCGAAGAGATAATGGTCAGTCGCCCTGCACCGCACCCACGTCGACACGTCTCCCGCACCCAGCATTAGAACAGGGTCCCGCAAGGACAAACGCTCGCACCAACTCTGTGCCTACGTAACACCGACCGTTGAAATAAAACAAGCGCTTCTGGCGAGATTTTATCCGAGTCCCAGTGGCTGGTCCGTGTAGTCAATCCGGTAGTGCGGTCCAGTGGTGGTGAGTCAGTGAGTCCGATCAGGTACCTCGCCGTATACGGTTGCCTGCGACCCAACCGGGAAGTGCTAATAATCGGTTGAGCCCATGCGCTCCCAGTGCGTTTACTCAAGAGAGAAGAAAGAAGACAAAGACATTTTACCTGTTCGCGGAAGTGCTTTGTGTCGTGGTGCGCCTTTACGGCCGCCAGGTGTGGCGGGTGTTATTTAAAATAGGGCAACAACCAGTCATAAAAAAAATTATATATTGATAAAAAGAAAAGGTCGTGGGCGTGGTTCCGATAATTTAAAAAAAATGCCCGTCTGGCTTCACTGGCAGGGTCAGGTACTCCCCTATGTGGCCGCGAGGTGGTCGAGCAGGGCCGGGGGGTTGGACTGTTCACGGGGAGCGCCGTGGGCAGCTGGCTGTGGCGGTGGCGGCGTCGAGGGGAGGCCTAGGCCCTGGTTGCTACGGGGTGCAAGACGATACGGAGGTCTCGGTGACGAGAATTAACGAAAAAACTATACGGCCACAGTACCGGAATTATTATATTATTTTAAACTTTTTTCCAAAATGGGATTAAAATTTGCAAGCGCGTACGAGGACACAAAGCAGAGCTTGTGAACGCGGCTGCAGTGGTAGTGTGCGCCTCCCAGGGCGCTCGGGCGGAGAATCACCGGGAGCGCGACGCCGTGGAATGATACCGGCCGGGTAAAACTCTGACGCGAGAGTTGCAAAGCGCATAGAGTAACGAAGCGTCAGAGTGTTTGTTCGAAATACAATATTTTAATATTTGATTTATTATTTAATTCGTTCTTTTAGTTTACTGATTTGTTTTATTAATAGGATACCTAAGTTAATTATAGAATTATTTTTGTTAATAACTTTTATTTTATTTTTATTTAGTTTATTAAATGTTTATTTAATTTTAATAAACCGTTTAATTATAATTATGCATACATGTACGTGCAACGTTACAGTACCCCGCGCGCTACATAAGGATTTTATTATTCTTAATTAATAAAATCCGCTCTAAATTGTTATGTATTCGCATTATCCTTTTATACAACATCTCTCATACTTCACGCGATTATATCAGCGTCAACGAACATCAATAGGGTAGTTGACGCATCCTGTCATTTGGCAAGGTGTTCCAGCATCGGTTAGACTGGAAGACCCATACGAATACCTAGAGCTAAAGATGTAAAAGTGTGACCAGGGTAAAACGAGCACCATGTATATATATAAATATAACGCTAGTGTATTCCTAAGTAACAAGCAGAACACATGCAACTTAATTAAGTGTACTTGTAGGTGTAACATGGAGATCTTGTGATATTGCAGTGATGGTTGCTAGCCCATCTCCCACAACACACTACTACCCTATCCGTTAGTCGACTTTTACGACACCCACAGGAAGAAATGGGGTGGTGCTATTCTAACCCGACTCCACACGGGGAAGTGCCACTTTAAAAAAAGTGTATACATATATGACTAAGTATTGTGTCCTGTTAATTTCAAATCCTTGATGTGCCAGGTGCCAATATCTTTCCCAGACATGTCAGCCAGGATGTAAACTAGGGGTGACTTTTTACCGATGACGCGACATTTAATAAATTTTGGCGCAAGTTTTTTACTAAAGAACTTATCCTTATCACTTAAAACATATGCGCGTTTCATAACAGTGTCACCAATGTTAAATTCCATAGGCTTGCGCCGAAGGTTATAGTGGGTTGAGTTTTTAGCATGAGCATGCCACAATTTGGCCTTTACAGTATCGAAAACTTCCTTAAGAAAACCCAAATCCTCCGCGTAGATGTCACGGGGAAGGAATAAAACCTCATCGCCTAAATCGTTATCTAAATAATGCGAGCCACATGTAACGAGCTCCCTGCCGAACACCAGGAAGGATGGAGTGAAACCAGTCGCCTCACTCACCGAATTGTTGAGGGCGAACTGAACCTTCGGAATATATGTATCCCAACTGCGATGATCGTTGTCCACGAAAGTTGAGATACACGTGGTAATTGAACGATTATGTCGTTCTACCAAATTAATTTGAGGGGTGTACTTTGGCGTGAAGAACACGTTAGGGACCTTATAACGATGGAAAAGTGACTCAGTGACCTTCGAAATAAACTGGCCGCCATTGTCCAAAAATATGGTCTGAGGGACACCATGGACGAGGAAAACAGACTCTTCCAGTAACTTCGTGACTGTAGTGGCAGTAGCACTTCTTAATGGGAAAATTAGGCAATATTTCGAGAAGCAGCATGTGACTACGAAGATATAAGTGTTCTGCTTCCTAGTGACAGGCAAGGGGCCCATCAAATCAATTGAAATCATTTGAAATGGCCTAGAACACTGCTTCGGGCGGCCCATTGCTCCCAAGGTTTGGTGATTTTGAGCCTTGTAAGACAAGCACTTCTCGCAGGAGGCAACGAACTTCACCACGTCCTGGTGCATACCAGGCCAAAAGTAGCGCAAGGCAATACGATGGTATGTTTTAAAAACGCCGAGATGTCCAGCCGTGGGTTCCGCATGATTCTCGTTGATCACCTGCTCGCGTAGCTCAAAAGGTACAACCTCCTTCCATAAGAACTCGGATGAAAGTGAGTGATTATTCTTGGCACGCCTGAATAACTTGCCATCCTTGATAATGAAATTCGGGAAAGTTTGCGGCTTAGAAAGGCAAGAATTATAAATATTTTTGTACCAAGAATCCGATGTCACCATGTTCGAACCGGAAGTACTAATCGCCGAGACGGGAAGAGCTCTAGAGAGGGCATCGGGGATCACATTGTCCACACCCTTACGGTGCTTGAATTCTAAATGAAATGAGGACAATCTTACACCCCAGCGAGCTAATCTACCGGTAGGGTTCCTGAGAGACAGAAACCATTTTAACGCACTGTGATCAGTATAGACAGTGAATGGCCTACCGTTCTCCAAGTAACACCTCCAGTGCTCCAGGGCGATGACGACAGCTAATGTCTCACGCTCCGTTATACTGTAGTTCCTCTCTGCTGCTGACAACGACTTGCTCATATAAGCAACGGGGTGCTCCTTACCATCTATAGTCTGCGTCAGCATCGCACCCACGCCGTAATTGCTGGCATCGGTGTGTACTTCGAATGGCTTATCGTAGTCAGGGCAGGAAAGAACAGGAGCGGAAACTAAACACTCCTTAAGTTTCTTGAAGGCAGCATCGGCTTCGGCAGACCAGGCAAAAGGTGGTCCACCCTTCTTACTCGAAGTTAACTTGTTTAAGGGGCCTGCAATGGTACTAAAATTGGGGACGAAACGACGATACCAAGTAGCAGTCCCGAGGAAGCGCTTAACGTCCTTACGAACATGTAGGTGTCGGGTAATTGAGGATTGCTTCCACCTTCTCAGGATCGGTACGTAAACCACTACTATCAACGACGTAACCCAGGTATTTGAGCTGACTGCGGAAGAATTGACATTTCTCTAGGTTTACAGTGAGGTTGGCCTGTTTCAGCTTATTAAGAACCCGAAGTAACAGGAAAACATGGGAATTGAAGTCGTTTGAGACGATAATAATGTCGTCTAGGTATGCAAAGACTTTGAGGTCAAATTCCCTAAATAACAGATCAACCAACCTTTGCTGTGTAGCCGGGGCGTTAGTTAAACCAAAAGCAGTGCGCTTAAAACGATAGGTACCGCGATTAGGCACATAAAAAGCAGTCTTGTCCCGGTCCTCCTGTGCTATAGGTATCTGCCAAAAGGCTTTGGATAAATCGATACTAGATAAGTAGCGAGCATCGCGAAGATTATCCAAGATCTCGGAAATGTAGGGTAGACTATAGGCGTCGCGCTTCGTGATGGAATTGAGCTTGCGGCTGTCGAGGCAAAACCGAGGCTGACCGTTTTTCTTCGTAACAATGAGAACTGGTGATGACCAAGCACTTTCGCACTGCTCAATTACGTCCAGAGCCAGCATCTCGTCGACCTGCTCGGCAAGGATCCGCTGCTTCTCTGGAGACAACCTATAGTACCTTTGACGAACTGGCTCAGCATCTCCCGTATCAATACGGTGAGTGACCAAACTCGTCTCGCCCAAACCCCGACGTTCGGCGGAAATGTCGCTAAATTGAGAAATGATGTCATCCGCCACTGATCTCTCCGAAACAGTTAAGTGGTCATACGCTTGTATGAAAGTGGTAGAATCGGTACTAAGGCTAGCATTCAATACTGCGGCATTAGAAAATGTAATGCTTGAGAAATGTCTAGGAAAAATGTTAAACTCGCGCCAAAAATCGATCCCCAACACGAGATCAATATTGATGTCTGGCACAACAAATGACTTAATTATATGGTACTCTCATTCTCAAAGTTTATAGGGAGAAACATATAGCCAATGCTGGTCATAGATTGACCCCCAGCAGCCGTGACTGTAATTAAGTTGTCCTTATGCAGCTGTAAACCCCGCTCCTCTAGCTTCCTATAAGCTTTATCACCTAAAATGGACACAGCTGAGCCTGAATCTAAGAGGCCAAATAGCTTAAAATCATTGATTTGTACACAAGCGTAAGGTCTAGGATCATGCAATGGTTTGTCCAGCAGAATTGTATCAACTTTATAAGAATTGAAGAAAACATTAACAGTGTTAAGCCAGCTCTGCCAATCCTCTTGGTCAAACTTGGGTGGCAGGACTTCAGTACAATTCTGCTGGTCTATCAGTTTTTTGAAGTGCTCGGTTTATCCTTGCCACACTTCGGACAGTCTGGTGACTTGACGCCTTCCTGGCCACAAACAAAACAAAATATTCTATTATTGCTTTGCATTGACGAAGGTTGTGGGTGTTATTACAACACCTAGGACAATAAGGAGACTTTTGGTACTGCTGTTGCACCGCATGCACATAATTATTATTTTTAGTATAAGTTTTATTACCTGTATTGTAATTATTGTTGCTTCTATTGTAAAAGTTATTATAAGGTCTTTTATTGAAACTTTGGCCGCTGCCTTGATTAAACCTACTTGCAGACTGACCAGCGTAAGCAAACTCTGGCGCCAGTGTTCCTGAAGAGACCTTCGGAGGTTCGTGGAATCCCACTAGGCGAGCCTGAATGTTCTCGTAATTACGACAGAGCGAACGCAAGGTGGCGAGGTCTGAGATCGTCGGGCCAGAAGCTAAGGTGCTGGCGTAGCATGGGCGGATGTTATGTAAAATGATCTCAAGTTTGTCTTCGTTAGACAGGCTCTTGGACAAACGTGAGAATAGCCCAGTCATAATAGAAATGTAAATAGTTATATTTTCAGACTCGCCCTGAGTTCTGGCCCGAATCTCCGACAAGAGTCTGTAATCATAATCGGCCTGGTCGAAATCTTCTCTAAGAAGGGAAACTAACTCGTCCCAATTAGATACCTGGTCCCGAATGGCACGATACCAATGCAAGGCATCGCCGGTAAAAATCTCAGCGCAGTAAGACAGCAGTTTTTCCCCCGGTATATTCCTCGACTGGCTGTATTCATTGATGCGCTGGATAAATGCACGAACGCAAGATTTGCCGTCGAACTTAAACTTAGTGAACTCACTAGCCACGCCGCGCTCACAAGTTACGTTAACGTTGAGAGGTAAAGCAGCAGTAGACTGAGGGTCTCTTGATGCCAGAGAAGGGGTGGAATCAGTAGCAGTAATAGCATTATAGCGTTCCAAAAGTTGCCTGTATTCCGAAACACACGTATCCACCACCCCTTGCTGGGTCGTGCTATCACAAACTATACGGTTGAGTCGATGATGGAGGTGGTTAATGAGGTTGCGAGCACGAAGCAACGCATTCCCATCGCTAGGCGCCTCGATATATGCTCTTAGCTTAATTAAAGCATCGCTGACTCCCTTTAAATCATCGCCGACAGACAAAACGCTCTCGAGAATGTCCTCCGAAGGAAAGAGTGGACCTAATTTAGCAATCTGCTCGCGTAACTCTCTGACTGTGTCAGCCGGGGTGGCACCTCTAATGGCAACTTCGTATTCTAACTCCGACTTTTGCAACGATAGGAATTTAATCGAGTGCGCCATTATAACACGCGTATAACCGCAAAGAGGTAAGTGTTGAGTCGTTACTGACTTAATCTACTCCGTTCCGTTACAATTATAATATCAGGTACTAAGAACGTTCTGGTTGACTAAAACGATTGGCGTATAAAAGAAGCAGTAAAAAGAATAAAGTAACTGCCACCAAAATAAAAGAAGCAGCGCAACAAAAAATTAAAATACGCAACTAATGTGTACTCGAACAATTAAATAAAACAACAACAAGATAATAATAATAATATGCCTAAGAATTAAAATAAAAAAAAAACAATTGATTGAATAATTTAAAATACTACCAACGCATGCGTGACTCAACTGAACTAGAGTTCTGCAGCAACAATAGGGAATAGTTGCAATTCATAAAATTTCAGTAATAATAATATCACAGAAAAAAAAAACCACGAGAAAAAAAACCTACTGCAGAATAGAATAGTAATACCTCGGAACAATATTAAATTTACTCTATCACAGATTACACAGTGACCACTCTGCACGCTAACTACTCTGTACAATGATAGAACGTAAACAACATAGGGTAGTGCACGGCATAGAGTGATTACGAAAAGTTATTCGAAACTAAACAAATTCTTAGTTAGGGATTAAAGTTTATGATCTCTCAAATAATACAAGTAAATAAATAAATCAATTGAAATTCAATAAAATTCCTAAAACAAACACAATAATGAAATTCGTACACATTAGTTGCTGCAACCAAAAACAAAAAAACAAAAACGTTTCACAAACACAAAACGACACAAACACCAACTACTCCTACGCAGTGAAACCAGACCTTTTTTACCACGTTTATGGGCGCCAGTGTGGCGGGTGTTATTTAAAATAGGGCAACAACCAGTCATAAAAAAAATTATATATTGGTAAAAGAAAAGGTCGTGGGCGTGGTTCCGATAATTTAAAAAAAATGCCCGTCTGGCTTCACTGGCAGGGTCAGGTACTCCCCTATGTGGCCGCGAGGTGGTCGAGCAGGGCCGGGGGGGTTGGACTGTTCACGGGGAGCGCCGTGGGCAGCTGGCTGTGGCGGTGGCGGCGTCGAGGGGAGGCCTAGGCCCTCTTAAGAAGGACGACCGCCACGGTTGTAGTCGTAAAATTGCACCCCTTACGGGGTGCAAGACGATACGGAGGTCTCGGTGACGAGAATTAACGAAAAAATTATACGGCTACAGTGCCGGAATTATTATATTATTTTAAACTTTTTCCAAAATGGGATTAAAATTTGCAAGCGCGTACGAGGACACAAAGCAGAGCTTGTGAACGCGGCTGCAGTGGTAGTGTGCGCCTCCCAGGGCGCTCGGGCGGAGAATCACCGGGAGCGCGACGCCGTGGAATGATACCGGCCGGGTAAAACTCTGACGCGAGAGTTGCAAAGCGCATAGAGTAACGAAGCGTCAGAGTGTTTGTTCGAAATACAATATTTTAATATTTGATTTATTATTTAATTCGTTCTTTTAGTTTACTGATTTGTTTTATTAATAGGATACCTAAGTTAATTATAGAATTATTTTTGTTAATAACTTTTATTTTATTTTTATTTAGTTTATTAAATGTTTATTTAATTTTAATAAACCGTTTAATTATAATTATGCATACATGTACGTGCAACGTTACACAGGTGCATCGGGCCGCCAGCCCATTGTTCTATTGTGTAGTGCTAGTTAGTACCCCACGTTCTGCCGATTTCCAGTAAAAACTGTAAGTAGTTTATTGCACACCCGCTGCCTCAGAGGCAGTAATTCTATTGTTTTAATTTCTGTGTTCGCTTGTCGCATTTGGCGGCAGCTAGGTACACACCCTAGCGTACCAACGCGCTAGTTGTATAAGTGTTCGTTTAGGCACACACCTTTCCCGCCTAAAGGTGGGTGGGCTTTGATACACAAGTGTTTTTCAACCACTGACAAGATGGCGGCTATCACTATAGCCGAGCTCGCCGACTTCTTCGGTCAAGTGTGCCCCGACGCTTGGGCGGCTTTCCTAGCCCAGCGCAACAAGGCCACTGCTGAACGTCCCGTTGTACTCATCGACGACCCTATGTCGCCGAGCACCGGGCCCTTGACCCCTGTGTCCATCGACACAGTTTACAACGCCGCGTCCCCCGCGCCTTCTGCGCTCTCCACCCGCGGTTCCGTTGTTTTCGGACGCCGAATCAGGCTCCGAGATGGAAACGGATAACCACCGGCCCGAAAAACCCGAAGACGAAGGCTTCACCCTAGTCTCGGGTAAAAAGCGAAAGCGCACCGCCGCGAAAAAGGGAGACGAGTCTCACTCGGCTCCTACGTCGCCCAACGCCACTTCAGCTAAAAAAGTCGCGCCTTCCGCGCGCAATAGGACCACGAACAAAGCCGCGAACACGACTCCGGCCGTAGTAAGGAAGGAGAAGCCGCCGCCTCCAATAATTTTGCAGAATAAATCCCGCTGGAGCAACCTATCGAAGTGGATAGACTCAAAAAAGATCTTCTGCCCCAAAGTCCACAATGGACCGCATGGCATTCATATCCACGTCGCAACGACGGACGATTTCCGCGCTTTAACCGCGCATTTAAAAGCTCAAAATCTGAGCTTTCACACATACTTCCTCGCGGAGGACCGTAACCTTCGTGTTGTAGTTCGCGGACTCCCTAAAGAGCTCGAAACTGAGCACATCTTAAGCGATCTTAAATCGCAAAACTTACCAGTCCGAGAAGTGCGCAGGATGCACCACGCGACCGACAAAAAACGGTACCTAGATCTTGGCCTTATGCTGGGGTGGGATCAACGCCCGAGTCGGAGGGCCCTCCGTCCTGTGTTCTGTGTGGCGAAGAGGGACACCCAGCGAGCTATCGCGGGTGTACCAAAGCGCCGCGTAGAAAGCCGAAAGGAGGAGCAATCCGACGCGGGCGGGCGGACAACTCCAGTAAGTCGCGCCCACGGCATTCTGCCCCATCGGTCACACCAACCTCGGTGCCGCAACCCGCGCCCGCTCAGGCTGTAACCAAGCCCGCCCCCGTTAAAGGGACTTCCGGGCAAGGCCCAAGCCCTCCGGTGCCTTCAGCACCTAAACCCAACGCATGGGTTAAGCCCCCGGCGATAGTCAGCGCAGCCGCCTCATGGCCAGCGCCTCCTCGCCAGGCCCAGAAGCCCAAACCCGCCCCTCAGGCACCGATAAACATCGACACTGACCTTTCGTTAGTTTTCAACTTCGCCAGCAATATTAATGTGGCCGAAGTCACAACCCTAGCCCGCAAACTTCGCGAAGCCAAGTCCGTACAAGATAGGCTCAATGCTACTATTGAGCATATCAATCTTATCCAAGCGATAGCTTCGTTCCAGTGCGCCTAAGCCAATTTTTTCTTTTTCATAATTAAAATGGAAATACGACCTATAGGTAGAACCAAGTCTAGGTCTCTGACTGTCGCGTACTTTAATGCAAACGGTATCAGAGATCAAAAGGCAGAGATCATATATTTTTTTACGCGACCATGATATCGACATCATGCTAGTGCAAGAGACCTTCTTGAAACCTAGTCTGAGCGATCCCAAAATAGCCAATTATACCTTAGTAAGAAATGATAGGCTGACCGGACCTAAAGGCGGCACCTTGATCTACTACAAAAGGTCCTTGCAATGTGTACCGATAGATACTCCGCCGCTTACTAACTTAGAAGCGTCGGTCTGTAGGATAGCACTTACGGGCCATCCGCCAATAATAATTGCATCAGCATACCTGTCTCCCTTAAAGAAGTATATTAGATTCCGACATATCGGCTCTATTAAACCTAGGCCCTAGCGTATTAATCCCGGGCAACCTAAACACGTTAGCTGGAATTCTAACGTTAACAATCCTAACGGAATTATTTTAAGAGACCTCACGGAGATACTTAACTTCGATGTTATCGCTCCCGAGAGTCCAACACGCTATCCTTTTGCAAATAACCAACATCCGGACATCCTTGATATAGCACTGCTAAAAGACATCCGACTGACTATTAATTCGATCGAGGCTATTATCGAACTAGTCTCAAACCACAGGCCGGTCGTTTTACAACTGGGCCGGCCGGCAGGTGAGGTCCCTCAGACCAAAACTATTGTCGACTTGCGTAAACTTGAGGTCAAACTTAAGTCTACGAACTCCCAGCATTTGGACACTATACCTTACAAGATAGACTCACTAGAGGAGGCCGACAGGGCGATTAGCGCCCTTTCGACTCACCTCATATCAGCGGTCGAAGAATGCTCCCATAAGGTTCGATCAATACACGAAACTTCCGGCGGATGTTCGACGGCTGATTAGAGTGAAGAATTCCGCGCTTAAAACATATGACCGCTACCGCACGGAAGCCAATATACTTCGGGTACGTTCTCTTCAAAACGAGATTAAACAACGAGTAGCCGTGTTTAGAAACGATAGCTAGGATAACCTCTTAGAAGGTATCGAACCATCTCAAGACGCCTTCTGGAAATTAACGAGAGCTCTTAAAGCCGATAAATCCTCACCGATGACGCCTCTCGTGAAGCCAGACCACCCTGATCTCGCCCTAGACGATCTCGAAAAAGCCGAATGCCTAGCCGACAGTCTAGAGTACCAGTGCACGTCATCCACCGCACCAATAGATCCCGCTCACCTACTAGAGGTAGAAACGGAAGTAGAACGTAGGTCTGCGCTGCCACCAGCGGGCGAACCACTTGATCCTGTGACATTAGATGAAGTCACCGAAACCATCAAAAGCCTTAAGAATAGATCAGCCCCTGGGACAGACGGCATCAGCAACAAGGTGATCAAATCCCTTTCAGCGCCGCTTATTTACCTCCTTGTAGGAATATTTAACACTTTTCTCACGAACTGCTCCTTCCCGGACATCTGGAAAGAAGCAGACGTAATAGGGATCCCAAAACCGGGTAAACCGCGTAATCGTCCCTCTAGCTACAGATCCATTAGTCTGCTCGACACTTTGGGTAAGATATACGAGCGCATTATTTACAAGCGTCTCCGTCAATACACCGAATCCAACAGACTCCTCCCAGACGAGCAGTTTGGCTTTAGAGCCAATCACTCATGCACCTACCAGATTCATCGCCTAACAAAATACATTCTGTCTGGCTTCAACCAAAACCCGACAAGGAAAAAGTCTCGAAACACGGGTGCCCTCTTCTTCGATGTCGCGAAGGCGTTTGACAAGGTCTGGCACGACGGCTTGATTTACAAGCTGTACAAACTAAACGTGCCCGATAGGCTCGTGCACATCATACGAGCCTTCCTTTCGAACCGCACTTTTTGATATCGAGTGGAGGGAATCCGTTCTTCGAAGCACTTCCTCAAGGCCGGGGTCCCACAGGACTCCGTCCTATCTCCACTCCTCTTCACACTCTTCACGAGTAATATCCCTAAAGACCCCGTGGTCAACACCGCACTCTTCGCTGACGATACGGCACTCTATGTCTCAGATTACAACAAAAATAGCCTCTCATTAAAGCTCCAAAAAGCCACTAATCGCCTAGGCGAATAGTTCCTCCAATGGAGAATTGATGTGAATCCCGAAAAAAGTATAGCAGTATACTTTCAACGGAATTCAACAGCAGGTTCTAAACCAAAAACGATTTCGTTGTACGGCCGCCCAATCCCTTGGGAAAAATCGGCCAAATATCTAGGCGTCACGTTCGACTCCCGCATGAGTTTCGCGACGCACTTAAGTGTAGTACGCAACAGAGCCAAGTTAGTGATTGGCCGTCTACACCCTCTCGTTAACAGCAAGGGTAAGCTGTCGCTAAGACACAAACTCCGACTATACAAAACCTGCATTAGACCAATTATGTCCTATGCAAGTGTAGCTTTCGCCCACACATATAAGACCCACATTGTAAAACTCCAAAGAGTACAAAACTTTTTCATCCGAAAAGCCACCGGTGCACGGTGGTACCAACGGAACTCTGATTTGCACAATGATTGTGAATTACCATCTATCTCCGAATACTTTAAGGAGATGTCCCAATGCTACTTTGACAGAGTAGAAACCCACCCTAACCCGCTAGTGACAAACGCAGCTAACTACGTTCCGATAACAAACGTCGCGACCTATCTCCGTAGACCGCGTAATGTGTTAATAGAACCACCTCAACCGCTCAATTCAGTCGACCCAAACGTCGCAGGCACATCACACAATGACACTACACCCACACTAAATGGAACAAACACTACTAGGATAACGAATGGGGCGCGTCGCACCCGCAGACGGGTACGACGCGTTCCAGCTCACACCGCGTACACACCGTACACTCGCGTTCCTGGGCGGTTCCCACTGCCCAGACGATCGACCGACACGAGCTGAGCAGTCAGAGACGGGGGTCCGCACTCACCCCCCTCGGCCTGCGGTTAAATAGCTCAAAAAACGCCTAAAAAGGCGACATGATGATTGGTAACAATACCAAATCATAAACCATTTCACCATCATCCTCACCTCATTGCCTTTCCCTTTTTTTACATAGCTCGCGGCCTACAAGGCCCTGAGTCAGATGAAGCTGTAAGAGTTGCATAGACTAACAGCACTAACATCCAGAAAATAGAGAGATTTTTTCATTCGCGCGGGTACAGCTCTCAAGACAGCAGAAGCAAGAAAAACAAGCAAGAAAGAAGCCCTCAAGATCCCTATTAGGTTCATATAGTGTTTTAGTATTAACTGCCGCAAATTAATTGTAAATAGTGTTAATATAGTGATTATGTCAAATATCTTTAATTTCGTCTCAACCCCTGATAGTTTGAAATAGCAATTTTCATTTATCAAGTTATTAGTCAGACAGATGTCACAGTAATTAGCTTTCTTCACAGTAGTTCAGTTTCTCTCTAAATAAAAACATAAATACAGTCCACTCAACTCTCATCCACTACAGTTTATATGAAAAATATTGAATTAAGAAAAAGCTAAGTTTTAAATTTGGACAGTAGCTGCCTTTTAAGACATCCACTAAGAAAGGATTCTTCAAAATTCAACCCTTACGAGAGGGAAATAGCATGTTTCAGATTTTATTGTTTTACGGGGCGATTGGTTCGAGACTTACCGAAAGTACTCCGTAAATAAAATAAAATAAACTTATCTTGAGATTTTTCAAAACGGGAGGCCATAAGGTGTTCATATTTGTATGGAGACACGTTTTTCAGTATCTTTGACCATTCTACCCTTAAGGGGGTAAAACTATTGATGACAGATTGTTAAAAATGTTGCCACAATAAGCTTTCGATTAGAAACTGAGTAACATGTTAAGTATTTTTAGACATTCCACCCCTGAAAAGAAAAATAGGAGATGAAAACCCTATAAAACACTAACTTATTATTAACGTGGCTTTCAATCGATCAATTTAAAAAAGAAAGTGCAATAGGCGGTCTTATCACTCTGGAAATGATTTCTTCCAGACAACCTTATTACACAAATGTAAATTGTAATTTATATAAAAAGAATTATATATTAATGAAAACACATGATGATAACAAATGAGGAAAGTAGGATTGATACTAGAAAGGATGGAAAGTACAATGGGAGTTATTAGAATATTGAGTAATAAATGGAGCTTTGAGTAGATTTTTAAATAAAAAATGGGATTGAGCACGTTGAATAAACTCTACTTATGCGAGGAGCCCCACAAGAGTAAAATGGTTTATTGAAAAAGGAGGATGAATATACTAGAGTACCTTTGTCTAATTTAAGATTTGCGATCGTTATCTTTCCGAAATATGAGAAAGTTTCCTCATGATAGGTTAAGCTCTCCATAATATGCTATCGCATAATAACCGTGGGTTGATTGTCTGAAAATTACACTTTGGACGCGGGTTACACCGTACCTACATGGTCCTGTGAAGCCACTCTACAGTTATAAAGTAATATTGTAATTATTGTTCCATAATTGCAGACAAAGTTGAAAATTACTTAGTCCATGAGCTACCATGACTTTAAATATTTATACTTTTATTATATTACAATATATTTTTAACTCAAAGTGGCCTTCTCTTAGATTTTATTTTAATGAAAAGAGTGGTGTTATCGTCATATATTATCTCAAACAGCAAAAGGTTACAATCAAGGATTGTAATGTCATCAGGGCGCCTTATTTCTCCCTTTTTTTATTAACTGGCTTTACGACTCTGGGTTCTAGCCATTTTGATCATTTCTTTCAGAACCTTAATTTTATATTGTTTTTCTTCACAATATGCTGATGTGTCACATTGCGAAGCCCTTGGTAGATTTTGACGACAGCTCAACCCAGCGGACAGTTGATGACGACAGCAACTCAAGTTCATAAGGCGCCCAAGCGACCAAAATAACTTGAGGTTTATATCGCCATCAAAGCGTTTATTTCGTCGTGTTTATCGTTTTCTCTAATAGTTCACACACGCGGACACTTAATTCACAAAACCGCTTCACTTTTACGAATCAAAATCCACTTCAAACCATTATTCAAGCGACAAAACAGGAGCGACAATCCGTCTACGGCCAAGTTCCCG
The DNA here is from genome assembly GCA_907164705.1 of Parnassius apollo. NCBI lineage: Eukaryota > Metazoa > Arthropoda > Insecta > Lepidoptera > Papilionidae > Parnassius > Parnassius apollo. Next base: position 3,232,911 of record CAJQZP010000501.1, on the reverse strand, counting down.
CCAAAATTCCCATTTCTCCCCTTTTTACTCAATCTTCATGAGTATAGTATCATAATTTCCGAAATAGCTCTTTTATTTGACAATATTTTTTATTAGTATTCATAGTTAGAAACGACTCAATACTTATTCGTTTCTAACTATGAATGATGAACTGTGAACAGCCAAACCATACTACACAATACTGAATGTTGTTTTCTATATTAACATGTATACTTTTAAGATAAAGACATTATACCATGGTAATAAATCATTTTTTGTAAAAAGGTGTTACATAATATAGACAATCCACTCTTATTTATTTCGTAAACGTATTAAAATTTTAAAGATTGGTCAAGGCGAATTTAAACTCTACGTTTAACGGTCGGTATTAAACGATTGATTATTTATTACTTTCTGTCAAAGACGTTTTTCAAAGTCATATCCCATCGTCATCATCATTGTCATAACAGCCTGCACACAGACTTTTATACGTGGTAGAGCTACGCTCCAGCTGTATTATGGTTGTAGCACGAATGGGTCGATCGGGGAAGGACCACGCTCTCACAGAATTCGTATGGTGAGTGTAGAGATCCGGAGACCCTTTTTTTACTGGAAACGGGACATTTTATCTTAGTCTTCTGGGGTGACAACGCATCTGCGTTTTGATTCTTAATCGAGGATAAACGTGTGCTCGTTTCTCACCCTTATTCTATAAAAAAGCGTAAAAAAGGTCATTTCTAGTTTCAGTTATTTATATTTAAACATTTTTAACACTTTACGTTCCTAATTCCCTGACCGCTATTATTAGTCAAAATTTGCAATGCATTTGAATAAAGTTTCTTTAAGCTTTTAACTTTGCAGCGAAAATTCTAGCCAACGATTAACTGGTTTAATTGCCTAGAGCAAACTTTCCTAATTGTAACCTCTTGTTAAATGTTTGCGCTACAGATATGAAAAATAGCAATTTGAAATACAACTTACTGAAGCTAACTCACTCATCCACATATTTTCGTTTTACATGTAGTAACTATCCCCCTTCCATAATAAATAAAAATAAAATAAAATATATGAAAATATTAAGTAATGATACATTATGTAACCAGACTAATTTATATGGAATTTATACCCCGATACCATCAACACCATCTGGATGCTTGGCGGTCCACCACTGTACGTTTCAGAAGGAGTTTTGTTCCACGTACGACCTCTCTGTGGAATAGTTTACCACCGGCGATTTTTCCGGACCGATACGATCTGGAGACCTTCAAGAAAAGAGCTTACTCCTTTCTAAAGGGCCGGCAACGCACCTGCAATTCCCCTGGTGTTGCGGATGATCATGGGCGGCGGTAGTCACTTAACATTAGGTGAGCCGCATGCTAGTTTGCCCCCTCTTCTATTAAAAAAAGAATTTTACGCGAGTATTTAAATGAACTATTTTAACGGATTTTATCGCGTTTTATTTTAAATATTGTTGCACGCCACAATTAAGCCTGCGAGATAATGACTTGACGAATGATAAGAACTGACTTATCTTCTTTGGCTACTTGTAGAATTTTCAAATAGAAGTTCTCTTCAATATGTAGTCAATCTTGTCTGTGACTCCTTTGACATATGATAGTACAGCAGGCACACACTCGACTGTGACCGGGTTCATACGTTCACTGTGACGTAGTTATGGTACCCGAAATTGTTGTCGTAAAAACCTGCTTGACGTGCTAACTCTCGGCGGCAGTGTTTGCTGCCACAGATCCCTTGTGTTTTTTTTAACAAAGCTTTGCCAACGGTAGCCAAATATAAAGGATGATTATGAGATTCACCGTTTAAATAGACCCGTTAGTATGATCCTTTTTCTATACACAGTGTGACCTATATTGTTGTTAGGGTTTTGGATCACCAATACAGCTATAAAAGCTAAGGAATTATTTGCCTCTAAATTCATAGTAAAATTAATTTTAGAGTTTATGGAATTAAAATGTTCTAAAAATGCAGGTAATTTATTTCATGGTAAAATTATGAAAGTTTCATCTACGCACAACTTGTAATATCATGGATTTACAGGTGAAGTAAAGTCCTCCTCGACATTTTACGTAATATTTATAAATATAAAATCTTAAAAACTGTAAATTATAGTAACTTTTAGAAAGTAGTAAGCTCTTATCTTGAAACTCCCTAAGTCCTACTAGTCTGGAAAAATCACCGGTGGTAAAGTGAAAAGTAAATTGCTGCTCAACTACGTACTCAGCAGTTATGAAAAACATCGAGAACACTGTGCATATCTGAGAAATTAAAATATTTACATGTCATGTAAAAGTACGTTGTACTGCATTAACGCAGCTGACTCATAATCCCATTACCTTTTTAGAAATGAGAGCAGGCCTATACTCAGTTTTAGGCTGTAAAGAAAAGAAACAATAAATAAACAATGTACATTACATTCACATTTTTACTTTTTTCCGGGTATTTATTTTGCTAACTTTACCTATAAGCTACATTATGTAATTTTGTATCTTTGTTATTCTACACAGCTATTTTATTAGCTGACCGCTTTCGTCTAACTTCCCTGTTAGAGACAGGTGTCTCGCTCTCCACCGCAATAAATAGCCATTTACCAGAAAGTGCGGCCTGTGTGGGCTGCGCGGTGCCGCCCTGACGCCGGAAGGTGTTCTCAATTTGTCGCCCGGAATGAGATTGTCGCCGCTTTCAGCATTAGGTAAGTGGCTTTCACATTTCACTTTATGCGAGCCATCTTTGATTTATATCCTAACGTATACAGAGAGCAAACAACTGCGCAATTTTTACAAATTATTAAGTTTATTGTTTTATATTATTTAAAAATAAATAAGATAGTGAACAATTATTACAAATTTTTCTGATACTAAAAAAATATCTACGCGAACACTACATTAAATAAAACTAGTTTTGACGGATTTTATCGCGTATATTAACTTATTAAATATTCCTAACGTTTCGAGCACTTTACAGCACCCATGGTCACGGGGTGGACTAAGGTGTTCGACCTCCTAATGCTATAGTTAACCATGGCTACCTCCAGATTAAAATTATTAAACTTAGTTCCGCACTAAGCAAACACAATGCAGTTGTATGCTTGGGTTGGGATTTAATTTTATTAGTTATAGAATCCTAAACATATGTCAGTACCCAGCCAATGGAAAATTTATTATTTTATAAAACTCAAGATATTTCAATATCAATAAAAACAAATAGTTATGTCATTATATTATTTCTTTTTGGTTTATTTTATCATTGAATAAAACTAAATTTACGGATTTTATCGCGTTTATTTCACTACTTTTACTTATTTTTTAATTCCCGACGTTTCGGGTGCTTTACAGCCCCCATGGTCACGGGGAGGACTGAGATGTTTGACGTCCCAATGTCATAGTTAGTCTGGCTACCTTCAGTTTTTAATATTAATTTTTGGTCCGATTTACGTAAAATCTTTCTTGGGGTGCTTTGGGCTTAATTTTGTTAATTATCTGATTCCAAGCAGATGGCAGCACCCATCCATCTTCTCTATTGAAATTTGGATGTTTTTTAATTTCAATAGCCTCGCGTATCACCCTTGGTAGGAATCGTCTTGGTAGGTCGACTTCATGATACTATAAGCTCGTTTTGCGTAAATCGGACCAAAAATTAATATTAAAAACTGAAGGTAGCCGGACTAACTATGACATTGGGACGTCAAACATCTCAGTCCCCCCCCGTGACCATGGGTGCTGTAAAGCACCCGAAACGTCGGGAATTAAAAATAAGTAAAAGTAGTGAAATAAACGCGATAAAATCCGTAAATTTAGTTTTATTCAATGTGTAGTGTTCGCGTAAATTTAAGAAATCATTATTTTATCATTTTTGCACAATCATAGCGTGCTCGCTCGTAGACGCGCATAAGACAGTCACGCGGTGGGCAAAGATTTTTGTTACTGTTTAAAATCTACTCAATTTTAAATTCTGCTCTAAATTTTTAATTTATCTTTCATGCCTTGAATATTTTGATGCACCAAGTGTATATACTTTTTAATATTACCGTTTTGTTTAATTATACAATTAACTATCAATGAGTTGTATTCTGGCTAAATTAATTTATTATCATTATTACTGCTAGAGATTACCCTTACTACCCCATTTTGATTTAAATTACTTGGAACTCATTCCAAATTCAAATTATTATTATTATTATATTATTAACACATTTGCTGTCCGACGTAATATTTGTATAATTTTTGGGAGCTATCTACTTGTTATTAAGAAGATATAACAACTTATAAAAAATGCATTAAATCTCTACATAATATGGATTACATAATCAACAATTCAAATGTTTTTAAAATGAGTAAATACTTGATTAATCTCCCTACAACGAAACCACAGAAATGTGAAATAATTATTGATATTGAATAAAACTATATTTACGGATTTAATTTTTGGTTTTGTTTCGGGTGTTTTACACAGTTTTTAGTCATTCGAAATCCTGATAACCCTATTGATTAAACTGTGTATAGGAAAAAGATCCATACCAACCGATATTTATATGGTGAATCCCGCCATCACTCTTCACAGTTAGCTACCGTGGGTAAATCTTTGTTTTGAAATCGTTTGGAGAGCACGAGGGATCTGTGACAGAAAACATCTGGCCGCCGAGCTTCAGCACGTCAAGCAAGTATTGCAAGACAACAAGCTTCGGGTTCCGCGCCTATGTCACAGTGACCGAATGAAGCTGGCCACAGTCGAGCGTGTGCCTGCTGTACTAGTATGTCAGAGGTGTCACAGAGAAGATTGGCTACATCTTGAAGCGAGCTTCCATTAAAACATACTACAAGCTGCCGAAGTAGATTAGTCAATTTCTACCATATGTCAAGTCTAATATCCCTCTACAAGATGCAGCAGTATACAAGTTAGATTGTGAATGTGGTCTCTCTTACATAGGTCAAACAAAAAGATCCATAAAAACCCGCGTGAAAGAACATATAGCCGACGTGAACCACCGACGCTCTGGGAAGTCTGCAGTCTGTGAACATGTTTAAGACCATCCCCACCATTACATTATATTTGATAAACTACAAATCCTCGCAAAAGAACACCGATTCCTACCAAGGATAATACGCGAGGCTATTTCCCCTCGTGTGTACAAACGCCATATTCTGGCGTCTCAAATAATAATCGCATCTGTCAAACGCCATAATATGGCGTCGAGTGATAGCAAACTATTTGTAACACATATATGATATATATAACATACATATATATAACATATATATCTGTTATGCATAAAGTGCTCGACAGATGCGCCATATTGGCCAAAATGACCCCGACATTCTAGTGGATTGAAATTAAAAAACGTCCTAATTTCAATAGAGAAGATGAATGTGTGCTGTCATCTGCTTGGAATCCTATGATTAATAAAATTAAACACAAACCCAAGCATACCACTGAAAAACTTCAAGATACTGTAAGCTCGTTCTGCATAGATCGGACCGAAAATTTATATTGAAAAACAGAAGGTAGCTGAGCTAACTACGACATTGGGATGTCAAACATCACAGTCACCTCTCTCCCCGTGACCATGGGTGCTGTAAAGCACCCGAATCGTGGGTATATTACCCATAAGTAAAAGTAATTAAACGCGATAAAATCCGTAAATATAGTTTTATTCAATGTGTAGTGTTCGCGTAAATTTAAGAAATCATTAATTATTGATAACATGCATCTCCTCGTAAGGTAAAAATTATTTTATTTTGCAATCATTAGTCGTATTTACAACAACTAAGCCAATGAGGCGGTCTAAAAGTGGGGTTCGAATCCCGGGTCTGGTCAAAATCTGTTATTGAGTTTTCCTGACAAGTAAGCTGCCCGGAGTCAAGAAAATGGCGGTGTTTCACCCCTGTGCTCACGTAAAGCTATTGGTACTGCGCCTAATCTCTCTCTGGTCGTGTCGGTTTACCCTCCCATCGGACTTTGGGTGAGCAAATAGAGAGTGCATCTGTGCATACACTTGGGCACTATAATCCTGCCATGTGTAGATGGCTTGTCTCCGTGGTGACTGAAATTCGGTCTGGAGGATCACAATAGGACGACATTTTGTGCAGAGTGTCTAGAATTTGAGCCATGACGCCTTTTTTGCTTAGTGTAGTTGCGTGGTTTTAAAATTGTTCTTGTAATAATATGATTTTAAATAAATGTTCATTACAACTTTTGATAAATAACTTATAGATTATAGCAAGCGCTTAAAAATTATGTGCGCTAATTAAACTAGGATTTTTTAAGTTGAAATTGGTTTAACTTTTACCTATAATACGAGTATTACACATAACATTTAGGCTATGACCATCTCGAATAATATATAGGTGCCGTGGTCCCGGAGATCACCCTACATGTAGACAAACTCACAAAATTCGTACTCTCTATATTATTATCAGTATTGATTATTCACTAATGATTAGCAAATTATTTCATTACCAATCATCCGAACCTAAAATAGTTCGGGAGGAATCGGCGCATAACTACCGAAAAATCTTCCACCTTATTTTTTTAATGCGTAATTAACTTTATCGTAAAAAAATCTTTTGACCGTTTTTATTAGCATTTAATTAAAAAATATAAAGAAATGTGCCGTAGAAAACAACAATTCCTTGCCATTTTAAAAACAATATCCCACCGACTTGCCCCATAGCAACATGCATTTATATCATCAGAAAGACAATTTTCAAAAAAAAATGAGGTAGAACAGTTTTCAGTACTCATGCGCCGATTCTTCTTGAACTAAAAATCTGTTATCAATATGAAAAACATTTTTCTTTTGCAGTTTACGAAACTACTCAACAGAAGACTTGACGGAAGATAAAATCGTTGAAGTAATCAATGAAAACATTCAAGAATTCATCTTCGGACAATCATTGGTCCGCTCACGTGCACGACAACGCGCGATTACACTGCACAACAGACGGTCTCCACAACAAGAGCTGGGGTTGGAAGCTCTCCGTCATCCGCCGTACTCACCAGCCCTTGCGCATACAGAATTCCACTTTTTCTAGCATTTATATAACTTTTTGACTGGAAAAAAATTTAAATACCTGAGAGGCAGTATAAAATGCAGTTCAAGGAATCTTATTTCGTAATATCTTATTAGGATATCGGAAACTATTGTAATAAGTGGTAGTACGAAAATGTGTGTTTACAATTGCAATACCTGCCTAATTGTTGCTAATCGTATGCATAGAGAGAACTACTAGTATACTACTTCTACATTTTTTCATATAAGGCAAAAAGAGACAAATCTGTTGAAAGATGTTGCGTGTAATTCATGCGTGGAAATAGAAATGTCAAGTAGTCATCTTTGGTCTCTTTATATTATGCCAAATATGAAAGTAAATACACTCATGTCTTCTAATTTACTAGAAAATAATTATAATATAAAATTAAAATGACATCCCTATTGAGTAGTATTATGCATGACATTACTTTACAAGACATGACGTCTTTAATCTATAGTAATCCTGTTCGTATTGTTAGCCACAATCTCCATTGATATACTCTTGTATTACTTTGTTTTGTTTATTTATTATTTTTTATTACTTTATTATTAGCCCAAAAATAAAAAGAGAATAAGACTAGACTTATTTTTATCCGACCGATCAAGTAAATTATTTTCAGAATTGAGTGATGATTATTATTATATTACAATACAAACATTCATTTCGCAAACTAATAGGTCCGTATGAATACTAAGTCTTGACAAACACACGGTAAATAACTGTGTTGGAACGCATTTATAACCAAATTTTTTTGCTGATTAAGGATGCACCCCTGCTTCGTCCGAGTGTTTTCGAGATCTCGACAACAGCACCACTTACTGGGTCCAATTTTGAGTGCGAGTGTTCACCAAAATCGGTCCAGCCGTTCTCAAGTGGTGATCTTTCATACATGCGGCATAAGCATTTTATTTATATAGATTTACTACTAGCTTAGCGGAAATAAAACAATCCACTATATTTAACAAAGTTTTATCCGCTTGGATGAAAATATTTCTAAATCATGAAGTGTAGGCAGGATCTTGTTAATACCGTGTAACGGCGGCGTAAAAGAATCCACTACGTCCTACCAAATAATATACTTAGTCAAGTCATAAGTTCTGTCAAAAACTTTTAATAAAATTAATGATACACTTTTTGAAAATTATATAGAAAAAATGAAACGTTATTTAATTTAGAATACGATTTTATTTACATTGTTCAAAATGCCCTCCCCTATTTTGAATACATGCCCATAATCGACGCGGCCAATCATCAATCGCAGCACGCACCACACTCATATCTATTTCTGCCGCCGCTTTAGCCAGAGATGCTCGGAGAGATTCCAAATTCTGATGAGGTTTAACGCAGATTTTCTCCTCCAAATCTTGCTATATCTTATAATCCAGTAGACTAGAAGAGTTCGATAAAGTCAATTTCATGGGCGGTCAACCAGTTTTGCGTGCTTGGTGCGCTATGAGCTGGTGCAGAGTCCCGTTGGAATACTCAATGTCTGTTTTTGAACATATTTAGAGAAAGAAGTTCCATTATGTTTGTTAGAACGGTATTTTGGTACACCTCGGCACTGGTTTTTACACCTTTTTCACAGAAAAACACCTCAGTTAAGCCCGAACATAAGACTCCAAGCCAAACCATGAGTGGTGTGTGTGTGTGTGTGTGTGTGTGTATGTGTGTGTGTGCGTGTGCGTGTGCGTGTGCATGTGCGTGTGCGGGCGCGTGCGCGTGCGCGTGCGCGTGCGCGTGCGCGTGCGTGTGCGTGTGCGTGTGCGTGTGCGTGTGCGTGTGCGTGTGCGTGTGCGTGTGCGTGTGCGTGTGCGTGTGCGTGTGCGTGTGCGTGTGCGTGTGCGTGTGCGTGTGCGTGTGCGTGTGCGTGTGCGTGTGCGTGTGCGTTGCGTGTGCGTTGTGTGTGCGTGTGCGTGTGCGTGTGCGTGTGCGTGTGCGTGTGCGTGTGCGTGTGCGTGTGCGTGTGCGTGTGCGTGTGTGTGTGTGTGTGTGTGTGTGTGTGTGTGTGTAGGTATAAGTATGTAAGCCTTTCATAACTTTTGAACGTCTTGATCGATTGAGATTGCGGGTGTGTGATGAATGTGGAATAGATTTGGTGATGATATGAGCTGATTTGGATGAGTAGATTTTGAGAAATTACAATTATAAAAAGTTTTTTACCGTTCGATTTTAAAAACTAATCAGCTCTTAATCTCAAAAAGTGACGTCAAATGCCGTTTGGAAAATAAAATTCATTCGTTTGTGAGATATCGAAGGAGAAAGAATTTGGAAAAAACGTTTTTTTTTAACATAACTTCGAGATTTCGCAAAATAATTTGGTGAAATTTGGAGCGCTTTGCAATTGAAATTAACGGGAAGTTCCAAGGATGGTCGGCAGGGTCAACCAATTTTTTTATTTTATATTATTACCTGTTTTTGTATATATAAATTTTAACTTTCTGCACTCATTCACCAAATACACTTCAACTATGCTAAATCTGACACTTCACATGCGCGCAGTATGCTTTAAAAAGGAATATAATGTTTTCCCTTCATGTATCAATATATTAATTATTTCTTAGTATAGTACTATAGAACGTACAAACTCAGTCCGTGACATTTTACAATGAATTCATTTCACCGTTTTTTTTTTTTTCAGTTATTTATATATTTAAGAACACAAAACGGTATAACATCAAATCGTACTTTATACTTTATTATTTATGTTCAACAAAGCATGAACAATAAAATTTATGATCTTGATGGTATTCCGAAACAGTTGTACACAGCTCTATATTTTTTGTAGGATAAATGTTTAGTGAAAGAAAATAAAGAATTCGATTTTGTTTAACCTGATACACAGGTTTATCCTGATTACAGGCCTAATGCACAGGATCATGATTTAGTATAATTTTAAACTGCCCGGTGCCCTGCATCAGAATACACTGAAGGAGCTATCAGTTTCTAAGTCATCATATTGCAAATCCGGTTTCTGTGGAAAATAACTAAAAAAATAATAAGTGTTATTAATATTACTGCCAAGTTGTTAAACAGTGGTTGGAGTTGGTGGAGTGGGTTGTAATTAAGAATTACGAAACAAGGTAATTTTTATCAACTGTAAAATATTTTTCCACGAAAATCTTAGTAAGCAAAAAGTTTAAAATTTAATAATTTACTTTTCCTAAGTAACCAAAAATAAAATCTCGGAAATAGACGTATGGAATATTTTCCACTTTAATAAAAAAATGCATTTATAAAATTAGCTAGAATTCATATTATAAAAAAAATTGTTTTTAGGATTCCTGTGAAGTAAGAAAATGAATTATATTTTAAAATAGCCCTCTAATTATAAAAGTACAAACACCCGAAGCAAATGCTTGGAAAAATGCAAATACTTGTTTCCTAGCCATACTATTATTTATTCTGTGGCTAAGCCCATAGCTTTTGCTCTACTACGACCAATAAAAAATACTTATTTAAGTAAATAAATAAACTTTAATATAAAATAAAGCTCATCTTTCTATAATTCAAATAAATTATTTCTGAAAGCATCGAGCAATTTAAAGTAACAAGTCAAGGCAATAATTAATTATAAAATTAGGAAGTAATTGATGATATAGTTTTATTTATAAATTACATAGATTATTCGTTCTTCCTTCATTTACTACAGCCTAATGCCTAAGCAATAGTACACTGCTAAATATAGGCCTCAACCATAGATGGTCTCATAGGGGTAATTAGAAATATTTGCTATGCTGACTAGGATTAACACCCGAAAATTGATTAAAACATTTTGTGCTGTTATAGTGAAGATGCTGCAGCCATATTCTATTTCAGTTTTCCTCTGTCACCTCTCACGACACCCACGGGATAATATAAGGTAGCGGTTTCTATTATACCACCGCTGATCAGTAATATAAATAGACTTTAAAACATTCTATTCTTATCTATTACCTTATAACAAAGATGATATGCACATTTGAGCTTAAATAGAAAAATCACGATACGTAAAAACCTATGACTCATTGTGCACACATATCCAATACAATATAAACTTGTTTCGATGTGAGTGATGGAAAATTAGTTGCTTGGTTACTAGCTGCTACCGCACAGACATATTATGACACCTGTGTAGTTTTGTGATTAATTTTTAGGAGAGACAAAATGTTACTAAAGTGCCTTCCCTCCATTTCCATACTATGTGTGTATCTCATGCTGAATATAAGTACGACTTCAAACGCAATCACTCGAGGTATTGTTTTTGTTTATATAACATATTGTAATTTACTGTATTTAAAATTATTTTCTATGTTTTTTCGCAATAGTGTACGCACGATAATGTCAAGGGCGATATCGTAACAGGTTTTATTCTTCATTATTAAAATAATAATAATATTTATGACATATTCCATACAATAAATATATTAATAATAATAAATATATTAATTAAATTTGATTGAATTGGTGTATTTTAGCACTGAGCGTTACGTTTCACAAAATAAACCAAATATTTAGTTAACAGTCACGAAAAAGATACAAGAAGAAACCAAGTTATTCTCTGTGTGATGCTAAAATTAAACTATAAAAAATAATAATGCTTCAAAACCTTTCCCATAATATTTTAATTCGCGTAAGTTAAGCATATTATGATGCATAAATACAGATTTTTACAACATACAACGATGCGTATTTCAATTTTTAGTACAAAATAATATTACCTTTTACTTAGACTACTTGAAAGTGAACAGGAATTCGTCTTACAACATCTTTGACCTTTGCTTTCACATATATACAAAAGTTTATTTATTCATATTTTTTTTTTTGAAAATTTATTAAAATTAACATTTATTGGTTATAAAATAATTCTCAAGATATTCATAATTATTTTTGTAATTTCTTCCAAGTTACAGTTTTGCAACAACTTAACAAAACAACAATCTTAATAAGAATCACGACAGCTAAAGTAATATTTGAATTTCTAAACTGGTTTTACACAAAGGCCGGAGTATCCTGGTACTAATAGGTACCGGTTATGCCAAAATACTTATAAATATTTTTGCATTATGTGAACTGAGAAATAACTTTTATAACAAAGCGGTTAGAATACTAATAAAAGCAATCTTATCTGACAAATCTGGATAATTAGTTCGCCGTGCTGCTCCAATACGTTTTGGCGGATTTCACAAACGTCTTTGAGTTATTTTATTTCTCAGACATGCAGTTTTCTCACAGTGTATTTGCCTTCATTATTGAAAACTTGAATTACAACCAGCAGTTAAAATGGCAAGTTACAATTTCATTGGTATTGGCGGGGACCGTACCCGAGTTGTATGTGTGCAGTGAGCACTTGACTTACTATCTTTTATTTCGTTAATATAGCGTGACCAATGTTGAGATAAAACAGATGATCTCCAAATTTAATAACATGGCATGTAGAAGTATATACCAATTTGTATATAATAAATATATGCATCTCAATGAACCCTGGTATCAGAGGTTAAGCGCTCGTTATAAATTTTAGAGTATGCGACCCGTTCGTTTCCCGCCGGCACCAATGAAGTTGCGAATTGAAATTTTAAGTGCTTTTTTAAAATGAAGGAATTTTTTGCTGACTACGTGTGAAAAGGCAATACCAGAATCAGAACATTTTAACACAATCATGACCAAATAAATAATACTCATATGTTTGACTATTATTTAAAAAAAATATCGGTAATCACTATCTCATAAACAAAAATACAATTATATATTATCATTAATTAATTTTATCTTTTTCAACAAAATATTTAAAAATGGTAAAACTTTACTTTTTTATTCCTTATTACACACACTATATAAAGGCATTGAAATTACAGTTACTGTTATTGTAAATTAACTACAGCCTATATATTTGTTGTATTTAAACGGTAGACTTCAAAAAAGGAAGACAATTCGACTGTATGTTTTTACTGTATGAGTATAACATCTTCGTGGATCGTGAGCCGATATTGATGATTCTTTTTCTTCATCAAATTGTTCAAAAAAATTCAAATACGGGATCAAGTTTTCCATTTAACTGTTAATATGACATTGAGATCGCGATATTCCTTAGTCCACAATAAATTCACAAGAAAATCTACAAGAAAAGTGTAAAAAAATAATTTTAATAAAAGTATAAGCTGACTTCAAATAACTAAAAAGAATAAGACACGATTTGACATTCTGAGTTTTGAACTTATTTCTTCTACCATACTATACAGTAGGTACTATAGTATGGTATGGTATGGTACGGTATATACGAGAACACAGGTCAGCTGATAGCAAGTTTATGCTGTGGCCCATAGACACCTATCCTCGATTAAGAATCAGATGCGTTGTCACCCCTAAGGACTGAATAGGAAAGCCTCTTTCCAGTAAAAAGGCTCTTCGGTTCTCGGTGTGATATTATTTTATTCTTTTTAGTTCTTTGAAGTCGACTTTTATACTTTATTCAACCATTTTTTTTTTTGTTTTACAGTCGGATAATACATACTTTCTTTTATGTTAAATAAAAATGGCCTCCTATATAATATTGTTGTGCAATAGGTTGGATATCTTAACTGATGATAGACTTTATTTCGCGTAATTAAGAACTAAATTTTTAAACAAAAAATTTCTGATAGTGAAAACCTTAAAACCCTTAGCTGCCTTATACGGATGTACTATTTATGGGGATTCCCCATATTAAGAAACATCCGGTGTAATATCCAGTTTAAGTGGGTGGCTTAGCGATTTAATATCAAGCAGAAATACAATGTTTTAACGACATCAATCGGAATCCATAAGACATTCAAATCCTTTCCCCAAATATTTTAACATCCATGGGATAATTTTATTCATATGATTTCACAACATACAAATTTCCCTAGTAAACTACTTCCGGACTGAGTGATGAAAAACATGAAAGATCTTCACCAGAATTATTTTTTTATTTAAATTGCAGAAAAACGTTCACCTCAAGGACCTCCTCCTCCTATATGGGGTAGAGGACCACCAGGTCATCAACCCGGAGGACCTCCAGGTCGTCAACCTGAAGGACCACCAGGTCATCAACCCGGAGGACCTCCAGGTCGTCAACCTGGAGGACCACCAGGTCATCAACCTGGAGGACCACCAGGGCATCAGAAGCAAAAAGGAAAAAAGCCAGGAAAAGGAAATCCTCACCGTGATTATGATAATGAAGACACATTTTCACAGGAAGGGGACACAGACTTTAGCTATAATAGACTAACCAATAATTTTAACTATAATAGACCAACGTCAAATATGGGTAATATTAACAAGGACCCCCAAAACTTAATGCACCAAAATATTTACGGAACAGAGGATCAAATGAACGGAAATACCAATTTACTAAATTCTTATAACAAAGTTGATATTTCAACAAAAAATAACGAAAAAATAACTTATGACGCGGGTCAAGCTTATGTGTTAGTAAATGGTAATAAAAATAACGATAAAAATGTAGTACCAGTAACTTTAGTATTTCAAGCACAACCTGTAACGCCAGCAAGTTAGGCTTTAGTGTTAAACAAATTATGTACTAGTTGATAATTCAAAAAGATTATTTCCGTAAAATGAGACCTCAAGGCATTTTTATTTGTTTAAATTTAAATGATGTGGATTAAAAAGTAGGTTTACATCTTCCATCAGCTGTACGCTCGTAACCTGTAGCACAAGCACCTCTGAAATTTTCTCTTCCATCTTGCTCCGTTCCATTTGTTTTACTGTTTGAATCACCTTTTACTGTCGTTACCGGAACTTGTGTGCTTGTAACAACGTTTGTGGCAGTAGTTTTATCAGGTGCATCTTCATCATTCTTAAATACAATCATAGATTCATATCTATATTGGCTATCCCTTCTACTTTTTGATTGAAAAACACTTTTTATATCATCTTCAATCTTCTGCGCTGACTCTTGAATTTTACCAAACAAATCTACAACAACGTCTCCTTTTACTCGAGGACTTAAAATTGTAAAAACGTAGCAAAACAAAATTAAAATTGATAACTTCATTTCGCCTTAAACGTCTCTTTCATCTCACAGTTCTTTAGATTATGTTTTCTCATTGTCATTAATAAGCTTCTTTCGAGAATATGAATTGATAACTTTATGACCTAGCGCCAACGGAATCTTCAGTAACTTGCGATAAGTGTCGCGTTCTACGAATTGATAATATACATATAGATTACCTCATTAAGAGACAACCGCGTAAATAATTTTTTTAGTTAATATTATCTTTGTACATGATACTTATTTCTTTACCACTGCGTTCCCATCTGTAATAAATATACTATTGTTAATATTATCAAATCACAATTTAATTGAAATACTTTTCACATTAAATATTTTGGAAAGCTAGCGATGTAAGATATACATTCGATAAATAATACTCGAAGAAATATAGCTCAAATACTTTCTTGTCTTGTATTAATAAATATTATAGTATTTTTTGCATTAGGTATAACGATAATAAATCAAAATTTTATGTAACTGATACAAGTTTATCCTTTAATTCTTTACAGATTCCTGTCTTTTTGAGACTTTTAAAATACTTATATTAACTTATATTATTAATTATTAGTATAATTTAATTAGCCACACGCAGAGGACGTAAAAGAATTCATGCGAGTATCGTAAGAGGCAACTATGGTGACAGAAAGAAAAGAAAATCACCTTCATATATGTATTTTTGCCCTCAAGTATCAAAAAGCACGTGCCATGTTGTATTCTGATGTATATATAATATATTATATATGTAACATAACCTGTATATATATAACCTGTATTATAGGCTGTAAGGCATGCCAGGTTCAGTGCATTTATCCTACATCTAGCCTACTTTGTTTGGGTTAGTAGTTAGTTAATAGCACGTTAATACCATCAGATGGACTGTTAATTTGTTTATTATTTCTATTTTATAATACATATAAAATAATAGTGGACCTAAAATTCGTACACCAAACTGTGTTCAATTCGTTTACCAAGCGTATTGATTATGTCTTATCCTAACTACTGGCTTATATACGGTATATATCTGTATACCTCCAGCAGTAAACTGTTTATATTTTGATGTGGAAAAAGAAGATAATGCTACAGAACATAATCAAAATATAAAATTAATTTTTCAAACTGAAAAATTGACTTTATGCTGCCTTTAACGCTGCAAGTTGGATGTATATATGACGTTCTTAGCACGATTTTATTTTTATATGTTTAAACTAACATTTAAATGTTAAGTATCAATTATATAGTACTCACGTATTAAAATCTTTGTCTGCAATTACCGAGATGATCACGCCGCTGCCCATCAGGGCAATCCAATTGAGGCACTCTAATGATTTGACCGGTTTTTATATTCTCAGTTGTAGTCGAAGTGGCCATACGCAATTTTTCATGGAAGTTAAACATAACTCCACTTTGTCCCAAAGAAAATGTACACAAAATAAATATGGTCACAAACAGCATCCTTTTTACGTTCATTTTATCAAATGCTATTGAATAAACTGCGCAGTGATTCTATGTGTCTTCTGTGCGTGTAGCTACAGACCTCAGTCACCACGGTATCCTACACGCTCCGTAGATATCCTTCACCGCACCGTTTGTACAGCTATTTGTATTCATAGGCACATCAATCATTGACGGCCCAGGTGTGACGTTTTTTCCGTCACCTTTGTGTTCGAAGTTATTACGAAGTTTATGGACAAGAAAATCTACTAAATCCTTTACTGGATTACTGAACGCTACGATAAAGTCCTGATCTGAAATCGGTGCAGTTTCGACTATGATTAAATTGAGAAATACTGTCAAAATAAAGATATATAGTAGCAATCGGGTCATTTTATCATTAACCAAATAAAGTCACAGACTACGCACTTTAAATACCCTATACAGTGCTCTTCATATTTAAATATTTAACTAGAAACTATTGATAACAGTACTTACACCGCGCCAATCAACAAACATTGTAGAGACGCTACGATCGCTCCACTGACGATTTATTTATAATGTAGATGTAGGTGTAGAATATTTTTTTAAGCCGCTAACCAACAATTTTATTTTTGTGAACTTATTCTTAATGCATTTATTTTGTTTTGTAGACAAAATCTTTAAAAATATTTTCGAAATTGAAAAGGGATTTTAAATAAATAGAGAGTATTTGTTATTGTCTAAATATCCCTTTATATCTAAGCATATGCATTTATATCCAAAAAAATAAATAATCATAATATTATTTAAATGGAACATGGAATCACCTCGTTATCTGTTTGTCTGTCAAGGTTTTTAAATTTTCAAGGATAATGTTGGCGAAGTTATAAAATCCTCTTTCCAGCATACTGACGTGTAGTAAAAAATTCGAATTTTTGGCTTGGGGCGTTAGTAATGAGGAGTTTTTTAGGAGTCTTTTACTCCTCACTACCAACAAATATGTGTAAAATTTGAAATCTTCACGTGGTGTATTTGATTATTGTGAACATAATATGAGCCAATTACAATAAAGAAGTAGATCAAATTTTGGTCGTATCCTGTCGTACTTGCCTCTGTGTAAACTGCCAAAAATAAATAATGAATACCATAAAAAGATGTGGACATACGCTCTTCCATTCTGAATAAATTGCCTAAGAAAGTAGCTAAACAATTAGATGACAAAACATCTCGACAAATTAAAAATATTCTAAAAGTATACTATACCGTGGAATACTTTAGAATGAGAGAGGAGCCTACGTGTGGGTCCACTACCAGAGAAAGAATAATTGTGAGCGAGTAACACATTAAATTAATCGATAACGGACATAAGATTGAGCGTTATTTTAATGAAATAATATAAAAGTATGCATTACTACAGATGACAGTTCAAAAGATACAGCACCTAATAATAATTTAGTACATGAAAATTGTAGAATTATAAGCGTGACAAAATGAGGACTTCTACATACACTGTGAAGTCTGGAGCCAAAATAGAGGGCATTTAGTACTTTACCAATAGACATTTGTACTTGTTTACTACTAATTCGACCATCATAAAGATGTATACTTTTACAATATGATTCAAGTTTAATAAAAATGTTTATCGATTAAGACAAAAAGTAAAATCACTGAGAGACCTAACCCTAAGACACGCTTTAATTTTATTCCTCGCTTGAAAAGCAGGAGCGTCTACCAAAAATCGCCTGCAAGCAAGACGATTTTTAACCCATCAACATTCGGTTGCTTTTAATCATCGATATATCATCGATGATCGATAAACAAGACAACGGTTTGAATGACTTTATCGGAATATATCTGCGTCAATTTTTATGCTACTCAAAGCGGGTAATTCTATCTTTACTTTTTTTTAAATAAGGTGACAAACGAGCACTCAGTCTATCTGAAGTTAAGTGAATGCCGATAGACATCTACAAATATCGTAAATTTGCGTTGCGTTGTCACCGTTGAAGACTAAGATGGAATGCCTTATTTTCAGTAGAATGATTTCTCCGAATTTTTACACTCACCCTGCGATATACAGCAGAATTAGGCAGCTATTTTACGCTGGTATTCTGTGAGAGCGTGGTCGTTCCTCAGTCGAGTCAACACTTTCTATTATAACATTCGCGCTACAACTATAATACAGCTACAGCATGGCTCTATAATGCATGACCTTCAATTCAGCACCTTTTTATTTTCTACTCACTGCAACCTCTACTATGACCACTTCATCTTTGACAAGTTTAACAAATAAACCCAATTATTACGTATCTATTTTATTTTCAAAGCATTAACTTTTAAATGTAGGTAACTATTTAATTTATAACAAAATTAATGGATACATAGATGAAAATAACCCCTATTTATTATAAGTCTAAAATTTGGCTTCTTAAACCATAAACGGTATTTCATGCACGTGATAAAATTAAGATACTTCCAGGAATTTAAACTGACATAATATGAAAGGAATTCCTGTCGTTTGTCATTATATTTTATTGGCAAGAAAATCTTGTTTTATTAAAAACAAGATTTTCTTTCCAAATCATTCTATTCTATTCTAATATATTATTTTGTTAATTAACACTTTCCAATTGAACCTAGATTAAAATCATGGATTAAAAGCATAAATATTGTGAATTGGCGTCCGAAACAAAATGATCATATTTGTTCCAAACATTTCACAGACGACTGTTTTATTAGACATGAGAACTGCACCACTTTGAAAAAGTGCAGTATACTGACAATATTTTCTGGTAGTACCAGTACCAGTAAGTACAAAAGTATTAGATTATTATTTCGAATGTTTTTTTTATTTCGTCTTTCCTCATTTTTCACCAAACTCAAGGGCCACAGCCAAGTGTCGTAAGGTCGCCTGATGATGTCGAGCCACGTTGTATGTGTTTTAGTGGCCTGCGGCTACAGGAGATTCCTCTCCTTGTACCGCTGTAGTCGAGGTGGAGTCGTAAGGCAAGAGGAGTGTTGGTATGCCGATTGGCAATGGGCCACTTGACTATCTTTCGCGACTTTGGTGAGGCTGCACCACTTGATGCCTCCAACTGCTCGTTTTTTCCTGGCTCTATTCACATATCGGGCTCGGGGAGTTCATAGTGCTGGTGGAGTAAGAGGACGCGAAGGGCAGTGTGGCTTGTTTCTGGTGCGCCTTATCTGAGAATGAAAACGCGGGGAGAAGTCAGCAACTAAGGAGGGGCTGCCATTGGGCGGCATTATTTACATCTACGGCAAATTATGTGGACCTCAAATCTTGGATTGCACTTTACAACAGTTGTATTTTGTTTTAAGTTAGTTTACTTCTTTGAATGAATAAACTCTACCACCAACTACCAATTCTGGAGTAACAACAGCCAGTATTGGCTTCTCTACGTTTATGTTACAAAACGCAAAATGAAGTTATCTTGGTGTAAGACCAAAGAGTAAAATTATTCGAGAGTTATTTACTCTGGTTTAACATAGTATTTGGTCGAATCCATCCTTAATACACGGTTAAATAACCGTGTAATATTGTTATTCTTTAATATAATGTGATCCTTAGTTCTTTGACAATGTCATCCGAAGAGCTTGTATCTCTATAAATGTTTCCTGGGTTTAAGATCTTTGTAGAATATTTAGAGACGATACCGGGAGACCCGACGGTATGGGTTTGGTTGCTTGAGAGAGAGAGAGAGAGAGAGAGAGATAAAGCTTTGGAGATTTTTTTGGGATACTACTTGCGAACACTTTTACAGCATCCCATCTCAGGGGTACCTCGTCTAAAGCAGAGGTGGCATTAAAGGCAACTGAACTAATTAAATTGCCCAGAATATCTAGAAGATGAGTACATATGTGCAATTTTGTTTGTTATTGTGCATTTGTGCAATTTGTTGGTCCGTAGGGTGCACGTGCGGTGTAGTTCCTAAAAAACTGTATCTGCGACTGATCTTCGCTGCTGGTAATAAGAAGTTGTTTAGTTTGTTGTTTCCTCGCTTGAAGGCTAAGTATAGCCATTCAGAGAAGACACATAGCCAGCATTCTTGGGACGATACCACGGAAAGTATGAGTGTATGATAATTTCTGTTATTTTTTTAATATTGTTATTTTAATTTCGAAAATGATGATATAAATAACTGATAACTATGTAATTCAAAGTTCAGAATTCAACTCGGCTGGGTAGCGTTCGGGAGATTACAACACATCTTCTCGTCAGTCAGTGTCAGTGATGACCTATGGATCTGAGACGGGGTCTTTCACTGCTGGCCGTATGAGGAAGCTCGAAGTCGCTCAGCGAGCTATGAAAAGGGCTATGCTCGAGGGTTCAAACTTAGGAATGAGGATATCTGCAGCAGAACCAGAGTGACCGATATCGCCCAATAGATTAGTAAGCTGAAGTGGCAATTGACCCGCCATATAGCTCGAAGAACCGATAACCGATGGGGAAAAAAGGTTCTCGAGTGGCAGCCTCGTACCGGCAGGTGAAGTGTAGGACGTTCCCCCACTAGATGGAGTCAAAACCTGGTAAGACATACAGGAAGTTGATGGATGCAGGTGGCTCAGGACCGTGCTTTGTGGCATTTCTTGGGGGAGGCCTATGTTCAGCAGTGGACTTGTGAAGGACTTTAATGAGAATGATAATGGCATTATATTAATATGATACATAAATAGAATGGACGTTACCGGTAGAGTCCATCTATACATAGAGTCCATTCTATTTAGGTATATGTAGAGTATAGAATTTTATCGATATAATTTGGTACCCTGTCTCATCCCTATTATTAGTTCCGTGGACGTGCACTTCTGCTGTCAGCACCAAAATGGCGGAAATCAAATCGCTTCATCATGTCACGGTGTATAGCCAGTCCAGCGTACTTGTATATATAGAGGTCAGTGGGTACGGCCCTCTTTTACAAAACAAATATGGCTTCAATGTCAGTCGCGTTACCCCATAGCAAAATCCTATAAGATATTACGCTATGAAAGTAATTAAAACAACTAATCTAGCTGTCTCAAAATTGGTGCGACTTCTAATCTTTCTTACAGCATATGCTACAGAACTAACTCTGCTTGCTAATTAAGATATACCCCACTGTAGCGTCCCGTCAATAGTTATATCAAAAAACAGTGGTATCCACAAGACTCAATTCGCCCTCATTTAAGAGCACATTAGTATTCGAATGTTTAATATTAAGTATTGTAAATTTAATACATTGAGTCTTATTATAGTTTATGAGCAAAGGGGGATGCCCACTGTTCATAGACACTTCGGCCATGGGTGCCCACATATAAAAGCATATGGAAATGATAATATGCAATTAAAATAATGAAATGGTTAAGGAATTGGTTTAAAAAAAGTCGGGATTTTTGTGATATAAAGCTTTTTATTTTCACAAATACAGTTTTTTAACGACTACTTTTACCAATTTTATTGCTTTTAATTTCTTTAACTTTTAATTCCCGATGCGTGATTTTTTCTTTTGGAGGCCTATGCCAAAAGGCACACCGAACAGAGGGACTTACTTTAACTAGTATTACAATAGGAACTCAAACACAAATATTATGTAACCCCAAAGTTCGGATTTTAATGGCTGTATTATTATTATACTATTATTATTAATTCCTGACGTTTCAGGTGCTTTATAGCACCCATGGTCACGGGGTACTGAGGTGACTGCCATCCCAATGTCAGTATTGGGACATGGAGTACCTTCAGCTTTTTATTATTATTTTTATAGTCCAATCTACGCAGATTGAACTTACTCTATCTTTAAGTCTTGCAGTGGTATGCTTGGGGTTTGTTTTAATTTTATTAATTATAGTGTCCCAAGCAGGTGGTAGTACCCAACCGCCTTCTCTACTGAAATTAGGATGTTTTTTAATTTCAGTAGCCTCACATATCATCCTTGGTAGGAATTAATGTTCTTTAACGAGGATTTGTGGTCTATCAAATCTGATGTATGTCTATCTGGTTGGGGTGACACCCTTGACATACGGTAGTACAGCAGGCACACGCTCAACTGCGGTTGGCTTCACTCGGTCACTGTGACGAAGATGTGGGACCCGAAGCTTGATTTTGTGCAGAACCTGCTTGACGTGCTGAAGCTCCGCGGCCAGGTGCTTGTTCTCACAGATCCCATATGCTCTCTGTAACAAAGATTTGCTCATGGTAACTAACTGTGAAGGATTATGGTGAGATTCACCGCTTAAATATCAGTTTGTATGGGTCTTTTTTTCTATACACAGTGTGACCTATGATGTTGTTAGGATTTTGGATAACAAAAACATCTAGGAAAGCTAAGAAATTATTTGCCTCAGATATAATATCATAATTACTGAATAGAATTTGGCACAGAGAGTGGTAACGATGGATAAAATTCATAGGAACAACATCCTGATTTAATATTTCTTGGGCCATATTCATGAGCCGCTCTAATTTGTTTCTTGGTACTTGCAATAATGCCTATATGCATTCATCACTATCTCCTGTTCTTACTTTCATCAAATATACAGCAAGTGCAAAGCATCCACTATGTTTACTTGACATTTTGGGCACTTCAGACAGAATTTATTGGCATTGTGCCTTTGATAAGCGTAGATAATAATGTACAGTATATTCGGGCATATTGTAAATATTTTCAGTCTATATGATGGTAAATATTATCTTACAATAATGTAGAAAAATCTATAATTTGTGCTACACTAAATGTTTTAATATGGTTATATATTAATTCTAAAAGTAAATACCAAGAGTTACTATTTAAATGGTAGTTACTGATTCTACATTCTGGAGGTACATAGTAATTGTATTCACAAAAATACATACCCGCAATGCTGATGGAACAGTGAGTTGATTGGAATTGTTACAACCAGGAAAAAACATTGATTTTGTGTGAGTGGTGCTCTTACAAAATTAGGCAGCAGTATATTGTATGATGTATGATCTAAGCTTTGTTGTTCTAGGTTCAATACATTACTCACTTTAGATTGCTACAAGGATGGACTAGATGATTCAGATGGTTCCCGTTCTAAAGTTTAACGTGTTGCTGCTTTATCAATCCTTCGCAATCATGACACTCACGCGATGACGATGGCAACTGAAATAATATTAAATAAAAAAAAATAAGACAAAGTGAACAAAATAAAATAGATTTGTTTACTTTAAACTCAAATATAGGTAAATGTTACTTAAAACTTAATGCCCTATATTATTTAATAATTAAGGACTGACTGCCTACCAGTAGTCCAAAAACAATTAAAAATCGACTGTCTTATTTCTTGGTATTTGATAAAAATTGTCCATTTCGTAACTATCTGGTGTTAGCTAGCTAATCTTATCGCCGTGTTACAAATAAGCTATTTTGTTTGTCAGGTATAGCTTGTGCATATGTTAAAAAATAAAACAACTTCATCATTTCATACATTCATCACTATCAAATATCAGCACTAGAATTAATAAATTAAAAACTGTTGAACACTTACTTTTAACTGTTGTCACACTATAATGTGATCGACAATCTCACTCCATATGAGTTCTTGAGAATTTATTTGAAAAATAACAAACAAAATAACACAATGGCAACTATTTAGTTGTGAATTCACTAGTACCTTTTTTACTTGTTGAATTGTGATTTCATTTCGCATGACATATTTCCTATAGCTGTCAGATTTGATGTTACCACATAACTAACATAAATACAACGAAACGATATCGATTTGTATTCGATTAGTAATTTAATGAAAAAATAATAATATTTGAGTTTCGCTTTCAGTTCTACACGCTTTTTAAAATATATTTTCTTTTATTTTTTTAAATTATGTTTTAAACGTATTTTTAAGAACAGTTAAAATGTGGAGTAGCGTATTGTTATGCTCTAAACAGTTCATGGTAAATCAGCTAAAAATTCACTTGTTTAATTATCATAACATGATTCCATTTTAAATGTATTGTTAAAACAGATAACAATAACAGTTAAATTGTGCAGTAGCATTTTATTGTACTCTAAAGAATTCATAGTAAATCAGCTAGTAATTCGCTTGTTTAATTATCATAACATCATAATATCCATAGCGATTCGATTATTATTCGATTAATAATTTCATAAAAAGAGAATAATCTTGGAGGTGTTTTAACTTCTGCTCGCTTTTTAAAATGTATTTTCCTTTTTTATTTAAATTCTATTTTAAGTGTATTTTTAAGAACAGTTAATTGTGCAGTAGTGTTTTATGAAGCTCTAAAAAATTCATGGTATATCAGCTAGAAATTCACTTGTTTAATTATCGTAACATGATTTCATTTTAAATGTATTGTTAAGAAAAGATAAGAATAACAGTTATATTGTGCAGTAGCGTTATGTCATACTGCATAGAATTCATTGTAAATCAGCTATTAAATCGCTTATTTAATTATCATAACTACAGATGTGAAGGCGGTTGTTAACGTTTTCAACCAAGCCGATAACAACGGTTGTTTTTGTCTTGAAATTGATAAAAATTGTGCAGTTGCGTTTTGTTAAGCTTTAACCTTTTGAGCGCCACGCCAAAAACGCATTACCGTGTCCTGTACGCCAAAGCGCCAAAACAAAATAGTGTTGCCAAGAGTTGATGTATCGGTAACGTGAAATAACTTGTTTTTGTTGGTTTTTTATGCTATAAATGACTCTTAATAAACTGTATGTTTTATTTAATCTTGTGCCGTCTTCCACTCTTTTTATATATGTACTTTGTACATATAAACATAAATAAAAAACAAACAATAACAATAAAATAGTAGTAAACATTAGCACTACTCTTCATCCTAATGACGACACTGTCGCGACTGGACGACAACGGCGTAGCTGACCTTCCCTTTTGAAACATTCTTAGAATGTTGTGTATCGATTTCAAAATCGATCTAACCGAAATATACAGACATCGATTCATAATATTTTATGTGTCGGGGAAGGCGTAGGCCAAGTGACGCACAGAAGAAAAGTCTTACACTCTTATGACAATGGGGATTTGATATGATGCTGATGCTGCTAGATGATTTTGAGACTGAGAAAGAAAATGGCACAACACAAAATGAAAAATTGCTCTTCACACCCTAAGTAAAAAAAACATTAATTGTAATTTTGTATTATTATTAAAAAAGGTACGTAATTGTTCATTAATCAACAATTGTATATAATTATTCGCACTAGGTAAATCAGCCTTATAATACTAAAATCTTGGTCATGGAATAAATAAACATATTTGTTCACCAATCAATCAAAAATTCAATTCATCAATCAAAAATCAAAATTCATCATCATCGACGCTTTCCAAAATCCGAATGAGTTCTGAGGAATCGTTCATGTTGCATTGCTCTACTTTTCTCGGTAATCACTTATGACGTCATCAGGGTGTCGTCTATCCTTGATTACGGTGCCCAGTGAACTGATTTTCGATGACGCGCTAAAGATGCGCTAGAGTTGAGATATTAGATTTATTATGCGAAGATAATCTGATAACATTTTTTTATTCATGTAGCTAATTATAGTTTTATGTTTATAACCTTTAATTTTATTCAAATATCAATAATAATAGAAAAAAAACATCATTGAGCTGAATTTTGGATAGTTTTCAAGAAATCTATGCCTCCCGCGTTTGACACTAGCGGTCAACCATAGACGACTTTGGCGTGCTGGACATAGTATTTGCTTAGATAAAAATCCATTTTTATTATTTCAATGTTTCTTAGTACTTGTGGCTCTAGAAGACTTGTTTTTTATACTCACATGTTGCTGGGTTATTCCTATTTTGAGGAGTGTAGAATTAAAATACCTGTAATAATTTTCCAATATCTATATTTCATATATTTCGGAGCCGGGTTTTTTGTCAACTATAGACGTCGTTGGCGCTCAGGGCCCGCAGGTGTTGGTCAAGTATAGGCGACTTTGGCGCTCAAAAGGTTAAAGGATTCATGGTAAATCAGCTGGAAACTAACTTGTTTCGTTATCATAACATGATTCTATTTTAAATGTGTTGTTATAAACAGATAAGAATAACTTAACCGATCTTCTTTAAAAACAGATAAGAATAACAGTTCTTATCTGTTTTCAAAGAAGATCGGTTAAGATTAACAGTTAAATTGTGCCGTAGCATTTGTTACTCTCTAAAGAATTCATTAGAAATCAGCTAGTAATTCGCTTGTTTAATTATCGTAACATCATAATTATTTAAAAATTATATTAGCACTGTAATGATGATACCGTAAATAATCGATCGAAAAAGAGAATCGATTTTTTAAATGTGTTTTGTGATTGGCAACACTTTTTTTTTATTTACAAACTAATGACATAATGATTTACCTAATTTTTATTATTATGTTTCCGGTACTTTTAATTTGTGCAAAAATATTCCCATTGTTTGAGGATAAATGAATACCGCGATTAATAACCATAAATAAAGATATAATTTTTTAACAAATTCACATTGTTGGGCGTTCCATGGCCGAAAATGGGCGTCCCCCTTTTTGGCGTTAAATCAATGTACCTACTTATTTCAATAGAGAATTACAAATTATTTCCGTAGAATTTACCATATTTTTTTACAAAACACACTGTTGTTGCATATATTGGTGTATATCTTAACTATAAGATTTAATCAACTTATACAAGAACAGGACTATAGTACATGGTTGAGGCGTATGACTAACAGCTTAACGTGCTTTTCGAGGTACTGGGTGAAATTTCGTAATCTTCCTGATCCTGAGTTGTGCTGCTAAAAATTTCTCGACAGAGGAACCCAGTCAGTATTCGCCCTTTCGTCCTCTGAACCAATGAGGCATTTATAAAAATAATAAATACTAGAAAATTACTGTTCGCATGCAAATGTTAATATCGATGTAAAATAAACTCTAGTAGTACTAACAGTTTAATACAAAAGCAGTGGTTTGTAAAAAGTTGTTTTTTCAAATTATTATGGTTAGGGAGAATGCTCGAAATTCATCATTATAAAAATCTCGTTAGTGGCGTCCGCAATACACACTCGGTTCAGCGATTTTAGTCGTTCGGGAGGAATACAACTAATTTTCACAAGAGTACTGACCAACTTGATAGTTTTTTATCAACAAACCCATAAAGCAAATATTCGAATATCATAAAAATGTACAGTTTTATAGTATTATAGGTTTAGTGATACAATAACTGACAAGGCGGCATAAAATAATTTAAAATTATTTGCGGTGTAAGCCGTGGTTGCTCAGATGGTATGTGCTCGCTGTAAATTTTACAGTGCACAAGCAACCTGGGTTCGATCCTCGCCAGCACCAATAAATTTTTTAAATGCGGCTTTAAGTGATTTACCACGTGCTCGGTGGTGAACAAAAACATCGTGAGGAAACCTGCATGTCTGAGAAATAAGAAAAAATATTTCGATGACATGTAAAGTTCGCCAAAGCCAAGTTGGAGCAGCGCGACGGACAAGTCCTTGGCCTAAAACCCTCTCAGAAATGAGAGGAGGCCTGTGCCCAGCAATGGGGCGTATATAGGCTGTAACTTTAACTTTTTAACAGTAAGCCCTACGAAGCGTTTTTACAAATGTTTATAGTTTGTTTTTAAGTCTTGTCTTAGCTTATATCTCGTAATTGCATAACATCGAATGCTATCACACGCTTAGCTTTTACCTTCTAATACTCAATAATATACACTACACTCCTCGACATTTTATGATAAATCTTTTGCTGTTCTTGGAGTAAGACTCTGGAACTCCTTACCCCAGTCCATTAAAAGTGCTCAATCTTTAAATGTGTTCAAGAAACAAATTAAGGAACACTATTTGTCTCTTTAACTCCTCTCTCTTCCTCCTCTTAGTTATGGTCACTAATATACCTTAAGTATATTGTCATTTTGTAGTATATAAGTTGTAATTTTTTGTCTAATTTAGTGCACCCTACCCGTTAATCTTATTTTTATTTTTATTAATTTCCTCTTCTGGGTTGTCCGGAAGAGATTGCTATGTAGCAATAAAACCGCCTTTTGTTTTTCCCTCATTGTTTGTTCATTATTTGTTATATTTATGTTTTGTTGATGTACAATAAAGAGTATTGTATTGTATTGTATTGTATAACAGAAATTGTTCATGCACTTGCTAAACCCTCATTAATTTTTTTAAAAACATATGTGGGCAGTAGAGGCATTTCATTATTAAAATACCTTTTTACCAAGGCAGCAATATTTCAATTACGTGCCGTGACATTTAAAATAAAAGCATACCAACACAAAAAGACGGACAAGTGCGAGTTTGACTCGCGCACAGAGGGGTCCATACAAACTCAAACGTAAACAGTTCGTCCATTACGGAAGAGAGCCTTGATTTTTACCGAGTATGTTTTAAGTTTCTCCCCGAAATATAATATAATATTCAACATTGGTATCTTTAGGGCAAGAGTCAGTTGTTATTTAAAGGCGACCCTTTCTTGTGTGCTCCGTCTTCGACGTTATGTACAGCTACTTTCACCAAAATAATTAACATTATCTACCGAACTTTTAAACTATGAAAGCACAGTACATTACTCTGACGAAAAGTATGATTAAAGGACGACTGGAAAGACGGAGGAAAAATTAACGATTTTTGGAAATTTTTCTTTATATGTGCTATGAGACTTTGCTTCTTGCCAAATTTTACGATTACTTACGAAATGTGTCGTATCCATCGTCCGTTTTATTTTATTGCGTTTACTTAGAAACTTGATTTTTAAAGCTTCAAGGGACTGCATACCAAATTATTACGCATTTAATAATAATTAGATCTACGGTATAATTTCAACTAGATAATTCCACGTTCCTGAGAGAAAGAAGCTTGACAGACAGACGAACGGGACGGATGGACAAAGAAGTGATTCTATAAGGGTTCCGTGCTTTTCTTTTGAGATATGGAACCCTAAGCATTAAAAGTAATATACAAAGGCAGTGTTCATTATTAACAATTAAAGCCTAAAAACTATCTAAATAACCAAATGCAAGTTATAATAATGGTCTTTTTCTTTTCTAAACTAGTTGGTGCTGATTGGTTAACATAAATCTACCAATTCTCACCACGAATACCCAATTTCAAGACGATACTAGCAACTTTTAAATAATACGGTGGAGAAAAGACGTACCCGTCTGCAGCATTAGCTACGTTGTTTTTTTTATAGAAGAGGGGCAAACGAGCATGCGGCTCACCTGATGGTTAGCGACTGCCGCCGCCCATGAACCACCGCACCACTAGGGGAATTGAAGATGTGTTGCCGGTCTTTTAGAAAGGAGTAAGCTATTTTCTTGAAGGTTCCTAAGTCGTATCGGTCCGGAAAGTCGCCGGCCGGCCGAAGAGTACTTTGCGAACCAAGTGTTGTGTAAATAGCACATCCGGCATAGAGCGCTTACACACTTACACCGTGGGATGGTCGGCGGTGTCCTTCCCACCCCACCCCCCGTCATCGAGAGTCGAGTTGGGCGCAAAGAAAGAGCCTAACAGATCGGCTTTCTCCTTTGCGGCATGAGCCAATGAGCCGTCCTCTCTATGCAAAGATGAAAGAGATGACTGACAGAAGTTCCCTTGGACAGCCTTGACGAGAGACTAGAATGCACAGGTTCCCGAAGGAAGGCGAACTAGCTTCTTGCCAATTCTGCCGATGTGCTCAGATCTTGCCTTGGCAATGACTCTTATGAAGGACCTGGAGACGGAATTGTACTTCTTTTTAAGAGCGATGTTGTTTACATTCCGAAACGTTGATGCGTCAGCCCAGGCCCAGTAGCACTCCTGCTTATAGCATGGTGCTATTTTACAGCAGCGCCCAAACCATGGCTGGGATCTGCCTCCGATGGGCACCCCAGAGGATGGAATAAAAAGTTCCGTACCCTGAAGTACCACATCAGCGACATAATCAGCAACAACGCTAGGATCATCTGGCGAGAAGCAAACCTGCCCCCAAGGTTAAGATGCAAAAAAAAACACCGCATCCCATTCCAATCGGCCGAATTATAGTACCAAACAAGGCAGCAGCCCGCATAGTGCAGCCGTGATGTTAATGTGACTGGCGCTACACTCCGGACAAGACAATGGTCCGACGAGCCTAAAGGGGCATCGACGGAAACCTGATATTTGTCCGGATGAGAGGCCAGCAGATGGTCCAACAGAGAAGGTGTATGATGTTTCACATCTTGGATGCGCGTAGGCGCAGTAACCAGTTATGTCAGACCATATGCCAAAGCAAAGTAATAAACAGATCTACCCGCATGACCGGTTAAACGTGAACCGAGCCATTCGGCGTGGTGGGCGTTAAAATCGCCAAGGATCACGATTTCCGCGCATGGGATCTGCTGTAGCACGGAATCTGTAGCCATTTGCACGTAGTCGATGAGTCGGTCTGTTTCGGTATTGCCGCTATGGGACCTATAGAGGCACCCGTAGACGCGGGGATGTTCTTCGCTGTCTACGCGCAGCCATAGGATGGACAGGTCCGTACCTCTAAGACTGCCGAGGCGTCGAAAACAGATGTCCTCTCTGACGTATACGCAAACTCCAGCCCGGGGCACAAATGAATGTTCGGATTTGTACCCCAGGTAGGAGAGAGGAGAGATATGACGTATCAGCTGGAGAGGACACCTGAAGAGCAAGGCTGGTTTCGCCGTCTCCAGGTGGTAGTGGACAGCATTAAGGTTGGAATGAAGTCCCCTGATGTTGCAAATTTCTCGGGTAGCGTGGTATGGGTCGCCTTGGAGTTGTTGTCCCGAGCAGTTTTTATCACAAGCGGCATCCACCGTACACGTGGGGCACCGTATATGTGGGGCAGCCTGAGCACCCACGCTCAGGAAGAGTAGGATAACTTGGTTGTGGATTCCCAACGAGGCATTCTCCGTCACCAGGGGTGCTGGTACCCTTAGGATACCAGCACCCCTGGTGACTGACCCAGAGGTAGTTCTTTACTTAATTCCGCTACCATGTTAAGAGGGGGGGGGAGGCATTGGGCCTCTGGCCACCTTGCACTCACCAAGCGAAAAGCAGAAGTAACTCTCTACTTCACGCTGGTATTCTGTGAGGTCGTAGTACCACCCCGGCTTGAGCCGTCCCATCCGTACGAGAGCAAAAGCTGCCACGTGGCCCTACCACTGTTAATCTTATTGTGTAATTTTTTAAGCAATAGTATTTCCACGTAAGGAGACGATCTGGACTGCAACGCCATTGCTTTAAAAAGTAAAGATACGATAGCTTTGAGACCATTAGGAAACAAAATTATTTAAATAATTTTAGTAAGTTTATTTTGTGACACATTTTTGACTTACTGATAATATTAAATATCATTATTTTTCTGTAGCGTTTTTTGTCGTAGTTCGTGAAACCATTCAGGATACAACTTGGTATTACTGCTAATACCAAGTTTTATCCTTAGTGAAGTTGAATCCGAACTTACTACTATTTCTGCGACAGCCAACGTTCCGACTAATTGACATCGATGTAAAGAAGACCATTAAAGGAACATTTTATTGGCACCATTTTACACGCTGTGCGCCCAGTGCTTACGCAGTTGTTTATAAGCCAATGTGTAGCATCAATATATTTTTTATCTTAAAACTAAAATATGCTCAAACTATTGTTTTCGTATATCATGACGAATGAACAAAAGTCACATTAAGTCAACCCTATCAGAAAATGATTTAAATTAAATATAATTTAACTATAAAATACTGAAATTTACACAATACAAACGACAAATAGGAAAATCAATTACATTTTATTTCAGGAAATTACTGAAAGATATACTAACGAAGATAAAATTTTGATGTAAAAATATAGTGGAAAGGATTAAGGAGTGAAGATAAATATTCCATCATGCGAACTTACAAAAAAAATAGAAGAAACTGTAGTCCAGCGAGTAGTAGTACCAGCAACCAGGAGCACATATTCATCCAATACTACATTACACATTTTATACATTACATTATATATACTATATATTTTATTTTAAGAGTTACAAATGGTAAAAAGTAAAATTAACTTACACTCTCAGAATACAGAAAGAACCAGAAGCCGCAAACGCGCTTAAAACTGAGGCAACGAAAACTACTCCAAAATGGTGTACTTTCACGTTCAGGCGAATAGTCACTCTGTGAACGTCGTATGGTGTGACGTGTTTTGCAAGTGTGAAATTTAATTAAATTATGCCGTCTTGTGCCATTCCTACCTGTAAAAATGTTGTTGGGCTCCAGAAGAAAAAGGATGGGATCACATTTCATGTGTAAGTAGCTCATTCAGATAACGTTTTATTTATGAATTGAATTATTTATTTTGTTCGTAATTGTATTAGAGAATGATGCGTCAATCTTGTAAGTGTTGCCAGTATAACAGTTTTGTTTTTCCCTACTTTTAATTATTAAAGGCCATATAGTTGTGATATTAAACAGTATTAATATAATTTACTAGAAATAATTTAACTACTTTGTTATGTTGGCGTTAATATTTTATTACTAGCGTTGGTAATTCTAATATCTAACTGAGCTTTAATATAAGTTTATATATGTAGACAATAGATATATAGATAAAGACAGTGTATATATATATATATATATATATATATATATATATATATATATATACTGTCTACATACACACACATATATGTGTAGATAGTATCTTGATAAGGTATTTAGTATTATTATTTTTTTTAAATCGCTTAAAGTGAACTTTTTCAACAAAATAATAATATACGGACATTTCCCTCGCGAGAATACTGTTTATTTTTGCAATTAATTCCATATTGTTATAATATTATAGATATTTGATAAATTTTAGTTTCCCTGCTGATGAAAAAAGGAAAACGGAGTGGACTAAAATTATACAAAGAGCACGGCTAGAAGAGTTTTGGAAACCGTCAAAGCGAAGCGTAGTTTGCTCAATGCATTTTGATGACAAATATTTTTATGAAACAAAGCGAGGTTTCAGAAGGCTTAGGAAGGGAGCTTTTCCAAATAAGGTAGATAATTATAGTTTCATTATATTTACATTAATTATATTTTATCTCACTTGGCAGCCACGGGCGGAAAACTCGTACAATATTATGAGTAATTTAAAATGAAATAATAATAATATAATATTTCAGCATTTGGCCATGGCAACAACAGCGTCAGAGTTATGCATTGAAACATCTAAAAATGTACGTATATTATCATTACCTATTTTTTTACAAGCTTTGGATGGAGTTAGTTTTAGTATAACACCATTACCGATTTATTTACATTTATTAATATTTCCGAGTGAATGCGTTCTTTGTCCTTCTTTATTGCTGGACCTTCTAATATTACATGATATGAATAATAAACTAAGATTTTTGATTTCAGGCTTCGCCTGTTCAATCAAACTCAGAGATTGGTGATGTGAATATTTCTGATTTAGACTATATATTTGATACGCCGAAAAAAGCGAAACTAAGATCCCAATTACGCAGCAAAAAATTAATTTGTAAGACACATGTCCGGCGAATTAAAACATTACAACAAAAAAAATAAACGTCTTGTAAAAAAAGAACGAATCTTTAAAAAGTGTCCTAACGAATTTGAAAAATAATCGCTATGTCAACGATGATATTTATGACCTACTTTCGTCAAATATTGTAGCAGCTGATATTTTTAATAATCTTTATAAAAAATGCGTCCTGAGAAAAAAGAAACCAAAGTACAATGCCACCATAAAAAAGTTTTGTCTGACATTAAATTTTCTTTCACCGACTGCCTATAGGTATGTAAGGGCTACTTTTGACACGTGCCTTCCACACCCGAAAACGTTGTCTAAATGGTACTCCAATGTAAGCGGAGAGCCTGGATTCTCAGATGAATCGTTTATAGCTTTAAAGGAGAAAGCTTCTTCTTCCATGCGTAACATTATCTGTTCGCTAATTGTTGATGAGATGTCCATCAGACAACAAAGTTTGTGGGATGGGAAAAAAAATTGTGGATATGTCGATATGGGGACCGCTAATTCTGAAGAGTGCAAAACCTTAGCATCTGAGGCGTACGTTCTATTATTAAATGGAATTAATGACAATTTTAAATTGCCTCTGGGATATTTTTTGGTGCATGGTTTAAATGCAGAACAAAAAGTTAATTTAATTAAATTATGCCTCATCAAATGCCATGATGCTGGGGTTAAAGTAGTATCTTTAACGTTTGATGGGCATGCAACAAACATAACGGCAATGAAATTACTAGGGTGTAAAATAGACATTAAAAATGAATTGAGGACCACTTTTAAACACCCCGTAGACAAGTCTAATATAGCTGTTTTCTTAGACCCCGTTCACATGTTTAAACTTATAAGAAACCACTTCGAATCTAAAAAATATATCCAAGATAAAAACGATGAAGAAATCAATTGGAATCTGTTATGTGAATTAAACAAACTCCAAGAAAATGAAGGACTTCATATTGCAAATAAGCTTACACGTAGGCATATTATGTTCCGTAACAATATTATGAAAGTTAAACTTGCTAGTCAAGTTTTAAGTAAAAGTGTCGCAACAGCGTTAAAATTTTGTCGAGAGGATGCAAAATTGTTTGCATTTAAAAATTCAAAAGCAACTGAAACGTTTGTACAAAACATGAATGACCTCTTTGATATATTTAACTCCCGTAATATGAAACAATTTGATTATAAGCAACCATTGAACAAGCGCAATAAA
Source organism: Parnassius apollo (assembly GCA_907164705.1). Classification (NCBI taxonomy): domain Eukaryota; kingdom Metazoa; phylum Arthropoda; class Insecta; order Lepidoptera; family Papilionidae; genus Parnassius; species Parnassius apollo. The sequence goes on along the minus strand of CAJQZP010000501.1, from coordinate 3,197,756 downwards.
GAAATGATATTTAATTTTCTAGATTTAATGAAAACGTATATTCGTGGGTTAAAAATTAAAAATACTACTAAAAGAAAAATTAAGAAAGATGAAAGACACGTGGAAGTTATAATAAAAAGTTATAAACCGGTGTTAGAATGTGCGTGCAAAACTGGTTTTCTTGGTATTCTAATATGTATTGAGAGTCTGCAATCACTATATGAGAGTTTAGTCGAGACCAACAATATGCTTGTATTTATACCAACATATAAATGCAGCCAGGACCATTTAGAACTACTCTTTGGAATGATACGAATGCACGGGGGCCACAATGACAACCCTAATGCAAAACAATTTAAAGGTATTTATCGAAAAATATTATGTCATCTAGAACTTAAAGCCTCCGATAGCGGCAATTGTATACCCCTTGAAAACATAGGCATATTAAGTTGTTCATCGTCTACTAAAGCAATTAACTTCTCAGCACACTCGCAAAGATACGAAGATAACGATCAGCTATTTAATCAAAATTCAACATCACCTATTGAAGAAAATGGGGGCAGTATCGCAAAATTATTGTCTTCTGATTTGCCTCAGCTACAAGATTTGTCAAAATATATCGTAGGTTATATATCGGGTTGTGTAGCTCATTATCTAATAAAGCACATAAAATGTCAATTTTGTATAGAAGCAATGTTAGCATCTGATGTCCAATGGTTTCACAAACTGATCGGTTTAAAAAATAGAGGTGGTCTTTGCTTCCCTTCCCAGAGTATTTATGACATATGTTGTATTTGTGAAGCGCATGTCCGGAGAATTTCAAACGAAGATATCGTAATAAGTTCAAACTTTCAACGTTTAGCTATCGTCATTTCAATTTACAAGGACTTCATTGGAAAAAATAGCATTTTTCCGATTGAGGATAGTCATATAAATGGTCTAAGCCACAGAAACAATCTCATAAGGGCTGTGATTGAAAAATATCTAGATATAAGATTTCATTATTTATCTAAATGTAAATCTCTCCTGATTAGTTCTAATTCTAGACGACAATATTTTAAAAAGCTTACTCATCAAAAAAGGAAATTAAATGTTTTGGTTCCTTTCTCAAACCTTGTTTTATTTAATGTAGTTACTTTTATTTCTTGAGATTATTATGTATATAATATTAATACAATATGGAATGGATAATAATAATTTTATCATTATTAATTTACCTCTAACGTTTACCCCAAAAAGTGGTAAATATTATAAATACTTTCTGAGCTAGCAATATTACGCGGGTGGGAAGTGGGACGGGCGCGGGACGTTCGTTTTGTTTTTGGACACAGTGCGCGGCATGTAAATACAGTTGAACGCGGCTTCTGGTTCTTTCTGTATTCTGAGTTTACACTCATATAACTGGTGATTTTGTGGCGGCGCTGCCGTCGCCGCCACAAGCGAAAACACACCGAAGCCTAAATCGCGCTATCAACATTCCGAATCATAAACAGTATATATAGAACATCTCCGAACTATCACTCGGAGTGTCGGCCGCTCCCCGGGCAGAACACCTTGCCCGGCGGGAGATCTCCCCTTTTCCTTCCACGGCCACAGTGGTGACCCCGACGTGATTTGAACACGCAACCAACAACCTTCGGAAACTACAAGCTTCATCATCGTCATAGAAAACCCCACCCATTCGCTCCCGAGCAGATATCGTCTGCAGTCTTCATATCCTGCAAGCCATCTAGCTTCACAAGGTTCATCGCAGCACTGGAATAATAATGCTTCCTGTTCCTTCAAGCTACTCTCTACGCTATACAGTGTTCGGCACGGCTCTGAGCCTTACTGCTCGCCTTTGCTTCACGGCACTCTCGCAGATTACTTGCCTTCTTCTCGACTCACCGCAGACTACAAGGCAATCTCCTGGCACTTGCACATTCGTCGGCAACGAGGCTGCACTATCGACCTCCGGTCTGAGCAGGGGGTGATGTGGCGGCGCTGCCGTCGCCGCCACAAGCGAAAACACACCGAAGCCTAAATCGCGCTATCAACATTCCGAATCATAAACAGTATATATAGAACATCTCCGAATTATTACATGGAGTGTTGGCCGCTCCCCGGGCAGAACACCTTGTCCGGCGGGAGATCTCCCCTTTTCCTACTTCGGCCACAATTTATATTGCGATTTACTCTCGTTTGGTCGAATCGATCCTACGAAATTGCAGTTTTTTATGAAATAAGTTAACGTGATTATTTTTAGATATTTTTTTTGTTTCTATTAATCAAAGTCTTTGCCAACGCAGTGGCAATTTATTGATGCCCTTTTTGAAGAAATCAGCTGGACGCGACACGGCAACAATTTCTTCAAAGGAATTTTTTACTGCCTCTCGGGTATTAAACCGCCGCCAAAAGTTATCCAAATTCAAAAATCTGTAGGTGCAAGGTCTGGTGAGTACGGTGGATGACGGCGAGCTTCCAAACCTAGTTCTTGTAACTTGGAGTCTTGTAACTCTGACCAAATCTGGTTGGGGACGTGTGAGCTTCTCCATCATTGTGTTCAGTTCTTCACAGTACATATCCGCAGTAATGCTCATCCCGTTTGGTTGATAGATGCTATGATGAATCACACCGGCGCTAGACCAACAAACAGTGACCAGTGAGTAATTTTTAGTTTAGGACATTGTTTAAGTGAAGAACCAGGATCCACAGAACTTGCTGAGTGGTTGTGATTGACAAAAAGAATCCATTTTTTGTTGCAAATAATAATTTGTTTCAAAATTCCTTGTTCGTGGAGCACCCGTTTTTCAAGGTATAATTATTTTGATAATAGCATCGAAAGCTGTTGCTAATTCAGCCGTAGATTGAGTATCATCAGCTTCCAGAATCGCTAAAGATTCACACCGTCAAACATAACTACTATTTCGAACTGGATTTGATCCCAACCGACGTGAGCACTCAGTTGGTATCTCTCCATAACTGTGCTGTTGTCTGCATATGTACCAGCCGTAAGCTTTGTTTATACGCAGACAACAGCAATGTAAGAGGCGACAGAAGGAAACTTAAAAAGGTGATTGGCAGCAACATCTTCCTGATAACTACTCCAATGACGCTATGAAACCATCTACACTGCAAGATCATCTGAGAAGATGCCACCCTGATAAAACAGAGAAGAATTTGAAATACTTTCAAACTCAAAGATGAACTTCAGAAGAGACCTACACTGGATAAATGTTCTTGGTATTACCAAAAAAAAACTGAGTTGCCAACCCGCCTGCCTAGCGTGGCACATATGGCAAAATCCCTCCTATGAGGCAATCTATAAAGGAGGCCTATATTCAGCAGAGAACAGACTTAGTTTTAATTAGTTTAAATCTTTCAAATTAGTGTAAATTTAATTTTCTATTTTTAAGTTTTTAAGGATTGCATTTTAAATTAAAGGTAGGTACAGTTTATGTGTATTGTAAGTTCTTAAGGATAATAAAACTTAAAGTAGGTACATAAAATGTGTGTCTTACCTGAGATGCAGAAGGGGAAGGAGTTGTCTTCCCCAGAGGAGGGGCTGTCATAGTGCGGCCAACGCTGGTGGGGCCGCGGATGTGTGCGTTCCCGTGACTCCGCCAATGTGCGGCGAAAGTAGATAAAAAGGAATTTTTATTGGTATAAATCCGACATAACCCGTTCTTGCCCCCACGAAGCGGGTATGCGTAGGCTGTTGTGATCTTGCAAATGTTTTACTTATTAAAAATTTATTTTCACATACACAGTATTCACGTTTTTATACAGTGTTGTTCTCTTCCACGCCCGATGTATTTCTTCACTGAACTACCTTCCATATCGACGATGATTTGGAGATGTGTCTTCAGTCACAGATTCAGGCAGACTCAGAGTTTTACCGTATTTACTGCAGTAAGTGTGATTGACTACCACGGTATTGCAGTTACTTAGACGAGCTATCACGGTATACTACTCACTACTGAAATATGGACGACTGACCAGTTGCATCTTATATTCAATTAGGACCCTCCAGAAATTGATGAATATGAACGTAGTTAAGGACCTAAACATTTTGTGTGAGAATTGAGTGTTTAAATAGTTATTAGAAATTATAAGAAAGAATAAGAATTTTGATGCTCAAGTTATTTGTAGGCACAGCCAGCAGCGTCACATGACACGTTGCATGATGCAGTGGTGGAGGTGGTTTAAAGCTTTAAAGCCATGGAAGGTGAACAAGGTGATTTAAGTCTCGAAGATATCAGGGTTGCAAACTACAGCGACCGCTTGTTAGGAAAAACGTTATACAATGATGGCTATTCTGAAGGCATATCCAACAATAACACTACGAAAGGCTACAGGGCCTTGAGCCGGTGCGTGTGCGAACTCACCGTCGCATTGACATTCTTGCTCGGTCGGTTGAAACGAGCGAACGTGCCAGGAACTACCTAGTTATTAGTTTAATTGTTTAATATAACAATGTTGTATAGCATTCAGAGTATGTGGTTATTGTTTTGTGTATTACATTTTTTATTTTCTCCCCAAAGGCCATACGCAAACATATAGCCATTACTTCAAAAAGGCCAACGTGCTTGGCATTATACCATGGCAAAATTGAATTGATACCTACATGAGTTTCTTTTTTAATTTGGAAATTGTGTATGAAGTATTAAATGAAGTACTTTTAAGTTTGTGTAGATTAGAAGTGCCTAAAAGGGGCGTGGTTCAAACCTAGATTATCCACTAAAATCCATTAAACGGACTCATATGATCTCGTCTTATTTGTATTGAGCTGGAATGGTGACTTTCGGTAAAAAAAATTCTTAATCTTTTGTCTCTTGTAGCTGTGAAAATCTATAGGAACGAGGATTGTCTTTAACGTTCTCTAGGTTCTCCATGTGTATTCTCTATTGAAGGCTGCGATATTGACGAAATCAAAGTGAGTCAACACACACAAATCCGATCGCAACCCGAAATTAGAGACAAAATTTTGTTCAATCGTTTTCTTTAATGTTTAACTATAACACATTACATAGGGTTTAACATAAGAAAACATATTGCAGACTACACTTGCTGCTTACAAAAAAATCTTTTCTCAATTTCAAATTTTTGTGGACAGAACACTTTTTGATAGGAGATAAATTTTCATTGTCATTAATGCCTATCACAGACCCACTGCTGAACATATGCCTCCCTCAAGAAGTATAACAAACGCACGGTCTTGCGCCACCTGCATCCATCGACTTCCTACATCTCTTACCAGATCATCACTCCATCGAGTGGAAGATCTACCCTGTACTTCGCTTTCCAGTACGAAGTTGCCACTCAAGAACTTTTCTTCGCCATCGTTTGACGGTTCTTTGAGCTATATGGCCGGTCCATTGTCACATCAGCTTAATGATCCGTTGGGCTATGTCGTTTACTGTGGTTGTAAAGAAAAATCATCATTTAGAATATAAATATATCACGCGTATGTATGTATTATTATAATCAGTGACTGATTAAGAGTTCCAACAGCCCTAGGCTATCAACTATGAATATCCACCCCCCCTCCCTCCACCCACCGGCCTGTTCCGTCAGTGCCTGCCGAGCCAACGAACATATTTACTAAATTTTTGTATTTTACTAGCTTTCTATCTATAATTACCTAAATGTTTTATTTCCTAAACGTAAAAGTATCTAATGTTTTCCGACAAGGCACGTAGTTTAGCACTTCGACTTTCAAGTATCTTACGATATTATGGTCGCTGTAAAGTAAAGTTACGGCCTATATACGTTACCCACTGCTGGGCACAGGCCTCCTCTCATTTCTAAGAGGGTTTTAGGGCAAGGAAATGTCCGGCGCGCTGCCCCTATGCGTGTTGACGAACTTCACATGTCTTCGATTTTTTTTTTCTTATTCCTCAGACATGCAGGTTTCCTCACCATGTTTTCCTTCACCGCCGAGCACGTGGTAAATCAGCACTTAAAATTGCAATTAACAATTTCATTGGTGCCGGCGGGGATCGAACCCGGGTTATTCGCGTTCTGTTATAGTTACAGCGAGCGTTAACCATCTGGTTGCTGGCGACAACCGAATTCGGGTTGTCTGCTTATTATGCAAGGGTCCGTTATTAATTGAGATAATACATATTATTTCAATATCACTATACTAAAATAAATTTTAATTGCAAGCTTGTTACAAAATTTAACAAATCTGAATATAAATTGCATCAGTAACAGTTTATGGATTAATAAACTCTTATAAAGATTTTTCAGTTGCACAACAGAATTTGTAAAAAATCATTTAATGTTTATTAAAATCTTTGAAAATTGATATTAAATATTTCTTTTAAAATATCGAAATATTTTCTTAGTTAACCTATATGTATCTTTGCATTTATTTAATTAATTTACCTAAACTTTGCAACAAAACTATGGAACATAAGGCAAATAAAGTATCTCTACTTATCTGGTCCTTATAAAATAGCTAGTAAAAAGTTTGGCGGCTCCGTGGCGCAGTGGTTTAGCAATTATTTGCGGCGCTGAGGGCTGCGGCTTCGAATCCCGCACGGAAAAAGTATTTGTATGGCCTACAAATAATTGTTCGTTATGTTTACCCTTGTGAAATGTTATGTATGCAAGCCCCACGACACGGGAGAAAATCCTAGTACGGAGGTAACTTCAAAAAAAATAATGTTATAATTAAAGCAAACTGACTGCTAATCACGAGGACGTGGTTTATTGGGTTCTTCTGTCAAGAAATTCTCAGTCCGAAGTCAGGAAGTAGACGGTGTTTCATGCCCGTGACTTTGAAAGGACATTTTTTTTATATAGTATTGGGTAACAAACGAGCGCACAGTCCACCTAATGGTAAGTGGATGCTGTGGCCCATAGACATTTATCCTCAATTAAGAATGAAAATGCAAATGCGTTGTCACCTCTGGGGACTAAGATGGAATGCCTCGGTTCTAGTAAAAAGGGTCTCCGGTTTTCTACAGTCACCATATAAAACACAGCATTAAGCTGCTATTTTACGCTAATATTCTTTGAGAGCGTGGTCCTGCCCCCTTGAGCCGACCCATTTGTGCTACAACTATAATATAGCTGCAGCGTAGCTCTACCACTTACAGTAAATTAAATTCGTTTGTCCTGCGCCTTTTCTCTCCGCTTGTATCGGGTTTCAGTCCCATTGGATCCATACCCTCACTCTTATGGTGAAGGAATACAGAGTGCATATGTACTTGTGCACGAAAATACGGTCTGGTGAACATTATTACTTACTATTAACACAATTGTTCTTGAGCCTCCTGAACGTTGTCTCTTGCTAGAGATAGTCCCTACAGGGGACGAAACCGCACACGGTTCAGTACAACATTTATCCTAAATTAACCGACGCTGTGAGAGCGAAGTCGTGTGCACCTATCACATAAAACAACTCCTTATTTAATGCCTGTAATATGCGTACAAAGCAACATAGCCAATCGCTCTTACTCATCGGGCTCAAAATGATTTATGTCAATTATATATACTTGAAGTATCTTTTTAATCGTTCGTTATAAAACTATTTTCAAAATAAATAGAAAAATATATAAGTAATCTTCATATATTTGCTTTAATCGAGTGAAATACAAAAAAAGTAGTCATCCTTTCCTTTATTTTGACGCTAAGTTTTTCTACATTTTCAAATTTAATTTAACAATAACACCTCATTATATAATTTACACTAAGAAATAAACCCATAACTTTTTTATTCTTCTTCTCCTGATTTTTCTCTCATGGTGGTGTAGGTATTTAGCTTTTGATTTAATGTTTACCACACTTTTTGCCCTTGAAGTGTTTTCCTTTTTTGTGCTGAAAAATAAAATAAAAAAATGAATATTAAATCATACTGAGGTCACTTAGTTATTATTTCTACTATTTAATTGAAAAAAGCAACTTATGACCAGTAAAATAGTAAAGGTTTGTTTATAAAGTAAAATAACCAACTAGCCTTGGCCTAGGTTTGATGTTTAATCATGACTACCAATCTAAGGTTAATGCACACATTTAAAGTCGACGTAGAAAAAGTAGTTCGTGACTAACTTAACGCTCCAAGGTCTAACACTAACAGGTCATTAAGTAACTTGAAAGTGGTCACTGGCACTTTAATATAGGAGTAATACGATCGTTTCTCCTGTGACTGTGCCACGGTTGGACTTACTAACTGCAAAAATATATGGCTAAAAAGTTTTCGAAAAATTTTTAATCTTCTTTTCAAATAAATTGTTCATCCAATCTTTACTTTTACATTATCTTCACTAGTTCATAACAGTCCACTATTGTACAAGAACCACTTGACCATTTCGTCGCCCATTGAAGAGTATTTTCCTTAATTACCTACTAATATCGTTAAGCCGATTGACAATCGTTTTACCAAACAACGCAAATCGTTGAGGATAAAATGTTTAAAAAAGTTAAATAAGTTAAAACCTATGTACGTCCCACTGCTGGGCACAGGCCCCCTCCCATTTCTGAGAGTGTTTCTGGGAGGTAAGGGCAAAGAAATATCTACCGCTCTGCCCCAATGCGTGTTGGCGAACTTCACATGTCTTCGAAATATTTTTTATTTTCTCAGAAATGCCGGTTTTCTCACGATATTTTCCTACACTGCCGAGCATGTGATAAATCAGCACTTAAAATTGCAAATTAACAATTTCATTGACGCCGGCAGGGATCGATCCCGGGTTGCACGCGTACTGTAAAATTTACAGCAAGCGCAGCCCCTGAGCTATCAAACTTTTAAAAGTTAAGCTTAATTACTAAAAGTGAGTTATATAACTTTGTAATTACTTTATTAAACCTTTCTAATGATACCGAATCGACATGTGCTCTAACGATAACCCCTCTAAACATTATAAATTTCATAAATAACATAACCACGTTGACGAGTTAAGAGCGAGAGGAAATATAAAGAAAAGAAAATCTAATATAAAGTTAAGGAAATAATTTATTCTTTTTTCAGGTTATTATTTGCTCAGAGGACTCTCAACATCGATTTTGGTAAAAGCAAAAACTTGAAAAAAGAGTCTTTCTTTAAATGGTATAAAAAATTATTTTCAAAACAAACGATAAAAGTAAAGTAAAAGCCTATGTATTGTCCCACTGTTGAGTACAGGCGTCCTCTTATATGTGGAAGAGTTTAACGGGAAGGAAAGGCCGTGGTAGCTCAAAGGCCAAACGCTCGCTGTAAATTTCACACTCCGCGTGTAAACCGCGCTTTTACCCGCCAGCACCAATAAAATTGTAAATTCAATTATATGTGCTGATTTACCACGTGCTTAGCTATGAATAAAACATCGTGATTAAACCTACATGTCTTAGAATTGGAAAATAAATACATGTTGTGCAGTCCGACGACACGCATTTGAGTAGTCCGGTTGGCATTTGACCTTGCTCTTAGCAAATTATAAACTCTATAAATCATAAACACTCACGCCTGTCACCCAGAGGGATAGGCAGAGACTACGGGCTTCCATTTGGCGCGATTATGACACACCTCTCTCGCCTCCTTTACATCTATATCTCTACGCATACACGCTTGTCGGTTAAGGGTACTCCTAATGTGGCCCACATTCAAAATATCGCCTATTTGCTCGATAAACATTCATTTAGGGCGTCCCTCCCGACTCTGTCGGTCATATCTGCAATATAAATTTGCTTTGTCACTCTTCCCTCGTTTATTCTTTCTAAATGACCAAACCACCGAAGTATTGCTTTCATAATCCTGGTCACAATATCATCTTGCACACCACATTTTTCTCTTATCATACAATTTCTCACTCTGTAATTCAGATTCATCCCTAGCATACTCTTTAAATACCGCATATCTACAGCATTTATTCTATTCTCGTGCTTCTTCTGCCACACCCAACTTTCACTACCATACATTAAAGTAGGGATTAACACAGCAAAAATTATTATTAATACAGTTGCAAATAAGAATCAAGTCTTGCAGAGAAACATTACATTATATTTTTTATCTTCTACTTTTTTCTTCTTATTAACAGCCCATAAGCATCCACTATAGGATATAACCTCTCCCGTGGTAGGAAAGATCGTCAGTTGTTAAGTTTGGTAGGTGGATTGGCAATCAAAGTACCAGATAACTAGCACCTTTGATGCTGCTCTGTATCTCCAATCTAAGTTTAATACATCTAGTGTAAACTATGGGGCTTGCGATATCCATTAGACTTTTCTGGCTTTTTTAATAGTTGCTTATGATATAACGCCACACGTATGTACATTTCATTACGCTGCCACACTTATGTACATTTTTCTTTGTTTTTTTTTTTAAATATGATAGGGTGACAAACGATCACACAGTCCACCTGATGGTAAGTGGTTGCTGCGGCCCATAGACATCCACATCTATCCTCGATTACAAATCAAAATGTAGATGCGTTGTCACCCGTGAGGACTAAGATGGAATGCCTCATTTCCAGTAAAAAAGGGTCTTCGGTTCTCTACACTCACCATACGAAACACAGCAGCATTAAGACACTATTTCACACTGGTATTCTGTGAGAGCGTGTTCCTTCCTCGGTCGAGCCTGCCCATTAGTGCTAGTATACTACTAATATAACTGCAGCATGGATCTACCATGTATAAACTATATACACTTAACTACTCAAAATAGTCTCATATTTTGATTGTAAGTGGACGAGACATTGTTATAATTAATAAGTTAAAAAATGTACAACAAGTTATATATAATTATATATCAATTGGATTTAGCCAGCGAGAAAATGAAATCATGTCGTGTTTACGCCATCTAGCGTATTTTTAGCATACCACCTTGAAAGTTATTCAATGTTTGTTCGATAAAATCATTTTACGTATAAAATGCAGTAGATGGCGATGTAACAAATTATTATTTTACTTGTGTACTCCAAAGAATACTGTTTTAATTTAATACACTTAAATTCTCAAAATACTCCCATATTATGCTTGTAAGCGGACAAGACATTGTTATACTTAATAGGTATAATTATTTCTACACAATGTCCAACACTAAATTTGAACTAATTTCTTTAAAAAAATGTACAGTACCTACCTAATATCTAAGCATCTAAGTAATATTTTATGTTACATTACTTTTTACACACAAAAACAGTTCAAACTTAAAAAAACTATCATAAAACTAATAAAATTATATTTATGTAAACTAAGTATCCATAAAATCTCATAATATAAGAAGTGACATATAAGTCTATATCAATAGGATATAAATGCCTATATCCATAAATGTGTATTATGCCATCCCTAAAATCCGATAACATAACAAGTTACATACAAGTATATATCAATAGGATTTAGCCTGCGAGAAAAATGAAATCGTGTCGTGTTTGCGCCATCTAGCGTATTTTGTGCGTACCACCTTGAAAGTTAATCAATGTTTGTTCGATAAAATCGTTTTACGTATAAAATGCAGTAGATGGCGCTATAACAAATTATTATTATACTTGTTTACTCCAAAGAATACAGTTTTAATTTATTACACTTAACTTCTCAAAATATTACCATATTATGCTTGTAAGCGGACCAGACTTTGTTGTACTGGGTACATGATGTCAAACATTAAACGTGAACTAATTTCTTTAAAAAATGTACAACAAGTTATATATAATTATATATCAATTGTATTTAGCCACCGAGATAATGAAATCATGTCGTGTTTACGCAATCTAGCGTATTTTTTGCATACCACCTTGAAAGTTATTCAATGTTTGTTCGATAAAATCATTTTACGTATAAAATGCAGTAGATGGCGATATAATGAATTATTATTTTACTGTTTACTCCAAAGAATACAGTTTTAATTTATTACACTTAACTTCTCAAAATAGTCTTATATTATGCTTGTAAGCGTACGAGACATTGTTATACTTAATAGGTTTAATTAGTTCTACACAATGTCCATTCTGTACTATTTCACGCTGGTATTTTATGAGAGCGTGGTCCTTTCTCGGTCGAGCCTGCCCATTAGCGCTACGACTATACTACTAATATGTATAACTGGAGCATGGCTCTACCACATATAAAACTATATATACACTTAACTTCGCAAAATAGTCCCATATTATGCTTGTAATCGGACGAGACATTGTTATACTTAATAGGTTTAATTAGTTCTACACAAGGTCAAACACTAAACTTGAATTAATTTCTTTAAAAAATGTACAGTATCTACCTAATATCTACGCATCTATATAATATCCACGCTCAAAAAGTGTAACTTGATTTAATATCAAAGACTTAACTGCATAAATAAAATAAATAAATAATTATAATTGCATAAGTTGATAAAAAATGCTATGCAATAGCTTTACCGCGGCAGTCACCGAGTGCCACACGTATTTTTTTTATTTATTACACAAAAATACAGTCGGTTATTCTTTATACAACTTTCGCCAAACTGCAGGGCAGTTTGTTGGCGAATACATCACCCTCTTACATTTTATGTACCTACTGTCCTTAAGAATCTAAAATACATATAAACTGTAATTTCAAATGCAATCCTTAAAAAAAAACTTAAAAATGGGAAAATTAAATTTACACTATTTTAAAAGATTTAAAATAATTAAAAATTATTTTAAATCTTTTAAATTAAACACATTAAAAATAACAAATTAATTTAAAACTATAACTTTAAGACAATATTAATTATTATACATATAATTATCCAGCAACCACGCTTTTAACTTCTTTTTAAATATTTCTTTATTACCGCATTCGTTTTCAGAAAATATCTCATTGAAAATACGAGGTACAAGATATTTTCTCGTCCTCTTGCCGTAATAATTATTAACTCTATGCTCAATGTATTTCTTTCGCGAAGTAATTCTAATATTTTTGTTAAACGTTCGAAATGTTTTAAACTCTAGAGATTTAAATTGATCTATTGCAATTAAGTACTTAAGTTTTACATGCACAGGTAAGATTCTAAAATTTTTAAATAAATTATTATAATTTCCGTCTATGTTATATTTTTCTTTGTTTTTTCATCAATAAACAATTTTATTAATCTAATTTGCAACTTAAGAATTTTATCTGTATACGTTTGAAAAGTACGTCCATATGCAATTAGTCCATAACTCAGGGCTGAATCAGCTAGTGCATAGTAAAGCATATATAAGATTGATCTGCTTTCTTGATTGATCTTGCATTGATCTGCTGATTTGTGAGAGCGTGGTCCTTTCCCGGTCGAGCCGACCCATTCGTGCTACAACTATACTACTAATATAACTGCATCATGGCTCTACCACGTATAAAATTCTATATTCACATACTTTATTGATTTATATATACTAAGTGTTCGTAATATTCGTCTAGTAATGAAAAATTCGAGTGTAATTCTTAATTTTTTTTAGGGCTGTGTATTAAGCAAGCTGTGTTTGACTTTCAAGTGCACATTAATACTTATATATAAAACACAGATATCATATTTGGGCAGCCCCGATGGATTTTCTTGGGGATGTTATTATATTATAAGCTTGATGAATGTGTACTATATTTAATATTATTGCTGTGTCTATCTCTACGACAAACAATTAGTTTCACAAAGGGAGTTAGGAATACAAAAAGTAATAATTGTTAGAGCATAAATATATTAAACAAAATTTTGCTTTTTATAATTACACAATATTTGCAACTGAATTATGTATAAATTATAGTTCAACGTGAGGACAGTATACAAATATTGTATATAACCATGTATCCAGCAAATAAATAATTTTCTCTTTTAATTTAAAATTAATGATATTAGAATAGACGGAAAAATTAACTCAAAATGATACTCACGTAATTTGAGGACTTGTCATCATCATCGTCTTTACATCTGTCGTTATCATTATCTTCCTCTGAAGATGATGAAGAAGATGAAGAATCATCATTTTTGGAATTTTTGCAGCCCTTTAAATAAAACGATAAGAAATTCTTATAAATAATTTTAAAAAAACCTGTAAGAAAGACTAAAATAATTTAATAATTGGTATATTTTAAAAATATAGATCACTTCGATTAACATTTGATCTCGCCCAAGCTAATATACGTTTACGCCTATATACGTCTCTCTTATGATCACAAGCCGCCTCTCATTTCGAGTTAAATCTTTTAGTAATCGGTCTGCAGCACTGCTTTAGTGCATTTTGGTGGATAATTAAATATAATTCACTTCCAACCATCTAACTTCGATCTTTTATTATGAAAGGTGATAAAAGACTTCACAGTCCACTTGATGGTAAGTGGATACTACGGTCCACTAAAATATATATACGATTAAGAATAAAAAAATGGATGCCTTTACACCCTTGAGGACTAACATGGAATGCTTTGTTATCAGTAAAAAGAGGCTCAGGGTCTTTACATTCACCATACGAATCACAACCGCATTGTGCTTCTATATTATATTGTTATTCTATAAAATATCTTTCTTCCTGTTAAACCGACTAATGCATATTGCAGCTATAACTGAAGCATGATTAAGAATTTAAAAAAAAACTCTACCAAGTTGTGCTCTTATAAACAATTTTCATGAAATTTGGGGTGCAAGTGAATTATGTGCTATATAATGACTAATGGCATTTTTATTGTACAAGCAAGTACTCATTTTAATAATATGCGTATCTATCCATTTTGTTTTTCATTTGCACTCGCACGCAATTTTTGTTTACGTCTGACAATTGATTATGTACCGATACATAATGTTTGTCCTACTTTTTGCAAACTATTAAAATGCAGTAAAATATTATTAGTCAATTGTAACATAACTAATTGTTTTCAGTCTATCCATATAATAGTCTTCGCACAAGGCTTGAAAATTTATTAGTGTGTTCACTGCCATCTCTGTTTACATTCATTTTCAAATTTCATTTTGGTAAAAATATTTTAAAGTATTTGTGTGCGTAAGATAGACACGCAAAGAGGTAATGCGTAGTCAGACTTTCCATTCTCTACGTAGAGTGCTAAATTATGTAGGTTCTGATGTTCTACCTTGTAAAATATCTACGGTTGTAAATATTTCAATTTTGATGTCACGATACCACAATAACTTCGCATTTTGCTACATGTAGCTACAGCATGTTCAATTAGCGCACGAGTCAATTTTACGGCCTACAAATAATTGGTCCTGGTTTGGATGTTTGTACATTAGCAATTTATGGTGGTACGTCTAGAATGAATTCTATAGATAATTTACTAGTAATTTTCTTCGATCTCGTTGATCGAAGGTAATTTTATTTTGCCGTTTTCAAACAGATTTTCTCTGGATTCTATATGTAGAATAAAAATGGTTAATGTTAATTGGGTTGGTGAATTCCAAAGAAGAACTCAGTATTCTGCAACAAACATTTTTATTAACACTACATTATTTGTACCAGTAAGTCTAATATTGTTATAGTGATACTCCTAAAGTTTAACTTCAAAAACTATAGATAAAAATAAAGATAGATTTTAACATATTTTAAAACTGTAGTACATCAAACATAAAAAAAGCTTGCGATTATCCTATTTCAGCCATTATGAACCGAATTAAAGTATCGATTTATTAACCAAAATAATGTAAAACTTTACTTAACTACTCGCAAAATTTAACTTATAAAAAGAATAACTAACTAAAATACGTCCTGAGCACTTCTTCTCTCTTTAAATTGTGTGACGGATTATCTTATAACACCCCAATAAAGGAACAAAAACAATTTTACCTTAAATTTTACATCCGTTATATAAATACGCCAAAATCTTTAACGTTAATAAAACGTTTAACTCATAATAATATTTTTATATGCACGACTGTCTTGCTTCTCTTACATATCTATTAAAGTGGAAAAATTAACGTGGCAAAAGTTAGGGGAACAGTTTCATCATTATTGCTCATTAGAGCCGCAATTGAAGCTCGCTTGAAGAAATACGCCGTAACACGAACATTTTGCAAACAAATTGGAGTGTTTCGCTGCGTACACTACAGCCAGCCCTGTTAGCTAATATACAATCCTCACAAACTTTTTGTATTTAAAATGATTTATATAGCGAGCTGAATTTGAGCTGTTCTAAGTAATAAAAATAAAACTCTTTTTTGGTTAATTTCTTGTATTGCAATATTAATTTTAAGTTGCCGTTTTACTATTTTAAAGTTGAAGTGTAATCAGATCAAACGGGCATTTCTATTTTCTACATAATATATAAATGTACGTATAGCCTATTTAACAATAATTTCATACCTTGTATAGAAAAGAAACAAAATCATATTCATGCCACAGGTCAGAAATGTGCGGCCTATAGATATGTACAACTATCCTCGACTAAGAATCAAAATGGAGATGCGTTGTCACCCCTGAGGGTTAAGATGGTTTGCTTTGTTACTAGTAAAAACCGTGAGAACTCTGAGGGCGTAGTCGTATTCTAACCAATGCAATCGATTCAAGTTCCAGCCATAATATAGCTGCAGCGTGGCTCTACTACGAAAAAAAGGAGTACGAAGAAAAGTTTAAATTGCTAAATATTACAGCTAAAAGCCACTTTTTTTTACTACCTCCATGCGCCACTAAGTAATCGATCTGTCTCGGGAAAATCTCTCTACATTTCTTTGCTGATTGGAGTAATTACGGATTTGGTAGGCTATGCCAGTTATTTCTGTTTTACTGTGGATATCCTCATTACGAATTTTATTTTTCAGAGCAAACTCGAATGAGGAATATATATACATATATATATGTGTGTGTGTGTGTGTGTGTGTGTGTGTATATATATATTATGTGTTTATATATATATATATATAAAACATTGTACTAAATTTATGAAAATAGATTAGATAACATAGCTTATATATAATAGAACATATTTATATAATAATAGTTTGTTAGTTACTTAAGAATTTATCACAACTAACGATCTTTGTATTGTAATCGAAATATTAAACTGAATAAACGATCTTGTCAAATAATTAAGGATCCTCACTGGGAAGCTTTAAATTTTTTTACCTAATAAAACCATAATTTAAAGTCGCCAACAAACACCTTTTCTTAAAAGTTATTGTGGTCGTAATTGGTGTATTTTTTTTAATTTTACAAACCATTTATTTACAATCTTGTAGTTACTTTTATGACGTACTTTCAATCATATGCAAAAAAGTCAGTATTACAAATATTATTACAAAAGAAAGCAACCGAACACGATCACATCTCATAATTATGAATAGGTACATTTATCTAACAGTTATACTTTTATTTTGTTTTGGTGTTTATTGTCCAAATACTCATTGCTGCTCAATTTTGAGATGCCCTTAAGTTTCATACTCAGAGTGACACTATTACTTGTATTTATTATTATACAAATTTTAATTCATTCATCTTCTCAAAACTGTCGCATTTGAAAATAACGATTCCTTGCAATTGTTTAAACGATTTCGCTTTAAACAATACGGCAACGAGTTGCCCCATGGCAACATGCATTTATCCAATATAATAATATATTCAGGATGCTGTTGGAAATGCCTCGTTTTTGTAGTGCGTCGGGGATGTTTGCGGCATACCAAACAGACGGTTTTAATGCCATCATACGCAAAAAACTGCATCCCTTATTAGCAGGGTACGAGCCAGTCACAACAGCATTCTGAGGACCGTAGCGGACAGATATACTTCGCCGCTGTGGAAATGTCTTGTACAGAGACTGATAACTGGGCCCTATCCACCCCCATGATGATCTGTATCGGCAAAGTGTATTTATTTTATTTCCCTAGATTTTAAGCAAACCATTGTTTTTTTTTTCTTTTACTAACCCTTGTTATTATAATTGTTGTTATTATTATTGTGTTACTAACCCACATATGGATTTTAATTATCTGAAATAAAGAATTTATTATTATTATTATTATTTATATCATCAGTAGGAGAATTTGAAAAGAATCACATAAAAAATTGAGTTGGAATAGTTTTCGGTACTCATGCGCCGATTTTTCCTGGACTATTGAAGCGTATTTTAATACGGGCGCCAAATATTAGACTGTTTTAATTGATTTTTACTCAAACTTTTTAATAGAATAGTGGTGACGACAAACAACCATACAGTCCACCTGTTGTTATGGTCCAGTATTTACCCTTGAGGACTAAAATGGAATACCTCATTTCCAGTAAATGGGGTCTCCGGTACTCCACCTCACCATACGAAACACAGCAGCATTAAGTTACTATTTTACGCCCTTCCCTAGTCAAGCCGACCTATTCGTGCAGCAACTATATTACTAATATTGCTGCAGCATGGCTTTATCACGTATAAAAAACTACATTGTATGGAAGCCGTTTGGAACTGGCTGTGATACGTCACTGTTTGTTAGAATATATTTTTGTTATTGTCAAATTTCCGAATAACAATAAAGTCAATATAAACTTCTATCGATGTGTTAACTACGTAAGTAATTAATACCTATTTCTACCCATTTTATTTATTTATTTTAATTTAATGATTTTGTGAGGTAAATTTACTGCGTAAAATATGATATTTTTCCTTGACTTCAATGAAGTTGCGGATGAATTAATGTCAATAATTTGGGTATTATAGGGTGTTTTGCACTGCCTCTGCTATTATAATTGGAATTTAATTACTAGGTACATATTTAACTTTTTTATGTTAATTTCCATATAATATAAAATGCTTTTGGATTTAAATATAAATAAAAAATAATGAATAATTTACTGAAAAAAAAGCAAAAATTATATGAATTTATTTTGAATACGTTTAGAAGTCTGAACTTTAAATTCAACCCATAAATAGACGGGATATGAACCTGCAAGCTCTTACTTTGTTCATAAAGGGCATTTAACTTTTTTCTCTGATCAATACTTGAAACAACATACGGAAGTCTGTTTTTCATCGGTTAGACTTGCTTTGATTTTATCTTAAGATTTTTAAATAAAATGAGCAATAGATAATACGTATTTGTTAAGCATAATATATAAGCTAGTATTATTTCAGATTCAGCTTAAAGACTCAAATTCAAGAAATGACTCATTAACATCATCGGTATTCTAGTATTCAAGCGTGACCACTATTACATTAAATCAATAAATGTTACCACACTTTCAAAAATAAATAAAGGTGAAAATATTGATGTATTAGTAGCAGGAGATCTCTTTGCAAATTTGGTTGATAAAGATTAACATAAGTAGCTTAAATTAACAACATTTCGTTTTCTCTTCAGCGAGTGTCTACGTGCCCTTTGCAAGACCCGCCGCCCCTTGATCAAATTGTTCTACTCAATGTTCTAATAATACATCCAACGATTTTATTAATATATTAACCACACACTCGTATCGCTTTCACTTATACAGTCAATGCTCTAATTAAGCCTGTGTCAACCTAATCTTCCATTGACACATCCAATGCGAACGTCGAGACATCTAATGCTTCTAACATAACCAACATTTCCAATAATATTCTAATTTCAGAGATACTATATTTACTCACAATTTTTGCATAAAACATGACTGATTTAGATCCATAATATGAATGAAGAACGGAAAAGAAAAAAGACGAAACAAACATGTAGCTGGAAACGAAATATAAATATAAGGCTGAGAATGGAAGAGAACCTTATACTAGTTTTAGCACAGATGGCGTAAAAAATACACCAGGATACACCCAGACTAGGACACACAGAAACCGTGAAACTCTTTGTTATATGACAAAGAGTTTCACGGTAGAGCAACTATTCGCGATTTTTAGTAAATTTTGGAGCCTTAATTAGGACAAAAGCAAACGTAACGAAAACTTAAAAAGAACTTTTATTTGTGGGCATGTAACTAGACCAGACAACCAAAAAATAAAGCAGCAGGCCTTGTTTATCCTAGAAAAGAAGTCTTATTTGAAGGTATAATGAATCTTAAATAAGCCTATGTATGTGTGTACATTATTACTAAAGTAACAGAGTAAATTCAAAAATTGTCATAAGATACAATCAACAAACGATTCAAAAAAATATTGGTTTACTTTTTTGTTACATACCACTTAAACAATTTTAGTTTTTTTAGTATACCGTAAAGTTGACAGCTAATAGATAGGACCAATTGCTAGTTCACATATCCACGATATTTTGAAAAACGAAGTTCCAGTTTTACATCATACAAAGGGGAACGGCAGATTTAGTACCGCATACTTTTTTTCGTTGTTTTGTTATAGAATTAATACCGATATTAAGGCAACTAAGCCATTAATTTTCATGTAAGTTTTATATTTTTAGAACTTGGGATTAGTTAATAATATCAATAAAAAGATTTTTATAAATAAACGTAATATAAGCATAAACTAAACGCAATGAGGGCTATCGCGTATGAATTCGCCGCTAGAGGCGCTACCGCTTGTGTAGAGTGAGGTCTCCGATATGTCAAATGTCACTGTTAGTAGTAGGTGGGCTACGCGTGTTTATTTATTTTAGAATAATATTGTGAATATATTGCAATTCCTGAGATTAATTATGGCCAATATGAGTTACGGGTCAATGAATGTCAGTGCTTTAAAAGCGGAGCTAAGAAAAAGAGGTGCAAAATTAAGTGGGTTGAAAGAACAGTTAATTCAGAGGTTAGTTTGTTTACTATTTACAAATACATTTTTGTCAAAATTATGCTTATTTACCGAGTTTACAGCAATGTTTTCTTTTTACAGACTTAAGGACTATGATAGAAATAATAATTTTAAGAGAAACATAGAAGATGAAATACTACAAAATGATTTGGCGTATATTGTTGAGTGGCCTTCAGACAGTTTGTATAGCAGTATAACATCGAAAAGTGTATCACCTAACTTGGATGTAGTGAATATTACCACTTACTTTTTAAAGGTTTACGAAGACAATGTGGGAATGACTGAGTATACTGCAGTTCACAAAAAAGGCTATAATATGATGATTAATAAATATTTAGTGGCTCTAGTGATATGTACACAAAATAATTTACTTTTTATAAAGATGTGGCACTGTACAATGGATGATTATGTTAGGAACAGTGTAATAAACTATTGCTCTTCAGAGAAAACTTCCTTTGGTATAAGCGGTGTGTTTGAAGTGGCTTTCTTGCATGGAATATCTAATGACCATGATTACCTTAAACTACTTAAAAATGGCTTCTGCGCCGAAGGTTGTGAGTTTTATTCTCACCAAGGACAAACATTTGTGTGATGAACATAGATGATTGTTCTGTGTTTTGTGTTTGTATGTATTTACATTTTAATTTTAGAAAATTAGTTTTAAATTATCTCTAGTATGTACCCGTAGTATCTCAAACTAGACAATGCTAATTTGGATGATTCTAATATGTATAAAAAAATGTAACTGTTAATAATCTTGTATTGTATGAAATATTTTCTAGAATTCTTATACAATGTTTTGAGCGATAATATATATAAATAATTTTGGATTTCTGTGCAGTTTCCCCACAATGGTATACGGTTAACGCTTGCCATGCAAAGGGTACTCTTAAATGTTGCTAAACCTGGGGACTGGGTTCTACTTACAACAAGGAGCCCTTTTCCTCTGCAACTTATTCACACAACAGATATACCATATAGCTATTTGGAAAGGGTTTTCTGTAACCAATTATTGTGTCTCAAGAACCATTCTCCAGCTTGGGTTGCTCAAATTCGATCAGGAATCTCGCTGTATCCTACCCATTATATTGTTTGTCTTTCTTTCATGCTTGAAAATGTTGGGCACAACTTATGTCTATCGATCTTAGTATTTAATTTGTATTTCATCAATACTAATTTTATATCCATGGCCGTCTCATGAAATAAATTATTTACAGATGTCATCCATGAATGAAGTTTACTAGGACAAAGCTCGAGATTTGAGCTTGCATGTACCAGAAGGACCACAAGAAAGATCCCAGCATAAGAATGTTGTGTTGCCCAATATAAAAATGTTCGCTTTCATGCGATATATACACTAGAAGTATCCCGAGAGAAAATAGATGGTTTAGGGAGAATACCAAATCTTGCTTCATGCTAAAATTAAGTCCTGCCATTTTTCCACTAAAACTTTGTATTTAGAGTGATTATATATAACTTTGTATTTATAGTGACATGTTTTGGCGGGACGCAATCAGAAATTATTGCTGTAACTGCATTGTAGATTTAACAGCAGTGGGATGCTACTCACATGCTATGAGTATTATTTGGTACCTAAGCCATGCTCACCATGAGGGTATTATTACCCGGCCTGCCCCCTTCTTAGATGAAGTTTTATTAAGAATTAATTGATTATAAGTACAATAAAATAAATGAACTTAAAAAACAAAATATTTTTATTTATCTACACTCAAAACCCCATCAGAACTTTATCATTATCAAATGTTGCAGTCCGCTGCTGTATATAGGTATCTCACAATGCTGAGAAGATACCGATCCTCATTTCAATCTACCTACTTAATGGTAGAACCACGCTGTAGCTATAATATAGTTGTAGCATGAATGACTGCTCGACCGGGAATAAACCATGCTCACACAGAATACTAGTGTAAAATAGCAGTTTAATACTGCTGTGTTTCGTATGGTGAGTGTACAGATCTGGAGACCCTTTTTCACTGGAAACGAGACAACGCATCTGAATTTTTATTCTAAATCGAGGATAAATGTAGATGTCCATGGGCCACATCATTCACTAACTCAGGTGGACTGTGTCGTTCGATTGTCACCCTTGTTCTATAAAAAAAGTACCCGGATGACCGAGCTTTGCTCGGTTTTTTTTAATTACATTTAGATACAAATTACATGAATAATATTTTTTTGATCTTACTGACATAATAGAAAAAAACTGAACTGGTTATTTGAATTAAAAAATCATGAGTGATTTTATCGTATTTTTTAAAAAATACTAAAAAAAGGGCTCGAAATAATAGATTTTCTCATAAAAGAAGGGAACTTGAAAAAAAAGGAAAAAAAGTCGGACCGAAGCGGGACGCGAACCAAGGCATTACGTTTTCGCGACCGCTCGATATCCACTTGAGCTATTACGATGATTAGCACAGTGTCAAAATTTACCTTCTTATATTGTAGCAGTTTTTCATTGCCCGAAAACAGCGGACAAAAAGACATTTTCTAAAAATAAATACTAGCTAGATCATTTATTGCCCCCGAAACTCACTGGACACAAAATTTTATGAAAATCGTTGGAGCCGTTTCCGAGATTCCGATTATATATATATATATATATATATATATATATATATATATATATATATATATATATATATATATATATATATGTATATATGTATATATAAATTGCTCGTTTAAAAGTATAGGATAACGGTTAGTAAAGCACTACAGAGTAGCGACAAGCAATATAGAATATTTACTTTATCACAAAAACAATGTTTATTTGTCTAGGAGAGGTTTTGGCCGTCGACGGATTGTTGGACAATTTGTCGCTCCTGTTTTGTTGCTTGAATAATGGTTTGAAGTAGATTTTGATTCTTAAAAGTGATGCGATTTTGTGAATTGTCTGCGCGTGTGAACTATTAGAGAAAAAACGACGAAACAAGTGGTTTGATGTTGATATAATCTGCCAAAAACTGTGACGCATCAGCATATTGTGGTGAAAAAAATATACAAAAACGAAGATTACGAAAGAAATAATAGGCTCAGGAGGTCAAGAACCCAAAGCCGTAAAGCCAGTTTAATAAAAAAAATTGTAACACTACATAATATTATATATTAGTCTATGGTCTATGTAGATAATCTTAAAAATTAAAACTGGTTATAATTTTCATCACACAAGTTCTAAAAATCTAAGAATCTAAAAGGGGGTTGTCTATCCTACTATCTGTCAATTAAAACCAAAAATATCCCACAACACGAAATTTTATTAGCGGTACGAAACTCCCATACAAGCTTGCCATTCTCCTTTACATTTTAAGAGCTAAATTGAAATATCATGTTTTCTATGCATCTGGCTCGATATAATTTTCACACGATAATTTTTTTTACAATTTTAAAAGCCACTTAAAACCGCACTGATGGTTTGATAGGTTTTAAAAAGTATTTACATACAAAAGCCTTCTAAGTCAACAGTGTAAAGCTGGTATAACAAATTTCATTGAGGTCGACTACCCTTTAAGAGATGAAAAAGAAGTGGCCGACCTTTGAGGGCTGTTAAGGAAGGAAACGAAACAGTGAAAAAAGAAGAGAGACGAAGATAATGTGCAAATAACGTATGAATAGATTTAGCACATATAACAGATTGGATCGGGAAGCGTTCATGGAATTTTGTACAAAAATCTTTGCATGAGGAAGATAGTCTCGCGTTGAATGCTGCACAACCTAACCAATGCTTAGAAGCAGGCCCGCATAGAATGGCGCCATGGCATGATTACCAAATTTAAATCAGGCTGGTTTCAGTTCTTTTACGATATTTAATCTAGGATTTATCAATTCAATACCAAAACGAGGAGCCATTCAATGGTTTGGCTGTTTCAAAATGAACCAAAGCCTACCATAGTAAAGTGATCGAGGAAGCCAGGCATGATTTTGATCTTTATTGTTTTTTTCTCTTCAAAGGGGTACGTAATATCAATTTCTTTACAAAATCTAAGTAACATCAATGATAAATTTATTATACTACCAAATACTTGCCAGACGTGTTGTGCTGTAAGCGACCGGACACGGGACTACGCGAACGAGTGATTTACCATGACAACGTGCCCGAGAACACAGCGCTTAATATGAAACACACGGGGGAGAGTTATTATAAATTATTTAATAATCAAAAACTTATACCATTGCGAT
Organism: Parnassius apollo; assembly: GCA_907164705.1. NCBI lineage: Eukaryota > Metazoa > Arthropoda > Insecta > Lepidoptera > Papilionidae > Parnassius > Parnassius apollo. The sequence goes on along the minus strand of CAJQZP010000501.1, from coordinate 3,173,012 downwards.
ATATTTTGTATGACAATAGTTTATATTTGGTTCACGCGTACTTTCAAGGTTTAAGCTAAAAACAAAGATAGATGGTGCCACGCCGCGAAAGTCGGTAATACAATTTGTCACTTTTACAAAATGAGCAAGTTTGATTCCCAGCCAAAACAGATTTTTTCCAAACATTATGACGTTGTTTTTCCTTTAATTTCAACAAAATCCATAAACATCTTAACGCATTGTTCTACATAATATTATAAATTTATATATTAAATTACTTACACATTTATCATCGTCCTCTTCTGAAGATGACGATGAAGATGATGAATCATCACATTTGTTTTTCTTTCTCTCGTTGCTCTGAAATAGAAAATATCGATATATAAGCATTCTTCATATCAAATAAAAGTTTTACGACAAAATTACAAAGAGATCACAGGCGGTAATTTATACATTGCATAATCTAGTCGTACAACGTTACTTGGAAGCTTTATAATTAAGTACACTAATTAATTACTATAACTTCTCGGAAAGCTTAAGGGTTTAGCTCTCTCATGACAAAGTTCAGTTTATAACCTAATGCTGAAAATGGGGTGCACGTAAATAAATTTTTAATATTTCTTAAGTTCAATCTTCAATATATCGCATTCAAATATGAATATATAAGTACTTAGATATGTATATGAAAAACACAATATGATGTTCTCGTATTTAAAATTAAACTCTTCATTTTTTAAATAATTACAATTTTAAATAATCATAGTACAAAGATAATATAAAATAAAATTTAAAAAAATATCAGTATATGTTTTTATAACCTAAAGAATAGAATAAAATATTTTTATTCAATATAGATTATTACATAATACTTATTGAATTTTCTTTTATTTATCACCTAGTTTGAAAAAACCAGCAAAAATAAGAGAATCATTATTATAGTAAAAATCATCTCATTCCCAGTGATTATTTTAATTCATGTATTCCTTAATTTCATTATAATGACCGGTTTTATTTCATATTTTTTTTAAACTTGATGATTATAAAAAGTAACAATAAAGAACAAAGGGTATTTATTGTCATTTAAATGAATTACTAATTCTGGGGAGTCTAGTAACTTGCATTTCAAGCATGTGTTTGTTCCTAGTATTTAAAGTATGAATATATTTGTTAAATTCAATTCAAATCTATCCTTTGTTCGTAATGAAACACTCTCCAATACTGTATTATTAATAAAAACTAGCGGTTATTATTTTCAGACTCAAAAATAAAATAGAAATAGAATAATAAGAAATCTTTTTAGTTATATTTTTATATAATTTTTATTTTTTCCGGTATTATAATCACAAATTATTAATCATTGTTTTTTTTACTTCGATTACTAGCCATGACATTTCACATATCAGTTAATTTTCGATTTTAATTTAAAAGTACTGAATAGTGGTGTGAGGCAGCTTGGCATCATCTTAACACACTTAGAAGGGCTCAAAGAGCGGTATTGAAGCGCTGCCTCGAAAACCGTTTCGCTACCCAACAAGAGATATTGGAAGAAATGCAACTCCTCTTGAGTTCTGAGCTCGTCTCAGTGTTCTGACACGTTAAAAAAGCATTTACAAGGTAAAATAAAATTATTTCAAGACGAAATTCGCTCAATATTATCAATTTTTATTTACCTTTTATTTAATTATTAAGTCGTCCCGGAAACGAATTTCGAGCAGCAGATTTATAAATTTATAGATAATATATAATTGTATTTGATAAGTAACGCATATTATATCCTTTGAAAAAAATGTCAAGGCTTGAAGAGCTAAAAATTTATTTTTAAAAGAAAAAACTCATTAATTTTACTTACAGAACTACTTTAAAAAAACTATTTCGCCCCCTTATACTCCCACAAAACTAACCCAGAATTATTTTCAATAGGTGCTACAAAATCCACAACAATCACATTTTTATCTATTTTTTACTAAATTTTTTCATAAATTTTATGTCATGACATGACATACATGACATTGTGACATTTTTATGACGAATCTTATAGTCTTATATGAACACATTGAGATAATTTGTACGAACGACCAGAACCTACAGTTAAAAATAATGTAGAAAAGTATTGATCTATCCAAAATCGCCTCAAACGTTCAAAGCGAAATTGAATACATTATTTATTTACGGGATCATGACAAAATAGATCAGAATTATAAGCTACTAAATGCAGCCGTTGGAAACATAAACAGGCGCTCGATGGCTCCCTGGCGCAATGGCTTACCAATGAGTTACGGCACTAAAGGCTGCGGGGTCGAATCCCACACCATACAAGTATTTGTATGTTAAAGTTAAATTAAAGTTACAACCTATATACGTCCCACTGCTGGGCACAGGCCACCCCTCATTTCTGAGTGTAGGCAAAGAAGTGTCCACCACGCTGCCCCAATGCGTGTTGACAAACTTCATATGTCTTCGATTTTTTTTCTTATTTCTCAGAAATACAGGTTTCCTCACGATGTTTTACATCACCGCCTAGCACGTGGTAAATCAGCACTTAAAATTGCAATTAACAATTTCATTGGTGCCGGCGGGGATCGAACCCGGTATGCTCGCGTACTGTGAAATTTACAGCGAGCGCTAACCATTTGAGCTACCACGGCTCTACAGTATTTATATGGCCTACAAATAATTTTACCGGGGTGGATGTATGCCCTTGTGCAAATGTATTTATATATATATATATATATATATATATATATATATATATATATATATATATATATATATATATATATATATATATATCACTTTATTGCTAATGATATTCTCAATCTTAGGGACGAGGACGAAAGAGGTTATCACTTGTTACGGTTTCTAGTATCTACCTAATTTAGAACGAATCAAAGGTCAATACGACGATCTAATTTATAACTGATAGGAGGTTAAATAATTTATCAAAAGGGTTTTTATGTATTAGAAATATAATCTAGGGTTGGCGTTATTTAACACCACCACTTAAGAAAATTCACTATCCCATCTTATTTGATGGGTGTCATAATTCAACTTAAATACATTTTTTATAATGAGATACATAACTTGATCATAATGAGGTGTGGTGAAAATCACAGGAAAAATTCATTTAAAGATAAATGAATTTTTCCTGTGATTTTCACCAAGAGCAAATCTGCAATATATATCAAAGCAAAAAGATCACAAAGTTATTCAATTTGCAAGAGCAAATCTGAATAACTTTGTGTTTCTTATAAGTTAAAACATTTCTGCGGTCCAATTATCACCATTAGACCTGACAAGAATAGAATCAATTTTAAAATTGTTATCATCATCATCATTACAGCCCTTCACAAGTCCACTGCTGAACATAGGCCTCCCCCAAGGTATGCCACAAAGCACTTTTTAAAATTTTAAAATTGTTATGTATATTAAATTTTATAGAGCAAGTATTAAAACTGCATTAAATGATTTCATAAAAAAGACACTTGATAAAAATGCGATTATTATAATATTAATAGTATAACCTACCTCACTGCTATCGTCGTCTTTGCATGATGAGTGATGGCTCTTCCTTCTGAAACCATATAACACAATAAATATATATAAAATCTGTACAGCAGCATCATTTTAGCGTTGAAACACTAATAAAAGTATTTTTATACTAAGCACCTTTACATTTTAACTATACTATAAATTAGTATGATATAAAGTGTTAAATCAAAATTGCGTCCGAAGATATAGTTTTTTTAAAATATGTTGTCTTTCTATTCCATCTCTGACACTGGAACATTGCATAGCGGAACGTTTTAGGAATGTCTTTTTTATTCCAAGTTTTTTTTTCTGTTAGACGGGCTCAGTGCATATATTTGCATACACCGGTACCCTGATGTACATATTCTTATACTATATTACTTTATAATTATATATTACTACTTAACATATTTTCTTATAGTTAATTACATTTTTTCTCTATATACTAGACTATTTACATATTTTTTCCTTCGTTTATTTTTTTCTTTTTGCTTTTTTATTTTTTTCTTTCTTTTCAATATTCTTTTTGCAAATACAACATACACAATCTTGCAAAATTTGCTTATTCTAAGTTCTTATATCTATCTTATTTCTACAACGTTCACTAAACATTCTTATTTCTTGGATCACATCAGGGCATCAGGGTCACATATGTATGCGGGATTATCTTTACATTTCCAAGGATATAGTTGTATTAGTTTGTCCTTTTAACTGTAAATGATTTTGGAGAGAGCTTTTCATACAATCTATATATCATGCGAATCTGACATGGGAGCGTATAAATTGAATGAATTAAAAAATATGTCTTTAACGTCTTTATTAATATTTGATCAATCTATCTATAATCTTTGTCAAAGTCCAACGCTGAACATAGGCTTCCACCACAGTCCTGAAATATGTTTGTTTCCTAAGATCTAATTATTAATAAGTTAATATGATTTTTTAACCGCAACAAAAAGGTCCACATACTATAACGTCTACAAATCTACACCTATATGTTTTATCCTAAATAGTTTAGAAAAAATCATATAGGAATAGAAAATAAAGTATTTATAATAAAATAAATAGGTTTAGTAATTTCACGTAATACAGATAAAATATTTTAATGTTTTACTTCTGACCGTCATCATCATAACATTACATTTCTATTGCTGACCGTGCGCCACTACCACAGATTGCCACAAAGCTTAGTCCTGGACCACCAGTATCCATTGACTCCCTGCACATTTCATCAGATCTATTTTAAGTTACGTTAAATCATAAGTTCCCACTTATGATTTAAATTAGTTTAAACTCATAAGTGGGAACACTTATTGTGACGGACGGGAAACTACGGAACCCTACACTGAACGTGGCCCGACACGCTCTTGGCCGGTTTTTCAAACTGCAACACACATATGTACATTTAGATCTTAAGTATATGTAACTTTTTATAATACGTTACTTTGTACCTAGTTTAGTCACAAATTACGTAAATTTACGCGTGTGATTGGAGAAACAAACAAATACTTTATCTATTTGTAAGAGTGAAATCCCGAGCTAAGCCTCACGCGCATTCCCAAAACCGGAAAGCTCAGTTGGAATTGTCAATTAACAATTTGATCGACGGTGAACTTATAAAAAAATTTACAAGGACATTTTCGTCTTGTCTATGTTCATTCTAAAAACCAACAATTCGAAAATATTTCTGTTAACATTGTGCATAGTTCTATTTATATTTAATGTTACTGGACTTTTTATATTATTACTGGTTATATATATATATAGTTGTATATGCTTATACATTAGTACTTGCCCTCAATATTAATGTGCTTGTCATCACATATTAGTGCGGAAAAATGATTAACCCGGTTTATAGTGAGCGTTACGTGATATTTTTTTCAAGTAGCCAATTGCCCAATTCCGTACCTCTACGCTTCGCTATCAAGATATACATTACATTTATTTACAATAAACCTTTTTGATTTATTTTGAATACCTATATAAAAAATATACCTAAATATAGAAAACCCTAATAAATGTAGTATGAATGGGGCTCTTTACTCTATTGTGGGAAGACAAAACATGTCAAAAAGGCACATATGATGATTCATAGCGCTGTGGTGGTCCCTACCTTAAGATGTGGTAAGTGGAAGTAGGGTATAACAGAAGAAGCATGAAAGTAAAATTAGTAGTGTAGATTACTATTATTTATTATTGTAGATTAATAAATGCGATCAATGTTAGGTAGTCACCAAGAAAAAAGTGCGATTTGCAAGAAGGTTTAGTAACCAGGTAAGAGAGAATAAGAAAAGAGTGATAAAGCAAAATTTATATATTACTATATTATAAATCATACTACTAATAATATAACACGTACACAGCAGAAAAGGAAAGACTATATAAGGAGTCATAGTGATGGGAATTTTTTTTCTTCGAAAATATTTGTTTTCAATATTTTCATGAAGTCTGCAATTTCATACTTAGGTAATCCCTTCAGTAGTTAGTAACAAAGTAAACTAAATTAGCAGCCTGTATACATCCCATTGCTGGGTATATGCCTACTCCCGTTTTTGAGACGATTATGGAAAAATTTGTACGCTACGTTGCTCCAATGCATGTTTGCCGGACTGCATTTCATTTGAAAGATTTTTATTCCTCAGAAATGCAGGTTTTCTGACGATGTTTTACTTTACCGCCGAGCTGGTCGTAAATGAGCACTTAAAATTGCAGTTTCGTGCCAGTGTGTATTCATTCCGAGTTACTCGAATCGATAGAAGCTAGAAAATTCCAGCTATACGCTCACCCTCCGAGCTACTACAACTCTTTTGTTATATTTGCTCAATGTCTGAATACATTTAACCAGCAATTAAATTTAAAAAAAATAACTTACCCGGAGGAACATGATCTAGCTTCTGTCAATGCTAAGAAGACAAGCAAACCCAAAGCTATTATTACGATTTTGTTCATTTTTAAATATTTTGACTGAAACAAACAATAAAAAAAATACAATTGAATAGAATTATAATTAAAAATAAAATGTTAAATGTAAGTTAATAATATTAGTTACCATTAATAATATAATATCGTAATAAAATCGTAATTGTTTATTTATTACTTACAAAAAATAAAACCAAAACAATACCACGACGCCTACTTGAACTGAGATGAAGATTTGGACTGACTTGGTATTATAATTTTCTCACACAAACAAATTCATGTAACTTGTTTGGGGTGAGACCGCACTGGTTAAGGTCGTTTGATAAGCCAGTTCTGCTTAAGAAATACAATAAAAATGCTGAAGTTATGATACCTGTTAAACACATTTATAACACAAAGTTATTTAGGGACAAACAGAAATCCACGGGTAATGTACGATGCTATTACAATATTATAATACATTATATTGATTTAGGACTATTATTTTTATATATATATATATAATCGTCATTATTATAACCATAAGCATATTTCTTCGTTAACTGTTGATTCTTCTTTCTTGGTAAGTATTCTGAGAATCGCTCTGCCAGGCTGTTGAAGGAGTGCACCTCGAAAAGAATATTATTATCATTACAGGTTCTCACAAGTCCACTGCTGAATACAGGCCTTCCCCAAGGAACGTCAAGTATGATCCTGAGTCACCTGCATTCATTAACTTCCTCTACCAGCTGTTATCCTATCGTTCTTTGAGCTATATGGTCGACACTTTGTCACTTCAGCTTACTTATTCGTTGGACTACGTCGGTTACTCTGGTTCTACTGCCGGCATCCTCATGTTTAAGTCTACCACGTTGCAAAACCTTGAGCACAGCCCTCTCTATAGTTCACTGAGCTTCCTGATGCGGCCAGCAGTGAAGGACCACGTTTTAAATCAATATGACAACACACACTGGTCTCATGATCTTGTTTTCAAGTTTTTAGGTATAGTTACTGAGGTACGAGGATATGAGTATGTGAAGTAAGATATGTAAACTTACTCCTTGACAACTTGGAGCTCCCAACAATCACCACCATAGTTATGACATAGATGGTAAACATAAGTTTTGCATATTAATTTTAAGACAATTTGAGTGGTACACATCTCGAAAGGTTACATCACAGGTTATGTGTACCTATTGTGTTTTTATTGGAATGTAGTGTAAGTAGCTAGCGCGGGCGGTGATCTTTACAGTGATTACGTCACTCGGGCGCATAGGGTATCCTTGAATTTACGGACGGTGTCGGACAGAAACTTTTTAAATTTTATGAAAGAAAATAGCGTTTTTTTTAAATTCATTGAATTTACGTTCTATAAGTGAAACCAAACCACTGGTTTCAAGGATAACGGTGTTCACACTAACACCCTGTATATATATATATATATATATATATATATATATATATATATATATATATATATATATATATAAACAATCAATATCCAATGATATCCCGGACGTCAGTCTGAGCGAGATTAGAATGGCTCTCCAGCACCTTAAAAACGGCAAGGCCCCAGGTGAGGATGGAATTACAGCGGAGCTTCTGAAAGCGGGTGGAACACCGGTACTTGAAATCCTTCAGAAGCTCTTCAATTCCGTCCTCCATGGTGGTGTAGCAAAACACACCGAAGCATAAATCACGCTATCGAAATTCCGAATCATAAACAGTATATATAGAACATCTCCGAACTATCACTCGGAGTGTTGGCCGCTCTCCGGGCAGAATACCTTGCCCGGCGGGAGATCTCCCCTTTTCCTTCCACGGCCACAGTGGCACTACTCCGGAGGCGTGGAGCAGAAGTGCGGTGGTCTTGTTCTTAGGCGACAACGCTCTCTTGAAGAACTACAGACCGATTTCCCTTCTGAGCCGCGTCTGCGTGCTGTTTTCAAGAGTCATTACGAATCGTCTCGCACGCAGACTCGACGACTTGCAGCCTCCCGACATACAAGACCGAAGACTACAATCTGTCACTTTGCCTAGCGTATGTGGACTATGAGAAAGCCTTTGATTCCGTCGAAATTTGGGCTGTGCTACAGTCCCTTCAGCGGTGCCAAGTTGACTGTCGGTGTATCGAAGTGCTGAAGTGTTTGTACAGTAGGGCTACGATGGCTATCCGAGTACAGAACCAGAGTTCAAAACCTATTCAACTGCAGAAAGGTGTAAGACAGGGTGACGTTATATCCCCGAAACTCTTCACCGCTGGGTTGGAAGACGTTTTCAAGCTACTGGACTGGAAAAGATACGGTATTAACATCAATAGCGAGTACATCACTCACCTTAGATTTGCCGACGATTTAGTCCTTATGGCAGAATAGCTGGAGGACCTTAGCACTATGCTCAATGACCTCAATGGCGTCTCCCAACGGATAGGTCTTAAGATGAACATGGACAAAACAAAGATCATGTTTAATATCCATGTCACCCCTATGCCGGTAGTTGTTGGGAGCACTATGCTCGAAGTTTTTGACGAGTACGTTTACCTGGGACAAATAGTCCGACTAGGTAAGTCCAACTTCGACCGAGAGGTCAATCGACGGATTCAACTCGACTGGGCAGCGTTCGGGAAATTACGACACATCTTCTCGTCAGGTATACTTCAATCTCTGAAAACTAAAGTGTACAACCAGTGCGTGTTACCAGTGATGACTTACAGATCTGACACGTGGTCCTTCACTGCTGGCCGTATGAGGACGCTCAAGGCCGTTCAGCGAGCTATGGAGAGAGCTATGCTCGGAGTTTCTCTGCGTGATAAACTCAGAAATGAGGACATCCGCAGTGAAACCAGAGTGACCGACATAGCCCAACGGATTAGTAAGCTGAAGTGGCAATGGACCAGCCATATAGCTCGAAGAACCGATAACCGATGGGGAAGAAAGGTTCTCGAATGGCAGCCTCGTACCGGTAGGCGTAGTGTAGGGCGACCCCCCCACTAGATGGAGTGACGACCTGGTAAGACATGCAGGAAGTCGATGGATGCAGGTGGCTCAGGACCGTGCTTTATGGCATTACTTGGAGGAGGCCTATGTTCAGCAGTGGACTTGTGAAGGGCTGTAATGATGATGATGATGATGATGATGATAACAATCAATTGCTGTCCGTTAGTCTCGCTAAAATTCAAAACGCTTCGAACGATTTCGATGATTTTTTGTGTGTATTTGAGTGGGTTCCTGGATTGACCAATTGGACCCGAGAGGTGGCGCTGTTGTCGAGATCCAGAAATCACCCGTGCAGAGCCGGGGCTGATCGTATATCGCATGAAGGCATAGTGAGGAAACGTTATCGTAATCTAATGTAATGTAATGGAAACTTAGGTAACTTTTTTTTTAATATCTCTATACCGATATAGCAATTGTGTTGAAGTGCTTATTATACGAATTTATGATTACATGGATGAGCGGTTGCCTGCATGAACGGAATTATGTGACAAACATGACGGATGACGCCAATGGGTCCTAGTTAGACATTTTTAACAGATTCTGCTGATAAGTGGCATACAATCATCTATTATGGCATAAGTCATATAGTATCATTGCTTCTTGTTGTGTACGTCTTTGAGAAAGTTTTAGAATGTTTTATATTTTTTAAAATCATCATACGATAAGTAAGTCTCAAAACATCTTTAACGTATAGTCCGTAGGAATTTATTTTTGGAAAGTTTCAACGGCTTTAACTTATTTAATATACAACGGATTCCAAATGGGTAAGACGTATTCTAGTTGAAACCGTATTAATTTTCTATAAATATATAGAAATGTGGAAGGTTCAATATGTTTTCTATTTATACGCATAACAAAACCGTAAATTTAAAAAGATTTATTATCTTATCTATGTGTAAGACGAGATGTAACTTACTGTCTAATGTGACTCCAATATCTCCGACAAAATTAACATTTCAAGATGTGTACCACTAAAATTGTCTTAAAATTAACATGCAAAGCTTATGTTTACCATTTATGTCATAACTATGGTGGTGGTTGTTGGGAGCTCCAAGTTGTTGAGGATTATGTTCAAATGTCTTACGTCACACACTTATAGCCTCCTACTTCATTAACTATACCTAAAAATGATTTCTTAAATTTACGCGGACTTACGGAACTGACGGATTTTATCGCGTTTAATCAACTATTTTAACCTAGTTTTAATTCCCAACGTTTCGGATGCTTTACAGACTGAGATGTTTGACGTCTCAATGTCATAGTTAGTCCGACTACCTTCGGTTTTTAAATATTAATTTTTGGTCCGATTTACGCAAAATGAGCTTACAGTATCATGAAGTCTTGCAGTGGTATGTTTGGGTTTGGGTTCAATTATAGGATCCCAAGCAGATGATCCATCTTCTCTATTGAAATTAGGATGTTTATTAATTTCAGTAGCCTCGCGTATCACCCTTGGTAGGAATCGGTGTTCTTTCTAATCGGGACAATCTTGAGCATGTTCGCAGACTGCAGATTTCCCGGAGCGTCGGTGCTTCACGTCAGCTATATGCTTATAGGGAGGGCTGTGGTCGAGGTTCTGCAACGTGGTAAACTTAAAAATGAGGATATCGGCAGTAGAACCAGAGTAACCGACGTAGAGTGCGTGCGTGCGTGCGTGCGTGCGACCGTGCGAGCGTGCGTGCGTGCGTGCGTGCGATTTGCATGTGTGCGTGCGTGCGTGCGTGCGTGCGTGCGTGCGTGCGTGCGTGCGTGCGTGCGTGTGTGCGTGCGTGCGTGCGTGCGTGCGTGCGTGCGTGCGTGCGTGCGTGCGTGCGTGCGTGCGTGCGTGAGTGCGTGCGTGCATGCGTGCCTGCGGGGGTGCGTGCGTGCGTGCGTGCGTGTGTTCGTGCGTGCGTGCGTGCGTGCATGCGTGCGTGCGTGCGTGCGTGCGTGCGTGCGTGCGTGCGTGTGTGTGTGTGTGTGTGTGTGTGTGTGTGTGTGTGTGTGCGTGTGTGTGTTACCAAGGTGCAGCTAGTGTTATTGGAGCCACGGATATATGCAGAAGGAGTCCTATGGTACTGTAAATATGGGGCGAAGGTAATCACGTCGTCAATAGTCGGTACGAGTCCGACATAATCCGGACTTGCCTTAGCATTCGTAGATATGAAAAAAGGTAACTTAGCCCAAATTACCACATATTATGGATGATTAAATACGCACGGAAGCAAGAATTGGAATTTAACGTAGGACTATCTTATACCTTCGTTGTTTAATTATTCAATCAACATAATAATAAAGCAGGTATGATTGGTTATTTTAATCTCTACTCTCCCTGACTGAGAACTAAATCTTGTAACAAGCTTTATCACCAACTTTCTAATGTTGTAAATCAGTAGTACATACTAAATTAGATAAATAATTAATAAATTAGATAAACAATAACACAAGGAATTCAAACGGTATAAACGGTCAGCCAAATGCTTTCCGCATTATAAGTATTATTCGATAAATGTTTCATAGTCAGCAAGAAAACAAGCTCCTTACACAAATAGAAGGGATTTTAATATTCTTAAGTAGTGATGATACTGGTCCGCTCTCTATAAAGGACTTGCAAAGTAATCCGCAGAAGGCGCCGGGCTATCTCGCAAATCTGCTTGGGTCATCTCAACCTTTTCAAATAAATAGGGTTCGTGAAATAATTTAAAAAACATTAAATTTCTTTACCGAAATAGTATAAATGACGATTCTATACTTTTTTGTTATTTAAAAAATTAAGTTATGCGATTATGGCAAGCTTTAACAAATTTTAATACACCTATTTATTATTATTAATGGTCTAATGAGTTAAATTTATTATAGGAACGTGAACAATAAGAATGTTATTTATTCTTTACAAATAATTAATAAAAATGGAAATAATAAAAATTTGGTGAAATGCTCGTGTATATTTACTCTATATTTACCTGCGGCTTTATCTATACTTACCATCCTTAAAATGGAATGATATTCATACATCAGATTCTATTTTAATTAAGCAATAAAACCGAAGATTGATGCTTGCTGGCAACAATGAAATTTTTAATTTCAATTTTAAGTGCTGATTTATCACGATATTGGCGGTGAAAAAAAAGGTCGTGTCTGAGTGTCTACGAAACAAACATTACGAGGACTGGTAACATCCTCCAATATACACTTGAGCAGCATGGTGGTCTAAAGTTAAAAGTTACAAAATTACAGTTGTTCCGATACTCTCGCAAAAATAAGAGGAGGCCTGAGGCTTTGAGTGACTTAATATAACATAAGCAGTAATCGTACATTTACTTTTATTCCTAAACATGCTGGCATGCCAACCAACCGTAATATATTATAGCTCAATTATATCATCGTCGTCGTTAAAACTATCGCAAGTCCACTGTGGAACATACACCTTCCCTAAGGAACGCCAAATAATATAGTTTTAAGTCGTTCATCGGTCCTGCATTCACCGTGCTTTAGTTCTTTGGAGAGTTCCAGATCGACAGTCGGTATATCAAAATTCTGAAGTGTTTGTATAGCAAAGCTACAATGGATATCTGAGTAGAGAACTGTCCAACTATCCAACATGTCATAAGGAGTTTTGATATGAGTAAACACGACTGACATTGAAATTTAAAAGCTTTTTACAAGAAGACCGTATTGGCAATCTGTAAAGAGTCTCTTAGACAAAAGTTAAAAGAAATGAATATATTATTATCATAAGCCCCATAATATTTGTAAAAAGGTAATATATGTTCAACGTCACATCCCCGAAACTCTTCCTCCCTGTATTGGAGGACGTTTTCAAGCTACTGGACTGGAAAGGATACGGTATCAACATCCATGGCGGGATATCACTCTTATACGATTTGCTGGCGATATAGTTATTTTGTGTCCTAAAGTGATATGAAGTGTCCTTATTATCCGAAAAAGCGATAACAGACGAGGAATGAAGTTTCTTGAGCAGTAACTTCGTACCGGTAAGCGAAGAGCGTCCTAACACTAGATGGATTGACGAGCTTTTAAGATATGCAGGAAGTTGATAGATGCAGGGGGCTAAGGACCCTGTTTTGTGGCACTCTTTGGAGGAGCCCTATGTTCAACGGAGGACTTGTGAAGGGCTGTAATGATGATAATGATGATGACAGTCCTTATGATGAAATCGCTGGGGGACCTTAATATTACGCTTAACGACTTCAATAGTTTGTCTCAACGCAAATATCTTAAAATAAACATAGATATGATAAAGTTATGTTATGTTCATATAACACCTATTTCCGGTGGTTGTTAGGAACACTACGCTCAGAATAATCGATGAATATATTTACCTAGGACAAATTGTCTAACTTCGTAAATCCAACTTTATGGGAGATATATCTTTTCACAAGCTTTACATTAGCTTGATCTGTGTAGGTACGTATTTAGTATGTATGTACAAATGGAATTTCATAATTAAGTTTTTACCCATTTTTAGAAGTGTAAATAAATCGAAATTTTACACATGTATGAGAAACCGATACCAAAACAATTTTTTTAGTAAAATATTCACGTCTTTGACCTACTACTTTTACTAGAATCATTACAGCTTATGGTCAATGCGTATTATTTTTGTGAGTTTATTTAAACAAATTATTTTTTTGACAGAGCCATGCTGCAACTTTATTATGGTAGGTACATATGACAGAAATGGGTCAACAGGACCGAGGAAGGACCACACTTGTACAAAATATCAGCGTGAAATAGCAGCTTAATTCGTATGGTGAGTGTAGAGAACGTTTTTAATGGAAACAAGGCATTCCATCTTTGTCCTCAGGGGTAACAACGCATTTGCATTTTGACTCTTAACCGAGAATAGATGTAAGTTTTTATGGGCCACAGAATCCTGTGTGCTTGAATGTCATCCATAATCTATAAGCATCTATGGAACACAGTGAAGATACTTTTATTTAAATCTAGTATTAAATTTGACTGTACCTACTGCAAACAATTAATAAAAATTTTGAAAAAAAATTTTGATCAAATGTAAAAAAATATTTAAATAATTTACATCATTAAAATCAAACATTGAGCTGATCAAACATATTTTATTTAATGCATGGGAGAATTCACAGGATGATTTGTGTATATTCTGTGACCTATCCAACCCTTCGACCAAGGCCTTCGGTTGTATTCACCATGTTCACATTAATTGGGAAACTTCAACACTAGGTGTAGAAAGTGATGAAGTGATGAATATTACATATTTAAGTAATAGAAGGGAAAATAGAACGGAAGAGTATGAGTTCTTCCAGGTCGATAGTACAAATGAGCATGCCTCATGACTCAATTCTCGGACCCTTCTCTGTTTCTTGTATATATTAATTACTTACCTTATATAATAGGGCATAACCATTATATAGTATTATTTACTTCTTTAATTTTCAAATTAAAATGACCAATGATCTAAATTAGTAAATTAGTTTAAAGTTAATAATTTGCATTTAAATGGCATTGAAGCTAATTGTATAATATCCATAACCCCAAATATCAAACATTAAAATATTAATGTAATTTTAAATGGGGAGGAGCCGAGTTTTGTCGATACCACATTTTTTCTTAGAATCACACTAGATGCGAAGCTTCATAGCAAAGCTAAATTTATAAGCTCATATATCAAAACTAGCAAGCAGACTTAATTCTGCAGCATACGAGTAAACTGTAAAAAAGTTTAGAAAACTTACTAGTGTTGAAACAGCTAGACTGGTTACTTTAGCTATTTCCATAGCATAATGTCATATATTATTTTGCTATGTGGAACACGCGATGCAGATCGAAATTATATTTATTTATTTTACAGATGACTCTAAGAGCAATCTACAATTTAAACCCTAAAGAGTCGCTCAGACAAAAATTAAAGAAATTAATATGTTACCTTTATCCTCTCGATTACATTTACGAAAATTTAATGTATGTACAGAAAAATAAAATTACATTTAAAAAATTACTAATATAATAAATACAAAAGCTAGAAGTACCAGTTACCCGACTCTGCCGAGTCAGTAATTCATTCTTGGGGCAATGTATACGCTTTCAGAACAAAACCCCAGAAAATACAAAACTTGACCTCCTCAATGCTCAAAAATTTTATTAAACAATTTTTGTATAAAAAGGGGTTTTTATAATATTAAGGAATTTATGGATGATAATAACCCCTGGGAACGGGGTGATCGCTACCAAGCTATTTTATTTTATGTCTTTAATTGTGTAACTTATGTGATTGTAAACTGCTTGTTTTAATATTTAGCTTGGGTTCATGCTTATTCTTCCAGTGCAGTGGTTTTTTCTACACCAGTAATAAATTAAATATAAGAGTGAATTTCTATAGGTACTATTTATAATCTATATTTAAGAAAATAGTTTCTGTTTCCGTTTTTATAGAAAATCTATGGACAGTGCTAATGTAAATTCAGTTAAGCTAGGGCAATATCAATTTCGAGGCAAATGTAACTTGTTATCAAATCGATAACTATTCAGGATTTTTCTTTTACTAAAACGAGTTATAAATAAAGTCTGCAACGTGGAAAAAACCGGCCTGTAATTTGCATATTCGCAACTTATTTAATTTATTTCTAAATAGCGAACCGCTCAGGCTTCACTAGGATCTATTAAGGGATTATCAATTTAAGGTAAGTTTATTTTACAATCATTTACCATTGCCATTTTTTATTTTATCAAATTTGCGTTTTTTTTAAATACCCAAAAATTTTACAGATAAAATATAGTCAAGAATCTAGACTCTAGATCCCTCCTGCTCTCTATCTGTTCGTCGTCGATTCATCACAATAACCATTTCTAAGTTCAACTCGGATAGACAAATAGACAGACAAACAGATATTTTTAAAATGTGGTTATTTATGTTTTAATCGCATGCAAATAACCCTCTGTGATTTATAGAAGCCAGTTATTTTAATATTACAGAGGGACAGATCATATTTTTATATATATAGATAAATTGATGTATAAGTATTACGTACAAGCAAAATAACGAACCGGCTTAAACTTTCCAATGGAATGGAGTTCGAAAATGGAATTATAAATTTAGCAGTTCACAATCACAACTCTACTTAGTAGAGGCAAAAAACCTTCGCGGGAAACTCGTTCTAACTTTTCCTATTTTTCTGCGTTAATTTCACCTGAAACCATTACACTTTGCAACAATCCTTAGTGCGACCTTTCTATTAGGATATTTAAATTGTATTTTAAATGACTTTTCGAAACTTTCGAAGGGACCAAGGTGATGGTGTTTCAAAAAAAAATTGCTATAACTTTAGACCTTAAACATGTAATTTTATTAAATGACTTTTGGGTATTTAGCCTTTGGTATATTCTTATAAATTCTCAAAACAACTGACAACGTTGATAAGAAATTTATTAACTGGAAAAGCCATGCTTATGGTATAATTAAGCACGAATGTATCGGCTCGACCGGGGAAGGACCACACTCTCACAGAATACTGACGTATAATAGCAGCTCAATGCTGCTGTGTTTCATATGAACCGGATGGGTATCCGGTTCATATGAATACGAATTTTTACCGGAAACAAGGCATTTCATTTTATCCCTCACAGGTGACAACACATCTGCATTTTTATTCATAATCGAAAATAAATGTAGATGTCTATGGGCCACAACATCCACTTACCGTCACGTAGACTGTGTGCTCGTTTGTCGTCCTATTCTTTAAAAAATAGTTTCTGAAGTACTGACATCACCGTGTGTGCTGATTTTATTTAAATGACGGTAAGATTAATAAATATTAACAATAATTAAAATCGAAAATAACAAATTGGTTAAAATCTCGAAGATACGAAAAACTCGTCACAAAGTAGGCACTACACATACACAATTTATTATAGACAGATTAATATAATGATATCCGTGTATATTATGCAACATCAATGGATGTCATAATCATAACGTCATATACAAATAAATATTTATATATTGTAGACTTGATAGTCAAATATTACCTATATCAGTTAAAATTATTGACTGACTGCTCTGTACACACTACGTTTGGGAGAAGACCCTGAATTCTAAGATGCAGGCTCTGACTAGTTTAGATGTCAGTAGCTTCATAATAATTATAAAGTGCATAATTTTAAGCTTAATTTACTTTTTATTGTTAATATGATTACTTAATCTTAATGATACAATAGAGATATAATATTTAAGTAATACTAGTTTTCACGGATTTTATCGTGTATTATAAATTATAAATAATTACAGATATAATTATTATAATATGTGGGGTATCTATATAGTTTTCTCATCTGGTTGGGTTCTATAAATATATAATTATAAATTAAAATGAAAAGATAAATATACATAAATATAATTAAAATAAAATAAATACATAAATAAATAAAAGCCCAACCAGATGGAAGCCCTCGGCAGGGGAGACCAAACGGCCGAGGGTTAGGAGGAAAGGGAAAGAAACCGGCGGACGATGCGGGTGGTATCGAGGAGCACCGCCTTCTGCATTTGAGCTCGGAGCGGTCCGTCACGGAGTCCCCGTCGCCTCAGAAAACCCGAGAGGCTGACTGGGATTAACCCATTCGCAGAGACGACTACAGGAATAATTTCGGCCGGCATACCACCCCACATGTCGGTCACCTCATGAGCCAGGTCCAGATATTTTGTTCGTTTATCTGTTTCGGTTTTCACGAGGTTCTCGTCATACGGAATGGTAATGTCGACCAAAAATATCCTTGACTGTGCCTGGTCCATCAGCACAATATTAGGCTTATTCGCAAGAATAGTCCTGTCCGTGATAATGGTCCGGTCCCAGTAGAGCCTGGCGCGGTCATTTTCGAGCACAGCTTCCGGCAAGTACTTGTAATACGGCAATTTCCAGTCCACGAGACCGTATTTCAGAGCGAGCTCCTGGTGTATAATTCTGGCTACTAGGTTGTGACTGTGCAAGTACTCAGAGTTAGATTATTATAATTATTATAATATGGGATAAATTCCAAAATTGTGTTCAAATACGTAGCACGTATGTGTGTTATATATGTGTTATAACAGGAATCAATGTACAGCTTGTATATTTCATAAAATGATTATATGTTTAAATACTTTTTATTACTCGATTATTTCTTTACCTGTAAAAAGCATGTTAATGCCACAATAACAGAAAATTGGTACCAAAGTTGAGCATTGAAATGTTAAGGATGAATAAGTTAATTGGCCCCTGGAGCGTATCGGCGGAGCCTCCTGTGGCACAGAGGAATGCATTTAAATTGGATTTTAAGAGTAGAAATCACCGGCGTGCTCTCCGCCTCCCCGAGCCTTGTTAGAGTCAATCTCAAAGTTTACGTAAACGAATAAAGCTTCCCCGTGGAACTGAATTTATTGGTATCAATTGAACTGTACTTTTATAACTATTGCTGTTCGTTTTCATTACAATTCAGTCCATGACATGGCAATAAATAATTCTAACAATGTATGATTATCTTAAATAATGCAAAACCAAAACTTTTTGTTGTGTAACTTGTAAAATGGTCATTTTACATTTCTCGAATATATATTCGATAGCAATATTTTTAAGCTTCCGTATGACGTTGCAAAAAGTGAGGCGGTACCCCGACCAAAACCTTGCAAAAGTGCGTTTTTCAGAGACTATTATCTCATTATTTATGAGAAATAAGCTATATCTAAAAGCATATTATTAATTTTCAATATCCTATCATCACATTCCACGTTCTAATTTGTCTTTATGTGTTATAAATACATTTAAAATCAACTTTTAAAAAATGACTAAAATTATTGATTACATGCATCTGTTGCTAAAGGCAACGCTCTAATCATTTGAGGATTACACTAATGGATAGATAATTTAAAAATCTATATTTTTCACGTTTTATTTAATTTCTTAAGTTCGCTTTTCTCTTTTGATTGAAATAATTCCAACAATTCGGGCGTATTTTTACGCGATATATTGTAGCGAGAGCGTGTGGATTGTATAGGACTGAACGCTCAAGGTCGTTCGCTAGGGAAAACGTCTTAAGGCATCGTCTCCAAAAATATAGATAATACAACCATTGCTATCTTTTCAAAAGTCAACGTAGTGTTCGAGGTCTCTTCTAAAACAGAGACACTCTTTGGCCAATCTTGGCATTTACTTTATGACAAAAATTAACATTTCTTCGTTAACTGACCGCTAAGAAATCGCAAAGTAACACCTGACTTTAGTATTTCTTCGTTAAGCAAACCCTCATACTAATCTTCCAAAAAGAGTTTTCACATTAAATGCATCTGGCCATAAAACTTTAGGAACAGCTTCTGGTAACTTCCGGTGCTCCGTTTTGCTAATTATGGCGTAAAACACTATCATACCTCATCATTGCAGTCCATCAAAAGTCCACTGCTGAAGATATCTGCAGCACATTCCTAAGCCATCAAGTGAAGGACGGTCCTACACTAACTTTTCTTATCGATATAAGACGAGGTTTTTCGAGCTATATGACCGGGCTATAAGTTGAGCTATGTCGGTTACTCTGGTTCTACTGCGGATATCCTCATTAAAAAGGATATTACGCAGGATGAAAAATAAATAATTTTAGTAAACCGAAGTTCACTCGACCAAAATCACGGGAAGGAGCTAGTTTAAAATTATATTGGCTACTACGTCTACCGACCTTCTTCTTTACAACTTGTATGCTTCCATACAGAAGATGAAATTAAATATCTTGTCCTTTGTGGGCATTCGCTTATTACCCTCTGATTCCCTCTTCAACTGCCAAAACTTTTTCATCATAATTCTGCTTGGACACGAGAGTACATTAGAATAATATTTAAATGACCATCTTATGAATTCTACTTTTCAACGCCAGGCAAAAACTAATAAAAGACCAGACAGTATTTGACGTATATTATAACCTTGGCATGCACTGCCTTAAATATTATATACAGTGAAATAATACTAGTTTTTACGGATTTTATCGCGTATATTTAACTATAAATACCCGACGTTTCGAGCGCTTTACAGCACCCATGGTCACGGAGGGGGGGGGGACTGAGATGTTCAACGTCCAAATGTCATAGTTAACAGCGGTTACCATAGATAAAAGTTTAACTTTTGTTCCGATCTACACGGTATGAACTTACGGTATCTTGAAGTCTTGCAGTTGTGTGCTTGGGTTGGGATTTAATTTTATTTATTATAGGATCCCAAGCAGATGGTAGCACCCAGTCATCTTCTCTATTGAAATTAGGATGTTTTATTGATTTCAATAGCCTCGCGAATCATCCTTGGAAGGAATCGGTGTTCTTTAGCGAGGATTTGTGGTCTATCAAATCTGATGTAGTGACGGGGGCGATCCTGTACGTGTTCACAGACTGCAGACTTCCCGGAGCGTTGATTCTTCACATCAGCTATATGTTCTTCAACGTGAGTTTTAATTGATCTTTTAGTTTGTCCTATGTAGGAGAGACCACACTCACAATCAAGTTTGTACACTCCTGAATCTTGTAGAGGAATATGACACTTGACGGATGGTAGGAACTGACTAATCTTCTTCGGCGGCTTGTTGAATGTTCTAATAGAAGCTCGCTTCAAGATGTAGCCAATCTTGTCTGTGATACCTCTGACGTATGGTAGTACAGCAGGCACACGCTTGACTGTGGCCGGCTTCACTCGGTCACTGTGACGTAGGCGCGGGACCCGAAGCTTGTTGTCGTGCAGAACTTGCTTGACGTGCTGAAGCTCGGCGGCCAGGTGTTTACTGTCACAGATTCCTCGTGCTCATCGCAATGCAATCGATTCACCAACTTTCAGATTGGCTCAACAATTAGCGAAAATACTCTCACCGCTCAGGGGACATACAAGAGCACACATAAAGGATTCCTACCATTTTGTCAGCGAGATTAAAGACCTACATCTGGCAGACAATGAAACTATGGTCAGTTTTGATGTGCATTCATTGTTTACATGCTTACCTGTTGAAGACTGCATCTCAATTGTAACTAGAAGGCTGGAAGAAAACAACATACCCGTAGAATACGCAGTATTACTCAGACACTGCCTTACATCTGGCTACCTATTGTGGAAGGAGGAGTTCTACAAGCAAGTAGATGGTGTGGCGATGGGGTCACCTGTATCTCCCATTGTCGCCGACATACTCATGGAAGACTTTGAGGAGAAAGCCCTGCTTACTTTTCCCATAAATCCAAGATTCTACAAGCGGTACGTAGACGACACTTTCACAATTCTACCTTTAGATAAAGTAACTGCATTTTTAGACCATCTTAACTCTATAAATTATAAATTTTAGTTCACAATGGAGTTACAGGCAAACAATTATTTAGATTTTCTAGATGTGTTAGTAATTCGGAATCCTGATAACACCTTGAGCCATACTGTGTACAGAAAAAAGACCCATACAGATAGATATTTAAACGGTGATTCTCACCACCATCCTCCACAGTTAGCTACTGTGGGTAAATCTTTGTTTTAGAGAGCACGAGGGATCTGTAAACACCTGGCTGCCGAGCTCCACCATGTCAAGCAAGTTTTGCATGACAACAAGCTTCGGGTCCCGCGCCTACGTCACAGTGAACGAGTGAAGCCGGCCACAGTTGAGCGTGTACCTGCTGTACTGCCATATGTTAGAGGAGTCACTGACAAGATTGGCTACATCTTGAAGCGCGCTTCCATCAAAACATACTTCAAGCCGCCGAAGAAGATTGGTCAGTTTTTACCATCAGTCAAGTGTAACGTCCCTCTGCAAGATGCAGGAGAATACAAGCTTGATTGTGAGTGTGGTCTCTCCTACATAGGACAAACTAAAATATCAATTAAAACCCGCGTTAAAGAACATATAGCTGATGTGAAGAATCGACGCTCCGGGAAGTCTGCAGTCTGTGAACAGATACAGGATCGCCCCCGTCACTACATCAGATTTGATAGACCACAAATCCTCGCTAAAGAACACCGATTCCTTCCAAGGATGATTCGCGAGGCTATTGAAATCAAAAAACATCCTAATTTCAATAGAGAAGGTGACTGGGTGCTACCATTTGCTTGGGATCCTATAATAAATAAAATTAAATCCCAACCCAAGCACACAACTGCAAGACTTCAAGATACCATAAGTTCATACTGTGTAGATCGGAACAAAAGTTAAATTTTTATCTATGATAACCGCTGTTAACTATGACATTTGGACGTTGAACAACTCAGTCCCCCCCCCCTCCGTGACCATGGGTGCTGTAAAGCGCTCGAAACGTCGGGTATTTATAGTTAAATATACGCGATAAAATCCGTAAAAACTAGTATTATTTCAATGTGTAGTGTTCGCGTAAATATAAGAAATCATTATATAATATACAGAACTATAAAAACTGTAGCTCGATGACTCACAATTTAGATGCCATGCATAAAAGGCCATAGTTTAATCAAGAGAAGTCAAAGGATAGTCCAACGAACTATCGTTTAATTTCAAATCAACACTATTCCCATTGAAAGTATCAATTTAAATGACATAAAATCACAGCGTTCAAACGTTAAAAGTAGCAAGATGATGTATTGGGTTGATATGTTTTTCCCAAGGCCAGATCTACGTAGCTTACTCACG